>LR990349.1:19045211-19430211 GCA_905147345.3 Mythimna impura
GCCGCTGAAATTTCCGTATCCAGCCGTGGGATAGTCATGTGCCCATCAATACTGGCCTATTTTCTGCTAAGACATACTGGGGGATCTAAATGTCGCTGATTAATCACTATCTTTAGGGTCCGTAAATCATTCTTCTTTCTCTAACTTTCAGAGGACGTTAAGCATGATGAGGGTCTTCAATAAACCGTAGGGGCCCAGTAGAGCCGATGCCTGCCAGGACCACGGGAAATTTCTGAAAGGGATACTGTGGTCCTGGACAACTGAAGGACATAGGTGGGACTTAGTCAGTAAATATCTGACACGCACTCTCGCTCCACCCTATTACGGGAGAACTCATTGAATGATTTCCCATCCAAAAAAAAAATCTTCAATAACAACAAACAATCATCTCCATTCAAAGATTGGAAAGGGGCAAGGGAAGCCTTTTTTTTAATGTGGGAAATCGTCCAATGACATCTCCTGCTCTTAGGCGGGGCGGGAGGGCGTGTCAGACTTGTGAATCTATATCTATCCCAGTTTCTCGCTCGCAAACTTGACATTTCAACACGTCATGGTTAGGCCTCAGGCAAAGACATTAAATAGGTAAGTATATGCCTCAGGTAATAAAAACAAGAATCTTACAAATAGTATAAAGACTATGCCTATTAAAATAAATTACTAACATTATATCCCAATGATTGCACATAATTATGAGGTGTCTTCAGCCCTGGGGACCGTACTTCCAAGTATTTCAGTCCTCCGGGTAACACGCAATACACGACTATTGGCTTCGATAACTCTATCAATGCCATCTCTGGGCGTGCGTAATCGCTGTTATGAAGGGTATCCGCTTTGTTTACTCTGGAATTAAATTATTCAAGTTGGTACATCATTGCGAGCGCTGGGTGTCTGACGCCCAGCAAATGCTGAGGTGGTAACCCGTTCGTTACGGAGCACGCTCGCATCGAAGGACTGGAAGAATTTGCCTGCTGCGGTCTTCCCGTCCAACTATAATTTAGGTGTCTTCAAGGCTAGAGTGAATAGGCTCTTAAACTAGTACGCCTCACCATGAATGATTGCATCACTGCTTACCATCAGGTGGGATCGCAGTCAAGCACTGGTTTATAACAATTAAAAAAAAAAGTAAATAGGCTCATGCGCTTTACCATCAATGATTGCATCACTGCTTACCATCAGGTGGGATCGCAGTCAAGCACTAGTTTCATCAGAGAATAAAAAATAAGAATATTAATTTAGTAAATTTATGGTTACCCTAAATAAAATAGAGGTAAGAAAGGGACACACCACCTCTTTGTCGTTGTCTTGCTCGGTACATTATCCCCTTTTTGCTTGTCTATGAATCATATGAACTTAATGACAATGGGAATAAAGTACTCTTTAGAGTGTGTAATATTGCTTCGTAATCAATCCAGTTTATCCGTAGGGTATATAAAATCTTTGGATGTTCCATAATTTTTTATATTATGCATTTTCATAATTGTATGTTACACCGTGCTTCAGACATCAATACACAAACGTGTACTACAGATTCAGTACATAATTCTGGACGCACTTGTAGTGTTTTAAATTCTTAGTGGGCGCAGGCGTTTTAAAAAAAATCTTTTATTTTATACAATTCAAAATAAAAAATCTGTTAATACTCACGAAATAGTTGACTTAAAGGAATTTTTGTCAACTTTCATACAATCTTGGGCCCATTCATATGTGAATGCTGGTTTCACTTCAACGAATAGTGGATCCAGTTGGTTCCTTATTCTAGTACCCAACTGTAAACACAATAAACGTATAAATTGGGTACTAAAATATGACATTATATTTTTAGGGTCATATGAGTAGCTTCAGTGGATTAAAAATCATTAAGGACACTAGTTTTTCAGTCATATATAAACACACGCTTTTTCATATATCATATTTCATATAATATGCTGTAATTTTTACATACACCTTTTGCTCCGTCACTGCTCATTCATTTGAACACTCTCGGTTGCGAATACAGCTCTGCTCTTTCTAAGGCATATCAAAAAGGTCTTTAAACTAAAGTCTACATACATTTTACTACACTGACCTTCTGCCCAAGCTCATAACGGTCATAATACTTATGGCTCCGTGCATCTCCATAGTACCGCTTGTGGTACCTCGTGCAAGGCCCCGCGGCATACACGGACGGGTCTAAAGTTCGACAATCGTGGTCAACTATCACGCCACCGTCGTATGCTAGCCCGCTTTTGTGGATAGCTGGAGGATAAAGAAGATCAAAGTAATTAACTAACATCGCACTTCGCACACGTGATGGTTAGGTACCTATTGGCTAAAGCTAAAGCTAAAACAGAATATTTGCGGATGTCCGATTCCGAAAGTTCGGAATTGTATCGGAGGTATAAATAAATAATTTCAAGGGAGTCTATTCAAGTTCAATTAAAATCAAGTAATTATTAAAATCAGCCCACTACAGTCCTGTCCCCCGCTGTATATAGGTCTTTCCCAAGTTGCGCCACAATTTAAGCACTTTGCTATCGGCGATAAGGTGATCCATCCAGCCACTTCCACTAATTCGCGGCCTCCACTTAAGGACTTCTTTGTTTTTATATTGAAGTGCTATTCCAGAAATTTTAATGACATGTGTTAGGCAGTACCACACGTTATAGTAGTCTGGCTGAGTGTTACATTACCGAAGAAAAAAGTTTTTATAGTTTGATGTAAGTACAATTACATTTTATTGAAGTTTAAGAGAACCTGGCGAGGGGTTGCCATGACACTACGTGTCTGACAATAGATGAACATGTTTACTAATACCATTCAAAACATAAAAAATTGAGCTTTATAATTAACCGAATTTAGGTTGCTATGTTATGTACCCACCGTTGTTACATGTTACCTTCTTTGGCACCAGAACTGAAACTTGGGGACACCACTGACAAACTCGCAGCTTTTATAAAATGACGAAACTCTGGCAGCCTCTGGCTCTTAGGCTATTACTAAGATATAAGTAGTCTATCGCCATTGTCCGTAACTACTTACCTATAAATGCTCTCATATTAGCTCCACTTCGTCCATAATAAAATAAAGCTTTACACTCCAGGTTCAGATAATCAGCATAGGATAAGAAGTCCGCATGCGTTATAATATTATCTACGCTCACAGACCAAGACTTGAAATAGAAGGATCTGTATACTTTAATTTTTAATGTATCCAGAATGTTTATAACTGTTTGGTCCACCTGTAAAAAATAAAATGATAAAAAAAATATGGTAAAGTATAAAATTCATTCACATGCCCGTGCCTATTGTGGCCGGGAATCGCTTTGCGACTTCCAATGCCCGGGGCGTCTACTATGCGGCCATCTCCTTCGCTTGCATTACTGATTTGCAAAGTGAGGAGAAGGCGTTTATTCCGCCTGAATCCGAAACCAGAACCTCCAGAAATGGCCATGTCCGGTGATGACCTGCTCCAGACGGATGGTGAGGATGCCATGGCGATTCCGTAGCCATCCCAACACCAACAGCTATTAAGCTGCTATTGTTTTTGGATGTTAACATCAGACACGACCAAGATGGCGAAAGTGTTTATTGGGGACCCGAACCTATCGCCAAAATGGCAAAGCTGCGGCTCAGTCAACCGTAAGTGCGGATAATTAAAAAATATTACTCCGGGAGGGAACCTGCCGTGCTAGAGAATCCCTCACTAAGCAGAGATTGATTTGATCTTTCCCACATCTTCTTGGGGGCAATTACTGCCTTGGATCTAGGGATTCATCACCGCCCTTTATGGGCGCATTGATTGTGAGAATGAGTCAAAACAAATTATTAGTATGAATAATGCTATAAATATTTTAACTTGAATTTAAACACTGTAAGAATAACAATTTAATGTTAGACTTCAAAGTCAAAGTAAAACTCAAATCAAAGTCAAAAGTTTTTATTTCACATAGGCCTACATGGGCACTTATAAAACGTCAGAAGCTAGTGCACGGTTCCAAATTGGTCGTTTCCTATGGAGAAGAACCGGCAAGAAACTCCATGGCTAACCTTTTAAAAAAAGTGGTTGTTTACAATATTTTCATATTACAGTGTTAATAGATATTATGTAAGAACAGTGTAGACCAGTCAATATTGTACCCAAAAGCACAATAAAAATAATAATATTAAAAAAAAGTGAGTCGTAATAGGAAGTAGCATAAGAATTCGCGAAGTCTACAGTGTTCTCACATTCACATTATAATAAAGAGGCTATATAAAAAAAGCAAGAAAAATAAATAATTACAATTATCAATAAATGACATGTTAACAAAATAAATTACTAACGAATTTATGATGGTTGGCATCTAATAATATAAAAAATATTGCAAAATCAATGTGTTATAAGAAAAAAATAAATAAAAAGTATATATTACAACAAATGTGGAGCAGTTAATAGATACATTTACACAATATTATGAGTTACCAGGGGGCCACATGTGCAGAAGCAGTCATTGCCAAACAAGCGTGTCTTCGACATAGTCTTTAATACACTTTTTTAGTTAGGACACGCTTAATATGGGTTTTGAACTTACATTAACATTATCAAACACAGGTACTCTAGCCTTAGATGGATCCTCTAGTGGGAAAGGTTCTATGAAGATGATGTGCTCAGGAAGGACTTTGATCTCCAAAAGTGCGTTAATACACAAGTAAGCGTGTATTGTTGCTCCGTACACTATTATTTTATCTACAATAAAGAAAAAAAGTTTAAGAGAAGTATATAAGCGAATAATTATACTAATGCAATCTATGTATTAAAAGGAGAAACTAGCTGACATATCAACACACAGCCGAAACTATTGGGACTAGGAACGTGAACTTTTCTGACGTAGGCGAGCACTAAGAAGAGGTTTTTGGAATTGCAACCTTTAAGGGGCTGAAAAGGGGGAAATTAGTTTGTATGCAAAATTTTATTTCTTGGGTTCCATATCTACCTGGTACCTGAAACTTAGCAAAAATGGTCACCCAAGTAAATTAAAAAGGTTTTAATAAATTTTTTTTTCAAAACATCCTCCTTAAAACCGTAGGGGCCCAGCAGGGTCGAAGCTTACTGGGGCCATGGGTTGTGCGAAAAGAGAACCCCGAGGCCCTGGACCGAAGGTAAAGAAGGAACAGGAGTGGGTATTAGTCAGTAAAAGTCTGACTCGCTTCGCCCAAGGGCGGGAGATGTCATTGGATGATTTCACAATTTTAAAAAAAGTGCAACATACTAATTATTATTTTTTTATTTACTTACAATGATCATCATAAACAAAATTTTTGACGTACTTCAAAGCCTTGTTAGCTTCAGCTACTGTGTTGATAATGAACACATTCTCTGGGGTTTCATCATTGGCGATCTGTATCTCAGTGTCGCTGAACCTGGGTTGGTCCAAACGCGTATATTGAGGCGCTGATGTGTTACTTCTGCAGCGAAAAAGAATGGCCATTATTTATTCGAATATTACAAAAATGAGTAGATAGATAGATATACTCTTTATTGTACACCATAAAAAATAACCACTACTTTGAGTTTTATTTAGTCATAGTCATTTATTCTAACAAGTAATTCGAATCTGAATTTACACACAAATACATAACACAATTTGTGTAGGTAACTCTCAAAAGTAACCAATGTATTTCTTAATCTATATATCACCTATATCTGTTTAGCGACATCTATGATATAGCAACCTTTGTGCTCTTCTATCTGCTTTTGTTCTTTTCATTTTGTTTTTTCAAGTGTTTGTGTGTAAGTACATAAATAAATGAATAAATAAAATTAAAATTCCTGCATCGCTGTCTTCGCGGTATTAAAGTTCCTCCATTTTCAACGGAGGTTTGTGGGACTTTACACCGTTCCGTATACCTCTAAATCTAGTCTACTGCATAATAAGTAGAAAAAGTGTATACTGAATGGGAGAACGTAGAGCAGGAGAAATCATTTGTTGACTTCCCACCTCTAAAAAATGTATAAACATGCAACAAAACAATACGCACAAACACAAACAAAACGTTGAAGTATTTAACGCTTTGCTACTTATATTGGTCTTTAGGAAGGCTACGTCTGCGTCTGCACTGATAGGCGATTTTCTTAGCGCCTAGACCCTAAGTGAGCCGCAAATACACGCTTGACAACTCGTGAAGGCTCATATATAGCACATTCAACTGACTTCGACACTCAACTGGTGACTCGTCAGGCTTCAGGCGCCAAGCACGTCGCCTATCAGCGTAAAACCTTAAATTATTATCTAATTAATTTAAGTAAGTACCGTATATCATTATCTCGTTGGATCAGTTGAACCATGTGGTCTGGATGTTGATATTGTTTACCGAAAAACAAAAAGAGAAGATCGTAATGCTTTCTCTTACCACTAGTCAAGGTTATAAACTTTTCTTGCCTGAAAAATTAAAGTATAGTTTCATTATTAGCTAGGGAAAGAATTTGGCGCGGAAGAAGAGGCGGGTGCGAAGACCTACAAAGAGATTATGGTGGGCAGTGCGTAGTTAATTGGTCTCGTTAGCGAGTGATCATTGTTATATCCTGAGGAAACACGTCTAGTTTCTACTGCATAATACAAGAACATCGCTAGTTCTTGTTGTAGCCATCTAATAATAGGATAATCAGATTATTTATTTAAACATATTATTCGTTGAAATATAATTTGTAAGTTTTAATTAACATATTATTATTTAAGTGTAAAACCTGTAATCGACATAATTATTATTTATTCAAAAAATTGTAATTAATTACTAATAAAAAAAAATTTAACTCTGCCAATTTCATAATTATATTTTAATTAAGTTGACAATTTATGTTTGTACCCGTCTTTGATAATTATTTGCATTTAATAAGCACCATAATATATTTAGGATGAATAAACTGACTCCTGAAATACAGGTATTATATATTTGGCTCTGAAGTCACGGCTTCGTTAAAATAGTAAGAACGTTCGTGCAAATAAAGAATACCACGCAGGCGCTATTAGGTGGCCACAGTGCATTCTATACTGTCAATTAGAGCAAGGCCTAGGATGTTAGCCCAGCAATTTAAAAATAATTAACCAAAGCATGATACTTCTTAGGTTCACAAGCAGTAGGTTCAAAATACCTTCATTGCGTTTGGTCTAAGGATAGACGCTCGAGACCTGAAATTGTAATTGTATTAATCTTAGATATTTTTTTACCTGCAGAAGCAAAGCGCCGTCGAGCCCGGCCTAGAACGAGGTGGCGGGATGATCTGGATACGTATCGCGAAGACTGGTTTGAAGTGGCACGGGAGAAGAAAGTCTGGAAGGACTTGGGGGAGGGCTTTGCCCAGCAGTGGGACAGTAAGGGCTATAAGAAAGGCCCCTTTGCATACTTGGCAAATTAATAATTTAAAAAAGCCTTACAGATTGATCTCCATCATTGTCCCCTGGACAACATTAACGTAATATGTATACGGAACACTTTTTAAATATTTGTCAGAAGCATTATAATATTTTAGGAACATGGACTCATTTCCAGGCTTAGAACGTCTCGTGTATGGTAGTCCATTCGGTGATACTAGGGTCACATTGTTGAAAGTTAGGTAGGTTGATGTTTGACTGAAATAAGGAAGAAAAAAGTTGAGGAGTATGAAAAGATTTTATAAGATATAGATTAAGTGAACAAAAGACATACAATAAGGAAACAAATTAATAGGTTAACCAATTTAACAATGTCCACAGAGTAGAAAGATATAGGGCCAGTTTCAAATCCCACTTTAACGCCAAATTTTGACAGGTTTTCAGGCTAAAGTAAGGATTGAAAAATTCAAATGCTTAAATCAGAAATCGGGGGATCGAGTAATATGTTAAAAGGCGCTAAATTAACCATAGACTATAACAGGGTATACTACAAATAACAGATATATTAACAAAAAAATATTGTTGTACAACAACAATATTTTTAACAAAAAATAACAAAACAAGAATATCTGTAAAAATATCTGAAAATATTTTTACAGATATTTTAACAAAAAATTATTGTTGTACAACAACAATAATTTTTCTTAAGTAATTAATTAAGTAATAATTTAATAATTAATTAATTAATTATTAATTAGCATAAGCATAATTAGCCTTTTAATGTTCCCACTGTTGGGACTCAGGCCTCCTCTCTCTAGGAGAGGGAATGGGCCGTAATCCACCACGCGGGCCCAGTGCGGATTGGTGAATGTCACATCATGTCTTCGAATTTTTGGTTCTAGGACATGCCGGTTTCCTCACGATGTTTTCCTTCACCGTTTTGAGAGCAATGGTGGCCGAGTGGTAACGGCCCCGACTTACGAGTTGTAGGTCGCGGGTTCAAACCCAGCCAGGCGCATTACTTTGAGTAATTTATTTCATCACCACTGCTCTCAAATTATTAATTATTAATTATTAAGTAATTAATTGTTTAATTTTTTTTAAGAATCTGTCTTTCCCAAAGCATATGAAGGTAACCAATACATTTTGTGTCTCGTATGAATTCTTATAAAGTTACCTCATACACAAAAACACAAAAAAGAGGAGAAAACCACTAGGACACTTAAACCACTAAAAAGCCAATAAATCAATTATAACTCTTGATATGACAATAACGATGTTTCTCAGTCAATAGGTACACAGACACAGTACGAGTACCTAAACATATTAAGACATGTGCGTTACTTATCCAAAGACTACCCGACCCCAATTACAGGTATAGTTACAGTAGTGATGATATATAAAATGTACAAAATAAAATAATAATATACAAAACATACCCAAAAAGTAAACCATTCAGGAATCCTAAGGCGGTTCTGGATGAGCCTATGATTACAATACGCGTGTTGATATCCATTTTAGGCATAGTCGTCAGTTTCTTGCTAATGAACCAACAACTAAATGGAATACTGTAAAACAGAAATGTATGCACGTCAGAAATACACTTATAATACGAAACTAGCCCTTACTGCTACGAAATAAAGGTACAGTCAAACGGGGTGAATAGGAACGCAGGGGTGAATAGAAACAAGACTTTAAAGGGTTTGTCACATAATTCAGAAATTGTTTGTAGAACGTAAGTACTGCAATTTTTTCTTAAATTGTAATACAAAAATAATGGAAGCTTTACTAGAAACCAATGAGTGAAAGTCCTAACCAAAAATGTTGATCCTATTCACCCCTGCGTTCCTATTCACCCCGTTTGATGGTACTTTCATAGTAAAAATGGATGCCACGAAAACGAAAGCACCACGAAAGTTCTCAAAAAGAGAGTATATGGCAATGGACTGGTCGCATTGCTCGCAGAACAAATGGTCGACGGGGTCGAAAGGTTCTGCAGAGTCGACCGCGTACCGAAAGACGCAACGTTGGTAGGCACAAGGTGGACCGCTAACGTGGTGAAAGTCGCAGGAATCCGATGCGATGCGAGACGCACAGGACCAGTCGCCGTTGCGACACTTTGGGGAGACCTATGTCCAGCAGTGTGACGTGTTTCGGCTGAAATGATGATGATGATGGATTATAAAATCAAATTAAATAAAGTTTATATTATTTTTAGAGAGGTGTCTTGTTAACATTTCTTTTTTAACCGATTTCAAAAAGGAGGAGGTTTTATGTTCGGCTGAATGTATGTTTTTTTTTTAATGTATGTTCACCGATTTCTCGGTCAATTGTGGACCGATTTTGGAATTTTTTTTGGTTGACAGGTTATGCTTCCAAGTTGGTCCCATAGAAATATTGTTATGATCTGATCATGAACTTCGAAGATATGGAACAGAACTCCTCATAGGATCACAGCAGAACTGACGTAACAAGTAAAATTGCTTTATTTATACGTATAGTCGATGACTGAATGAAAGAATAGGGAGAATATATCGAACTGATCTGATGATGAAACCTAAAGTTAGGCACTGGAACTCTGTAATAAATTAATTTAATCTAACCGTTTGGTATTATTAGAATTGTCATGAGATGCACTTTGGATATAAGGTATTTAAACATGGCTGAGGGGTACTTTTTAGTGGTGGTAGGTACCTACCATAACTAAAAAGTGTAAAATAAAAAACTTTTTACATTGTATTTTTTTTTTGTAAAAAGTTTTTTAATACGTCCATAACTTTATTTCAATAGTCACATTAGTAAAATATAGAAAACTCACATATTCTCCATCAATAAAGAAAATCTTTTGAGTTTTGGTATAGCGGCACCGTCGATCTCAACCGTCCTCGGAACCAAAGGCACCATGGAAGTAACTATGGAGTTAGCTTTATTTATTGTCTGTGAAAGAAATCAGTTAATAGAACAGTAATTATTGTTCAAGAAATCATGGACTAAAGTAACAGGTATGCAATAACTGCCCTTGTAAATAAGTGGGAAATCATCATCCCGCTTTGGGTGGGGCGAGAGGGCGTGTCAGATTATTACTGTGCTTTTACTGACTGAAACCCACGTGTGTTCCCTTAGTTGCCCTTTGCGATCCAGGGTCACGGTTACTCTTTCGATGAATCCCATAGCCCCGGCAGGAATCCGTCCCAATCGGCTCTGTCCTAATGGGCTCCGTCAATTTTGCTGAGATCATGCCATAACTACCCTAAAGTTTAGCCCAGCCACTAGTCAGTCTCAAAAATCTAGTTAAAAATCATTTCCTTTTTCTACGTAATTTCATCAAATTTAAAAAAAAAATCATCCTGGTTCTACGTAATCTAATTTCTTCCACCAACCATACTTTATTCTTTCTTTTTCTCCTTTTCTGTCCATTTTTTAATGAAATTAATTGTGTAACATATTTTAATATGTATGTATATATTTATATATTTGTAGTTATGTATTGTGTTTTATATATTATAGAGATTGATCAATTTGTTAGCAGTACACCGTAGATTACCCACTGTATTATGTTAAGTTCTTACGATCCATCCTAAGGTTGTCTGGTAGATATCGCTGTTAGCAATAAGACCGCCATTGTACCCATAGATTTAAGTTTATCTATAAGTTGTTTTACTTTTTTGGTGTACAATAAAGTTTATTCTATTCTAGTCTATTCTACGATATTTACCATAAGACATAATTACCTAAACATTTCAAGAAAAGTAATACAACATGAGAGCGTTTCGACACCCGCAACGAACAAGGTTATAACATTAATTCAGTAATTTTTTTAAATGAACCAAAATGTGATAGTACCATTTTTGAATTTTGTTTGGACTGTAAACCGAGATACTGCCTTGTTCGATGCGGGTGTCGTTTTGTCTCAATGGCGATCAAAAATTTAGTTAGATTCTCGTATTAAAAATACCGGGATATGAATAAAATAAATTACCCATTTATTCCTATATGCCGTCAACCACAACAGAGTGTTATGTCCAGACAGCCTCAACATTTCTCTAGCAAAGAACCTGAAATGTGGCTCAAAGACCGGGTACATTATAGCCACTTTGAGACTTATCAAACCAGTGTTCAAGCCATTTCCTGCTAGGTGGTACTTGTGGATCCGGTATGAGCCTAAATTGAATCTGGCTCGGAGGAATCCTATCTGTTCGGGGTCCCTAGAAAAGAGATCAAACTATGTGAGTAATCGAAGTGCTTCGAAAGGCGCGTTGATAAGAAAAATGCCACGCACTAACTAAGAAGGAATTCTGAGAAATCATTTCAGGGAGGTGTCGGACTTGCCATACCAAACGATGTTGCATAGCATAGCATAGTTGGCCTTACAGTGTTCCCACTGTTGGGACTCAGGCCTCCTCTCTAGGAGAGGGAATGGGCCGTAATCCACCACGAGGGCCCAGTGCGGATTGGTGGATGTCAGATGTCTTCGAATTTTGGTAACGGCCCCGACTTACGAGTTGTAGGTTGCGGGTTCGAACCCAGCCAGGCGCATTACTTTGTGTAATTTATTTCATCACAACTGCTCTCAAAACGGTGAAGGAAAACATCGTGAGGAAACCGGCATGTCCTAGAAACGATGCTGACAGATCTTTATTCATAGCGAATAATCTGTTCTCGTTCGCTATGGCAAAAAAAAAATATTTGAGAAAGGATTTTGGAAAGTTTTATTATGGAGCTTATCAAGACTAACCAGTGTATAATTCTAAGCGCGTCATATAAATATAAGCAAACTCATAGCCCAAGGTCAGATCATATCACTGAGTTATCTGTTAATGACTGGCCTATTGGTCTAGTGGTTAGTGGGCCTGACTGCTATGCCGGAGGTCGTGGGTTCGATTCCCACCAAGGACAAATGTTTTTGCGATGAGCACAATCATTTGTTCTGTGTCTGGGTGTAATTTATCTATAATATGTATGTATTTAGAAAAATATAAGTATGGTTTATCAGTTGTCTAGTACTCATAACACAAGCTCTGCTTAGCTTGAGACTAGACGGCGTTGTGTGATAGTTGTGAATTATTATTATTATTATATTATCATTACATAGACGCTTTCTTCGTTTTCATCATCATTCCAGACGAAAGATGTCCACAACTGGACATTGACGAACCTCAAGAGTCGCCACATCAACCGTTTCGGTAGGTACGTCTCGCATCTAGTGGATTCCCACGGCCTTCACCAGATCATAGACCCACCTTGTGGGAGGCTTTGCAACCCTTTCAGACCACGTCAATCTAAGTTCATGTAATTTTTTTTTATGTATATGTTTGTCCATTTAAAATCAGTCATCCAGTTATAATTTTTGCCTGACGCAACGAATATACAGCACATAGATTAGTATCGCTAGTGTTTTTTTTTTTTTTTTAAGGTGGGAAATCATCCAAATGACTTCTCACGCCCTTCGTGTCAGACTTTTACTGACTAAAATCACACCTGTATCCTTCAATTACCGTTTGCGTTCTAGGACTACGGGTTTCCCTTTCAGAAATTTTCCACGGTCCTTGCTAGCGGGCATCGGCCCTGCTGGGCCCCTACGGTTTGCTGACGTCTCTTGAGGAGCGCGAGGATCACTATGCGCTGTTGACGACTGGGCTCGGTCCAGTTAGTTACCGAACAGCCGGACGGCGAGCTACCCAGTGCTCGACGTCGGTATCGCTAGTGTACCGTAATGGCTTTGGTAGGGCCAATCAGAACGCAGTACTCCGCTTCCTCCTACTTCAGCTAGTTGACAGAATTGTTTTAGTGCGTTAGATCAAGCATGAGGCGTCTATGGGCTGTACGGTCGTTGGTCTGACGTCATAGTGTCATCTCATTCAGAAATAACTTCAAATTAAAGTTCATGTAATTTAAAAAAATATTATACGTACTCAAGTATTCCCAAACCGACCACATGCATTCCGCTAGTGAACAAATACGCCAGATTCTCTTTCCTATTGATTGTGCTCTCGATTGTAGTTAACGTCTCCTTGCCATCCAAGTTTCTCATGAGGCGCGCAATTTCAGGAATGTCGATTATTTCCGCTTCACGAACTCTCAATTTTCTGGTAACAGTCGAAAAATATGAGAGGATTATATTTTCTGAAAGATGCTCGCTTAATTTTTGAAAAAGGTAGATTGAGTTAAAGATTGTTTTACCCCAAAACTGAACTTTTGTGTGCAATATACAGCGAGTAAGTGCAGCAGACCTTTTGCTTCGTTGGAATAAACTGTAAAAAATATATTTTATAATTGCATAATGCTTCGGACATTCGGAGGGAAGGAATGAAACTTATAAAGATAAGGACTAGTTACAATAAGTTACTGGCACCATCAGAAAGTTTTTAATGGCACAGGTAAAGATCAGGTGACTTCCGACATAAAAAAATCTGTCAGCATGACTAAATAGGAATAGGCATTCTCCCGAGCCTTAAGCAAGGGTGTTATGGAGCCGAGTGCTGCAGTGACAAAGCACGTGCATAAAAAGACGTTTTTCAAAACACTTACGAAGAAATAAATTAACTGGGGTTAACCGGCGACTCGCGAGGGTCGCTTAGCGCCCAGTCTAATACGAAAATACAATCAATTATTTCGGGGGCCAGCTCGCGCACTTTTTCATACTAGTATGGAAAACAGTAAAATGCGTGCCTAAAAGCGGTATGGATAAGAGCGGGTTTTCGTGTAAGTGTGTTGAAAAGTTCTTAACGGCACAGATATAGGTCAGGTGGCTTCAGATATAAAAAAATCTTTCAGCATGATGAAATAGGAAACAGATTTAAATAACTTACAGTAAAATGTTGCAGCAAAGGAAAACTATTGTCAGCTGCTGGGACCCGAATGATACAATAATCATAATCCTTCATTAGTTCAAACGCTGCTTCCAATAAGTCGTACGAATGTCTGTAATGAAGAACATAGGTATTATACCGATGGTTACACACTTACTTATGTAAATAGTTCGATTCCAGAATCTAGTCTCGATTTATTATATTAAAATAATATATGGATTAAGTATGGATTGAACACAATTCAAAGTCACCTGTCATCTATGTCTTCACGAAACGCAAACAACTCAATCATAAAAGCGTTTTTTGCTCCATGGTACATTTCAGAATCCCCGTCAGTTTTAAATGCTTCCTGTGAATTTCTATCTGTAACTTTTAATTGATAGAAGTATTAGAAACATCAAGGCAATTGAATTTTGATCTTAATCAGCTGGATCAGGTAGCTACGAGGGCGCCAGATGTTGATTCGCACACGTCTGGCCATGGCGATACAAGTCAGCAGACTGGGACTTTTAGAAACGTGCGTCGACGGCGTGCTTTTATCCTACAGAGCAGTTTGTTGTCCTTTGTATTGATACACACGCGCGTTTGCATCGCGTCAGTATCGCTACACACGCGAGTCTGTATCGATTCAAACGCGTGTTTGAATTTATACAGGTGTGCAAAGGTCTACAGGCTGCGTCTGACTCGCGATACGCACCGTCTGTATAGCTACAAACGTGCGATAACGGCGCGTTTAAAAAACGTGGTGTACCTGTGTAGGTAGGCACCACGTAAGGGCCGGTGCCCTTACCTACATTGCATTATGTGAAGTAACAATAGGTATCTGGCGAAGGTCGACCATGGTTTGGCACCGAGTGTAACTGCGTCAATAAGGCATGGGTCAACGATGGTATGCGCAAAGTAAATGACAAGAGTGAGAAAAAAGAGTCTTCAACAGTGCTGCCAAATCGTTTAAGGTGATGCGGAAGTCTCGGTTTAACCGACAACCTGGATGTCTTTCAAGTAAAGAGTGAATAGGCGAGGTTGCTCCATCGTCGACCACCTTATCGCTTACCGTCAGGTAAGATACCAAGTGGTCAAGCGCATATCTATCAACAACAAAGTTAAAAAAAAATTAAAATCTTAATAAAAACCGGCCAACAGCGTGTCGGGCCACGCTCAGTGTAGGGTTCAGTAGTTTCCCGTCCGTCACAATAAGTGTCCCCACTTAAGAGTTATTGAACGACAGACAACGAGCAAGAAAAAATACCACCAATGCCAACGAGAGACCAACCGAACCATTCGACAATATAATAGCTCATACCCGTCCCGACCCCATCAACTCAGGAAAAATCTTAACAGCGCGAAGTAGCCCAAAATACAGCGCCATCTCTCGGGAAATAGGGTTACTAATTTATTCAAACTAGACGGGTTATGTATGTTGGGTTTTCGTTGGTAATTTTGGATTGTGTGGACCGATTTTAATCATTCTTAACACTCCCAACTTTACGTGTGGGGGCCCAAATAAAACATTTTTTTCCACTTTTTATTTTACCTCTTTGTCGGCGTGATTGATATACATATTGGCACCAAATTTCAGCTTTCTAGTGCTAACGGTCACTGAGATTATCCGCGGACGGACGGAGAGACAGACAGACTTGGCGAAACTATAAGGGTTCCTAGTTGAGTACGGAACCCTAAAAAACAGCTTAAAAAATAAGTTGCAATGTTTTGAACTATGATGATAATATAGAATTGTTTGTTTCAAAATTTTATAATCTCGAATTCTGAATTAAAAAAATATAATAAGGTACCTACGAGTTAGTACGCATCGTATGGGTTTCCAGGCCTTTTTTGAGGTGGGAAGTCATCAAATAACTTCTTGCGCTCTGGGTGAAAACTCACCTGAGTTCCTTAAGTTGCCCTTTGCGTTTCAGGGCCACGATAACTCTTTCGAACATTCCCGTAACCCTAGGACTAGCGTTGCCAGGCGTCCGGATAAAACCGGACACGGTCAGGCTTTTAAGTTGTGTGTCCGGCCAAATTAGGCGGAGTCCGGCCTGTCCGGCTTTGGTTAGGTTTTTTTAAATTTGACCATTTTTTTAGATCTGTCATTGTGTTCTGCCTTACCTTGTATCGCTAGCGCAAGTGGAGCGGACTAGCAATTATATTAGACAATTTTATTGTTGCTTCATTAGAATTTAAAAAAGATTTTATGGTCAATAAAAAAAAGGCGTTCTTTACATAGAAAAAAATTGTCGGTCTTTTTATCCAAAAGTCCGGCTAAACTGGCTGGTCTTTCCGGCTTTTCTGTTTTGAGACCTGGCAACCCTACCTAGGCCCATAAGCCTTACGCCCGCCTTACACAGACATTAAGACTGGAAGACCAAAAATCTGGGACTGTGCGATTGAAACACTACAGTAGCCTCGCAAAGGGCAACTGAAGGAGCATAGGTGTGGTTTTAGTCCGTAAAAGTCTGACACGCCCTCATAAGAGAAGTCATTAGATGATTTCACACCTTAAAAAAAAACTACAGAAGCTTACCTTTTCTAAAATATGATGAAGTACAAGAAGATAACTGCTTCAGTTGTGGTTCTAACACAGGGTTCAGTAAGAATGACGACTTTGCATTTAAATATGTGTTTGGCCTGAATAAAAGAAAAATCAGGTTATTTAAAAAAAAGAAGTTTTCAAATCCGTTCAAAATGAAGTAAGTACCTACTCTTTGAAATCCGGTGGAAGGGGAAATTGTCACGTAACAGAAGAAGGATACACAAGCCGCAACACTTTGCGGCTTGTGTATCCTTCTTCTTCTTGTGGCGGTGACGTCACTACGTCACCGCCATTAGGTTCGCGCATAAAAAAGAGAGCGAGATGTTCCCACCACACTCTTCCTCATACAAATATTTGAAATACTGCTCCATTAATTTCAACTAGCAACCTGTTCCAGCATCGAACGGGTGTTAAAAATCTTCGATATTCTCGGTTTTGCTTTACTATAATTTGCATGTACACTTAAATCTACCTCATAAATTACTCAATCTATCTATAGGTGAAGACTGCATGAAAATCAGTTCAGTTGTTTTCGAGTTTATCGCGTTCGTATAGAAAGATAGATGTGGTGGTAGTGGGGGACTTCGTTTTATAATGTGTACCTAAGGATTTTGAAGTGGTTTCCAGAAAAATATATTATCAGTGTTGGAACAAAATACTGTACAAAAATAAAAAAAAAGCAATAACCTACCTACTTAATTTGTAAGTTATCAAATTATAGAAGCTAATAAAAACTTACAAGTATTCCTGAGACTTTTCCTCGGCAACATTAAACAGCGTAGTATCAATGTTCACTATCTCGTAATCAAAAGGATCTTCATCTAGCAAGTTTGCCACAGAGTATACAGAATTCACCGAAGGTGTTCGTTCTAATCCCATTTCGGCAGAGTGGACTTTTACTATTACTTCGTCGTCATAGCCGTCGCCACGGGTGAAGTTAACGCGGCTCGACTTCTTCGTAGCACGTGGATGTTTTGTGTGTCGAGACTGTTTGGAAAGAAATAATTGGGTACTTAGATGACTCTTTTTTTTTTAGAACATTTTGATACAAATGGAGAAAGTTTATCATTGCGACCGAGGCGGAATTCTAGGAGATGACTTACAAAGATATAAATAAACGGGGGTTGTTGCGCGACTCGTGGGGTTGGCGTGGACGAGCTCCCGCACTTTTCTGCACTAGTGTGGAAAACAGTAAATTACGTCTCTAAAAGCGGTAGGGATAAGAGCGAGTTTTCTAGTAAGCTGAATTCGGCCTCGTTCGCAATGATAATTTTTCTCCCCTTGTATCAAAATGTACTATTAACGGTATTATTATTATTATTATAGAGATATGAATCCTAATTTAGATCACGGAAATCTGCTGGGACTTTTTTTTTGGGTGGGAAAATCATCTTATGACAAATCCCGTTCTTGGGTGGAGCGTGAGATAGTGTCAGACTTTTACTGACTAAAAACCCACTCCTGTTCCTTCTTTGCCTTTGTCCCAGGGCCCCGGGTTTCACTTTCACACTACCCGTGGCCCCAGTAATCTGCTGGGTCTGGAAATGCCTACATAGAATTGTTCTTGTTTTACGGGTTTGTTGTTGTGTCATGTTTGATCGTGACGGAGTTAGGGGGACATGTATTATGTACGTATGTATGTACGTAGGTATATGTCCAACACTTCCAGCAGTCTGTCGACTGAATAAAGTAAAGAAGATGACGAAATAAAATTGATCTACTTACTATTCCTTAATATTACAGTTTTGGAGTAAAGAGTAGAGGTAGGTACTTACTGTTTCCGGGCTACGGTGTTTAATTTCCGCAGGACAATCGAAAGGACCCCATTGACCGAGCATTATCGGCTCCCTAAAAAAGCATTTTTATTAACTAACAACAACTATAATGATCATTTAGTGTGTATTTATGTTCCAACTAGAGAAAATCTAAATACAAATAAATAAAATTGAAGTGTCTGTTTGTAATGTCCCAACAACCGCCCATTTATTTTTTTTATTATTGACAGGCTCGCGCTTGACCACTCTCACCTAATGGAAAGCGACGATGTTGACGATGGAGCATACTTGCCAAGAAGTTCTATTCACTTTTGACATAGATCCCTAGGTTGTAGCTATCAGGAAACAAACTCAGGCAAGGAATTCCACTCCTTAGCTGTATGCACAATGTATGCGCCGTATATTAAATGCATATGAAAGTATAGGTACCTATATACGCGATTTAGCGTGTAAGGTAACTTGTAGGTAGATAAATGCGTAGTCTGGAACACACATTACCTTTATGTAAAAAAAAATGTAGGTATCTACCCTATGCTTGGCAATCAACCTCGACTGACTGCACATAGAGTATTATACTACTACCCACTTATTAATTCACTAGTGACCCATCCCGGCTTCGTACAAATGCTATTTATATTCACAAACCATACTCGTATATACGAGTATCTATATGTAGTAGCGAAAACCATATCAAAATTTCCATGATTTAAAAGTAAGCAGTGAAAAATACTGAGGCAGATTGCGACTACATTTTATACAAAAAAAAAAACTTATATTTCGGACAAAGTCCATGGTTAGTATTACACAGAACATAAAAACTAGTGTTAGTACTTATAACTACCGGAAACAATTTTTTATGAATTATACGCCACAGGGGCAGGCGTACCCGATGCTCCAGTATGGGACTGTCCCACCTGACCGCAATTTTTTTTTTTTATATATAGGGGCTTTACCATAACGTGTTAAAATGTCAGTCGTTGGAGCGAGTAAGGGGGTTGGAGCTATACACCCTGTATAGCTCCATCCCTTTAACAGTTCAGTAGGTCGTAAAATGGATCGCGTTAAGAGCTTTTAGTAAATATACAGTACATTTTCATACCCAAAATCGGATAGCAGAGAATTAGCTCGCACATTCTGCTCTTTCTCAAGAGCTGTAGCAATCTTTAGTCCGTGGTACGGATGCAACTCATACAATTTCTGCAATTTCTTATAGTTGATGTCTGTGTTCAAACACATAACGGCAACGGCACGGCCTTGGATCTGAAAATGGTTTTATTTTTAGCATTCTGTATGTGGCATAGAACCAACGGAACCACATTACTGAGCCACCGATATCTTACCGTTCGTCCATCTATCAGTCAGTTGAAAGTACCTTATGAACCTTAATAGGCTATTGGCGCTGATTACCTATACCAACAAAAATAAATCGAAATTTCATTTATTTCACAAACAATTTTAACGTTGTTGTTCATCAAAATGTTACTTTTTTGGAAAATAAAATAATTGGTTAAATCTTTATTATAATTAATAGAGGTAATTTTTAGGCATACTTCGCGTTGTTTGTTTTCGCTTTAAAAAACGGAAAAGCATTACAGCATTTTTGTATGTGGTTCCGTTGATTACCCTTCGGACAACCAGTTTGGTTGTATGCAACTGATTGAAAAACTAAACATCCAGTTACTTACATCAGCAACAATTATTTTTCGGTTACTCTCAGGGTGTCGTCCAATTATTTCGCTTATATAATATTCACCGTATAGCTCCTTTAGCCGCGGACATTTCTTGTCTAATATTTCTACTATATCGTCGTTATCTTCCTCCCTTTACACAATAAAAATCTTTTTCCAAAAAAATACAACCGACTTCAAAGTAAAAAAAAACACTGAAAAGTGCAAAATAACTTTAATTTCGGAAGTCGGTGTTTCTATAATAGTTTTGTCTCTTCGTTATTTAACACCGACTTCCGAAATTAAAGTTATTTTGCACTTTTCAGTGTTTTTTTTTACTTTGAAGTCGGTTGTATTTTTTTGGAAAAAGATTTTTATTTTACACTTTTCAGTTATGGTACCACCACTAAAAAGTACCCCTCAGCCAAACTTAAATACCTTATAGCCAGAGTGCATCTCATGACAATTCTAATAATCCCAAACACGGTTAGATTACATTAATTTATTACAGAGTTCCGGTGCCCAACTTCAGGCTTCATCATCAGATCAGTTCGATATATTCCCCCTCTACTTTCAGTTAGTCATCGATTACACGTATAAACAAAGCAATTTTACTTGTTACGATGGTTCTGCTGTGATCCTATGAGGAGTTCTGTTCCATGTCTTCGAAGTTCATGATCAGATCATAACAATATTTCTATGGTACCAACTCGGAAGCATAACCATTCAATCAAAAAAAAAAATTTCAAAATCGGTCCACAATTGACCGAGAAATCGGTGAACATACATAAAAAAAAAAAATAAAAAACATACATTCAACCGAACATATAACCTCCTCCTTTTTGAAGTCGGTTAAAAATACATGCGATTAGAATTAATCTCTAACATCCAATCCAACACAACCCAAATGTGGGTTAAGCTCGCCTGTGAAGGTACATCAGCTGTCCTGTTTTAAATTGTTTGTATAAGCATTTGTGTACAAAACACAATTACTATTACTAGGTGTCTCAGATTAAACTCGCTTTTATAAATGCATAAAAAAAAAATTATACACTGTGAAAAAATCAAACTTCTAAGTTTAAGTAAAAAAAAAGGTACGGCCGTTTATGTCGCAAAAAAACGCATATTTCGACACTCTCAAGGGAATCAAAATTCATAGGGTACTTCCCGTTGACCCAGGATTCTCAAATTTGGCATAAAGCAAGGTCTTATAGCACAGATATAGGAAAAAATCTGAAAACAATAAATTTGTTACGTCACAAAAAAAAACTGTTTTGCGATTCGGAAAAATCTTCGAGACTTCATTCGGGATCAAACTATTTACATAATTTTTTAGTTTTTTTGCCTTTGTTCCACTAAACATTCTAATTGTGCACAAAAATAAGCACTTTTGGGTTTAAAAAAAAAATAACCACGAAGGGGATGGCGGGGTCTGTATTTGCTCGCTTTGCTTGCTCACTAGACCCCGCCATCCCCTTCTAACCTAACCTGTCCGAGTCAGGGTGCAACAATTCCTTTAACAATTGTAAACATTGATATTTGGTATGGAATTAGTATGCTCGGGTAAATTTGCTGTGCAATCAGTATATTTTATATGAAAATCATGTTTGTACATTAAAAAAACTTTTTTGTCACGTATTTGAGGAAAAAATATAATACACTGTTGATGTATATTTTTTAAATATTTCTAGTACTAGTTTTGTTAAACAATTAGTTTGTTTACAGTGAATTAATTTATTTGATGTAAAAAATATTAATCAATTAATATTTATCAATTAATATTTTTTGATGGGCGATAAGTTTTTTGATGTGCATTTAAAAATATCCTTATTTTTTGGTTGTTCTCTGACTTCGATGTCGTCAGCAATAATCGAAATCACAATCATAAGGACGAAGTCGCATTAACTACTAAAGAAGAAAGAAGAAACATGACATCAACTTCTATTGTTTATTAGCCCTAATACCACGTCCCAGCCGCTGGGATCCCGATCCCGATTTCCGGATACCGTAGTAGGCGCGGGCTTGCGGACGGCGAGCTTTGGGAGCTCGCCGTCCGACCGTCCGGTAACCGTCCGGAGCGAGCCCAAGTCGTCGACGGCGAGTACTGTTCCTCGCGCGCCTCAAGGAGATGTCAGCAAACCGTAGGGGCCCATCAGGGTCGAAGCCTACTGGGGCCAAGGGTTTGCTTCTGAAAGGAAAACTCGGCCCCGGTATGAAAGGCAACGAAGGAACAGGAGTGAGTCTGACACGTCCTCACGCTCCGCCCAAGAGCGAGAGATGTCGTTGGATGATTTTCCAACCTAAAAAAAAGGTCTAATACTAATTTAATCACGGCGATTTAAATCGGTCAAGCCGTTCTCAAGTGATGATCTATCATAGTCGCTAATTGATTTTCAAATAATGTGAATACTTACACTGCTCGACGCATCTTCAATCTTGGACAAAAATCTGTTCTCAAGGCCGTATACAAATAGTTACCCATACCGTCCTTGGATTTTGGCGCGTGTTTGTAAATATTGCGTTTTTTAAATGTTTGAAATCTTGTTATAAGTTCTGTAACAAAGTAATAATAGCACGGTTAGCGCAGTGGTGGCCAAGTGGTAACGGCCCCGACTTAAGAATTGTAGGTTCAAACCCAGCCAGGCGCATTACTTTGTGTAATTTATTTCATCACCACTGCTCTCAAAACGGTGAAGGAAAACATCGTGAGGAAACCGGCATGTCCTAGAACCAAAAATTCGAAGACATGTGACATCCACCAACCCGCACTGGGCCCGCGTGGTGGATTACGGCCCATTCCCTCTCCTAGAAAGAGGAGGCCTCCCAGCAGTGGGAACATTAAAAGGCTGATTATGTATATGTAGCGCAGTGGTAGAGCGATTGGATGCGGCGCTGTGTGTATCGAGTTCGATTCCCAAACAGACCAGATATTTGTATGGCCTACAGATAGAGTTTTTCTAGATCTGGGTGTCTCGTCGATGTGTATCAACATGTGAGCGTTGTGAGCGCACCTATGATACAAGAGTCCCAGTATGGGGTATAGTATTTTTTAAGAAAAAAAAAATATCCTAACCTATCAAACAAAACTGTCCACCAGTTAAAAATTAACTGACATTACACAAATAATAGGGGTTAAAGTATGAAATTGCCGTTTTTTAAAACGGGTTGCTTTGAAGTGTATCTTTGGATTGACTTGGAATTATAAGTTCAAATAATCTTTATATTAAAGGTACATTATTCTTTTTCCGAAATTAGGTATTTATGGGATTCTTTGTGTTTTGTATTTTCTGTAATATCGCAGTACATGTAGGTAACTATTTTTGTATGAAATATAAGAAAACTCGCACTATTTTGTAATGATTAATTCACGTCATCACGCTCAGACAGTTAAACGGATTTCAATGAAACGTACTTAGTACACGGGTAGACATATTCTGGAATAGCACATGGGATTCCATTTGGAACCATGCACTAGCTTCTGACGTTTTATAAGTGCCCCTACGCTATGTGAAATAAAAACTTTTGACTTTGACTTTGATTTTTATCCCGGGAGTATGTTCCCTGGGGAGAATTTTCTACTATGACGCGGGCGAAACCGTTAGCAGCACCTAGTTAATAACAATTAGGTATAATAAGAACATTAGAAGTACCCCTCACTTCTAGGTTTAGAATTTCCTTTTTATAGTGATAGTGATCAAACTACAACTAAAAGCATTTTGGCAGCAGAAAAACAAAAATTAGTCCCATTGCCAACTGATTTATTGTAAAAATACAAGCTTACCAGCGGGACAAAACAAAGGTACACCCAGCACAATGTATTGCAAGTAACAGTCGTTAAGGAACACTGATACTAAAGCCTCTTCAACGAAGAAGTCTGTCACCGAGTCGATGCTGCACATGAAGTGTATGAACAGCGTGTTGCGAGACAAGTAGTACCTCCTGAAATTATAGAACAGAAGACATTATTAATGTTTTAGCACTCCATGTATTTGAAAGGCCAATGCAAACTAGTGGCATGTTTTACTTTTTCTTTTTTCCAGAAATGAAACCTAGGTTATACGTTATAGGCCAATACGAGGAATCAATAGCAAAAATACCAGGTCTTTAAACCGTAACCGAACGAAGATACTTATAGAAGCATTGCTAGTATATTTTTGTCAGGCGTTACCTATTTTCGTTGTTATAATGGGTACTCACTTTCTTCACCTAAAATTGTTTGTCCGAAAATCATTATCCATAACACGTTTGCTATAAACATCAATAACCATAATGTTCAAAATCCCGAAATTTTATTCAACATAATTATCTTTAGTTCTAAAAGTATTTTGTTATAATATCGAGTACTATAATAATTGAATCACCTAATTTTACATGACCTAAAGTCATATGTCCTAAGTTTTGTGTTAAATAATGTGCATATTATTCCGAATGTTCATTTATAATATTTTTTTTAGTCATAAAACATTTGCTAAAATTAGATTTTAGTGACAGAAACGAATCGCTGTAAATCCGACTCCACGCAGTCTTGTCTGCCCTACCCCTAGAGTGTAATTTAAAATCGCGTAGGCGCGGAGGGGCGAGGCGGCCCGCGAGTTGAGGAGCAGGTGGTTGTAACACCCGCCGCCGCGGCTGAGGTTGGCCGGCGAAGCCGGCCAGCAAGCCGAAGCTGCAGTGGTGAGCGTTAAACCCATCTGCGACAATAAACTCGCGTGGGATCGCCTCGCCTCTCCGCGCCTACGCGATTTGAGTAGATGTATAATATATTTATTTATGTATAATTTGTTCTAAGAATATTATTATTATAAGTAAACATTATGTAATTTGAATTTAGGACTTATAACTTTTATTGAAAACGGTTTTATGTCTTTTGTATATTATTGATTGTAATATTTATGACAAACGGATTTAGGACATATTATATTTAGGGATTTCAATTTTATGGCATGTGATATTATGTGATTTTAAATTCGGGTAAGTTATCATTCGGACAAATGATGATTAGGACAAAAAAAGTTATGGCACTTTAAATTATGGATAAAAAATTTAGGTGACACAATAGAGAACCATTATAATGAAATGGAAATATATTACGTAATATTTTGAGGTTTCCATTGATAAAATATAATAAATTGGTTATTACTGTCATATTTTTTCTACACTCGCAGTAAAATAAAATACAATGTATGGGAAAAGTTTTTCCCCTTTGAATATTGTATTAATGTAAAATCAACTTTATTTCATTGGAAATAGGGAATCCGAAACTAAAACTTCCTCATGAATCACTCTATCTATTGGTTAATGCCAAATGAACATCTATTCAGTAGTTTTTCAAATTATCGTGAACAGACAGACGGACGCGGTGGGGCCACTTTGTTTTATAACAAGTAGTGATAGTGATGATAACATCTATATCACGTTATCACACTCTTAACAACTTAGTACTTTCAAACAATACCATAAGATAGATGCCATAAATTTAAATATTTACTCACTGATATAAATTCCTGATCCAAATTTCCCAGTCAGCGGGATCAAGCCCACGTACGTCGGGATGGTCTGAGAGCGCCATGAATCCCATTATTTCTTTGTCCTCATTTATCATGCATATTGACAGGGTTGATAACTCACTGGAACATATAATAAGAAAATAACAAATAAGTAGACGCAGGTATGCACTATCATATCAACGCGCATCTGATGGGATTTTGAGAAAAATTCGTTTGTAATTTTTAAAGTGTCACGTCTAACCTCGACGACACGCTAACTGTGACCAGTGACGTAAGTAGCGTTTTATACGCCTGGTGCCATTTTCTAAAACTGCGCCCCTAAAAAAGTTCAAGCTGGGTAAGTTTAATACGCCTACCGCAGATCCTCACCGGACCTGAGTATTTTGTGGTATGTACCTGTATTGGATCTGGCGGGAAGAAACACCCGGGTGTCACCATTGTGTGGGTCATCCGGAGCACACGGTGAAATATATGAAGGAAATTTGCCCTTCTAGGGCGGAGCTCCGCAGTGTCCTCGTGGAGGCATTCAACGGGGACAATAACTTTACATACTGTTTGGAAGGCAACCTGAGCGTCCGACCGTGGCTCAGGCCATGGTACGGGGCGAGAGGGGATGGGAAACAGTAACCTCCTTTTGACGAAATTAATGATACAAAACTTGTCCTTGGTTTTATCATTTTCGCGCCCCATCGGGGTCTGCAGTGCCTGACCACTACTGGCAAAGCCGCTACTATGACTGTTTAATTGATAGCTATATTTAATTGTCAGTAGTCATGCTATCACCGACTCCCTTTTCTTTCATATCACTGCTCACACAATCCATCCATCTATTCTTTGGCCTCCCTCTCTCCATTCATCCACATAAACATACGTTTGTAACGTGTTTCATCCTCTTTTCACATGACCGTACTGAGATATGACTCCCTTTCAGCTGTTCATTCAGTGTCGCCACTTTCAAACTTCCTCTAATGTACTAAAATTTCTCACTTTATCTATTCTCGTCACTCCACACATCCGTCTCAACATTTTAATTTCCGGTACATGCAATCTTTTCAACCGTCTTTTCCCAACATTCTGATTCGTAAAACTTCACAGGTCTCATTACGGACTTAGGGCCAACGCTGCAGGCACCCGTCGCGTGAAGTCGCGCATGTGTCGTGTGCGGCGGTCCCCGTAGCGGATACCGGATTATTACCTGCGCAGTGTTGCTAGTTCAACTTTAACGGTGTGCATGTAGTCGTGTCGATGGAGAACTTTATGTATTATTACGTAGCAAAAAGGGCGCGGGGCGCGGCTGCCCGCGACGGAGCACTTTTGTATGGGACCGCGCGGACGCTCGCTCGCTTAACGCAGCGTCGGCCTTTAGTGTTTCACCTTTAACTTAGAAAGGCATCCGTGGGTCGCAAAGTATATTAACTTTTCGAATAAATACTTGGTCAATCAGATTACAAATGGGTTGTATTGGCTAGATTAAAAAGTCAAAGGTTTGCCTACATCGCAATTTTTTTTTTAAATCCCACTTTACGGCACTTGTAAAACCTTTGGTATAATACAAACGATAACACTCACATCAAAGAGCCAATATCTACATCATAAAATAGTAGATCTGTATGCTCTCTTTTCCAAATCAACTCGATGTCGTACTTATCACCTTCTACCGCCCTTCTAAACATACGGCCCTTTGGACCTACTTCATAATCAAAGTATATCGACATTTTCTTAGTAAAGATCTTCACATACGGATACAAAATCTTTATTTTTCAACAAATATTAATGTCAGTTTTAATTATCAAATTAATAATACGGGAACAAACTCGTTGGTCATGAAAATAAAACATCAACTGTTTTAAACTATGCAAATATATTACAACCATAATTTACATTTTAAAATTATACATTAGATAAATAAAGAGACGAATATCAATGAATTTTTAATATTATTTTAATGTTAGCATGAGATATGGCCATTTTGTGAATCCTTTCTCGTTCTTGAAATACTGATAAAAATTAAGTACATTGTCTCTTGGAATGTTAAAATCTTTTTCATGACTTCTTTATTTATGGTAAGCTGCCTGTCAACATTTTTTGCGCGCTATAAAAGAGTTTCGCAACAGTACGCTCGAACTTTGCCAGTGTATAGCGGCTACCTTGGATAACTACTAATAGGCGGGTGTATTATTCTTAGACTTCACATTCGACCATAGAATGTTATACGTTTCAACAACGTTAAGACGGCTTTAAAATCAGTGTTCAGTTTCATTTGTTTGCCTTAACGTTCCCTGCACTGTTTTCAATTTCTCTATTATTCCATTCAATGGCCATCTCGACTATTCTACTCCGATAAACCAGACGATTACCGCCTTGATGACCAATCCATCTGAGTTTATTGAGAAATTGGGTAAATTTATGCGAAAATGACATTCAAAATAATTCCACGAGTATGCGCGATTATAGTAGCGCTGCGGCGACTTTTTGCCCAAAATTATCTTCCACACGAAATATCACAGAATAAAAAAAAAAAAAACAATTGTGACAATAACAGTTACAAATGTTTCTTTTATAATATAATTTCAAAGTTCGAGCGCTGATCATGAAAAACCCTATATAATGCTCCTAAAAATACTTAATTCTATCAATGCTTTTCATAACATCTTTCAAGAAGAATAATTTGGTGGGTGAATGCAAGAAAAAATCCTGTCCTAAGCTAAAACTCGAGTGTCAATGTGTTAGTAATTAGTAAAAAGACAACAAAAAAAACTACTCTAAAATAACATTATTCCAATTGAAGACAAACTAAAATAATTATTCTTGTAACTGAAAGTAACTTATAAAACTATATCTATCAATTAAAATACTTTAAATCACATTCATACATAAAAATAACCAATACTTAAAAATGAATGCAATTATTCAGCACATAATTATAGAGATTCAAATATACAAGGATTAAAAAGCAAAACATTAATTTATCAACGAGAAAACGACCATTTAATACGTCACAAAACTTGAGTCAAACCATCGACAAACACAAAAATAAATTGTATTAAAAAATCTGAATAATATTTTACAATTACAAATTGATTCTCGTATGAAAATCAAGGCTAAAAATATTGTAAGGCGCAGTGCATACGTCTTGATATTTCCGTGCAAAAATATTCTCAATTAAAAAAAAAACCAAGCGTTTATATCAAGAAGTAGGAACTGTGCTCAGTCTAAGTTCTTAGATTAGAGGCGGGAGGTTTTTTCGCACTAAATGCGAGTGGGATTTAGACCTGCTAACATTGTTGGGGGTAGTTTTGACTTGTAAACTGGCGACGGTATTTTGTCTTTGTAGGTTGACTTTGTTTGCGCTGAGAGGAGCTCGGGGAGTTGCGAAGCCGTCGTTGTTAAGCTTGAGGGCGGATCGTGTGAGCCTGGTCGGTGTGTACATGAGATTATTCTTCGGTGTCATCTGCAAATTGTTGACGTGCTGAATGTTCTCTTTGCCGACTTTAGGCGTCAAAGGTGTTTTGACCCTCGGAGTTTTTTTTGGGGTCTTCTCATCTATGGCATGGTAGACGATGGTGGGGATGACAGCTTCGTTCGGTCTCTGGTGCGCCATAGAGCTGCGGCTAATCTGCTTTTCATTGATGCCGTCCTGTAAATGGAAGTTTCAATCAATATGAGCCCGATTCATTCTTCCACTAGAGAAGCTAATTTGAATGAACCTTTATCAAAAAAATATAATATCAAAATATTTTCTGGACGCCACTGATGCTGCTATCAGTATTGTTGTAAAAGTCAAAAAAAAAATAAGTGTGGCACTCGGGGACTGTCGCGGTAAAGCTATTGCATAGCATTTTGTATCAACTTATGCAATTATAATTATTTATTTATTTTATTTATGCAGTATTTCTTTTTCTTTGATATTAATTCAAGTTACACTTTTTGAGCGTGGTGACCGATAAGAAAACAAATTTTTTTCTTTCTTGTTTACTTCATAAATTGCTACAAGTATGTTCAGTTGTTATCATAGAACATTACTATAATCTATTATAATACAAAAAGACTATTTTGTTTGACCGAGATTTGAACTCGAGGCACGATGATAACATAGGTAGAACGCTGTACCAATGCGCCACACAGGTCGTTAAAGACTTCTCTAAAATAGGTGTTCGGTCTCTGTCGGCCTTCAAGCCACACCTCCGTACCCGTCGGAGTGGGGAGCGTAAGGTTTTTTTCGTTACGGAATTTCTGGATTCGGTCCCCGCGCTCAAGGCCCTCGATAGAAGCTATGCTATATATAATAGCTTAAAAATTTTTAGATGAAGTAAAACAATAAAAAAAAAACAGGAATGACATTTCAGAGGGTAGTAACCCTTTGAAATGTCATGTTTCTAGGTACCGCAGAAACTTCCACTAAATTAAACCCACCCGTGTTCTTTCAGTTGCTCTTTGCGTTCCAGAGCCGCGGTGACTCTTTCGGACAATCTCGCAGATCAGGTTCAGCACATTCATGTTAAAAAATCTACGGGTTGCTCACCTTGAAGTCAGTGTAGGTGGTCAGAAGCGTAGTCTCCATTAGCGGGTCCTTGTTTGCTGCTCGTTCTTCCTCCTGCGAGCCGGTAGAACGAGTGGCGTTGGTAGAACGACGAGTGCTACTGCGACGTTTGCCATGAGACTGAGGATAAATAAAAAAATTATAGAACAGGGTTTTGTAGTATTTTCTGTTGTTCTGTCCCGGAATTTACTGTATAATGAAGCTGAATGGTCACACCCATATGAATAATGTACCACAAGAGAAGCGCGGGAAAATGTTTTTGTTTTTTTTTTTCGACAAGCAATGGCGATTATAGTGGAGTCATTCAAAAATGAGAGCGCAGCCATAAGACTATTATACTGGCGCGGTAAAAGATTTTTAACAGTTAATCAGGGGCAAGGCATGTATCGAAATGGTTCTATTCTATTCTTTATTAATGGCAAGTAGAACCGATGTCGACTATTCTGCCAATGTCTTAAGTAAATTGGAAAAGCAAGCGTGTATAGTATTATTTCAGAAAATGGAAAAGGACAGTAACTGTAGACCAAAATTCTTCCATTGATACAGTTGAAACGGAAATGGTTATATCGGAACCGAATTTGGAAGCGGAGTTTTCGAATTTAGTTTGTCAGAATCGGAACCGAAATCGGCGATGGAGGCGGAGCTAGAAGCATTAAATGAAACATTACTAAAACTAATCAAAAGTTCGGATAAGTATATATGAAGAACGAACTCACAACATTCCAAATACGAAACAAAAAAACAATTGAAAGAGTAATTGATAGAAATTCTTTGTTCCTCCGATATAAATTCCGATTAAAGTATATCGGAAGCGAAACCGGAATCGAAAGTGCAAAATTGTAATTCTAGTGGAGCAAGCTCAAACTAAGGAAGATCATAGTGCGATCGACACGTTTATGACGTTCGGCGCTCCGATTAGCCCGCTTCAAGCTCTCAAACAATCCGAGAGCCAAACGTTTCGATCACGTTAACGTAAAAACAACTCGCAGCTCACATTTCACTGCCGTCAACTTACCGTACGCTTATGTTTGAGAATACTGCCATTGACTTTGGGCGTCTTCCTCAGTTCGCCTCCATAGTCGAGCTTCCTCTTAGCATCTTTGCCTTCCGCAACAACCCGAGCAGCCAAACGTCCGCTGATGCGCCTGGCACAAAATAAAAAGGTTAACTTTGATGATTTGTTCGCAGAATAACACAGGCCTAAGGACAGATTTAGAGTAATCCTGAAAATAAAGTCTAATTTTGTTTGGCATACAAAATGTATTTTTATCTAAACAAATATTTTAAAGACGTAATATTGTTTGTTTTTTGTTTGTAAAAAGTAATCTCTGGAAGTACTAATCCATTTGCGAAATTGAGTATTGGACTTAATTATTTTTTTTTTGTAATTAATAAATTTATCAATAAGCAACTACTGGAAAGAAATTTTCAAATTCATTCAAAACTAATTAAGTTCCATTTGAAAGGTTTCAAATCTGGTGGAAAGGGAAATTCAAGTAACAGAATGAAGAACAGAAAAAGATGCACAAATTACAATGTCACTGCACCGCCACTAAGTGTCGCCGCACATGGGCCACATGCCATAGCCACAAACGCCGCCACGAGAAGCTAGAAGCGGCCACAAACCACTTGTGGCCGGTGGCTGCTACTTTTTTAACCCATACGCGCTGTATCGTAATGGACTCTGACGAAGAAGGTTTAAATGCGCGAGAGGCGTGTGACGGCGTTTAGTGGCCAGTGCGAGCCACAAGCGAGCAGCGGCGATTTGAAGCGTGTGGCGGCCACCGACGTCAACCGTGTGCGGCGAATTCATATAAAATGTAAGAAACCTACAGGAAATATGCCGGTGGCGGCGTTTTGTGGTTGTGGCGTGGCCCGTGTGCGGCGACCCTTAGTTCCGTGCATAGAAAAACCACGCGCTCATTCTTTTTCATACAAATAGGTATTTGTGTTAATTGCAACTTCATTTTATAACCAATTTCGACGCGACTTTCAGAAAAAGATTTCTTTTTAGTGTTATTTAGTAAGTACAAAATATTGTATAAAAATAAAGTGCCCAATTCTTTGACTGATGGAAACACTATCTCAGAATTTATTTCGTTACTTTGACTTACAGTAATGTTGGGTAGACAACAATATCGACGCCGTAGGAAAAGCTAGTATTTTATAACAGCTGATTATTCAATAATGTCGGGAACATAATAGCGTCGATATCTGACGCAAATTACAATCTACTCCTACAATCTAAACGTAATTACTTCTATCCAATATTCTAATTACCTCATGCTTTTCTGAACAATGAAGCACAATGATTACATACAATTTGTTCTACATGTATATTTAATACATTATGTAACTAGTGCAATATTTCTCATTCCCTCTACTTACGCAATACGTCAATGTAGAAGTATTTTGGTTCGATCGCTACAAGTCATTAATCAAACTTAACTTGCCTCTATAAACGTGACGTAATGGTGTTTTCACGTCAATAAATTCACAAGCGAGCACTGAAATTGTAAAGGAATGAAAAATATTATCTAAATACTATACAAGTGTGCGAAAGTGCGTGCTGTAACTAATGACTGCTTTTTTATGCTGAATAAAAAGTGAGTGATGCCAATAACATTTTTTTTTTCTGCAACAGTAATTATTTGCACTTCGTATAAAATAAAGAACAAATTTACGAAACAAAGATTGGAATCAAAACTTTTAGAATGGAAATTGTTTATGGTCATTGCAGAAAACTTGATTGTTTATGCTCATTACAGAGAACTGATCGTTATCTGGCATTATCCAATAAATTTTCACACAATTCATTTTGTTTATGAAACTTATGATGAAGTGACTTTCCACGCAATATTATTATATTTTAGTTTGAATGATTACAAACAAAATAAAAACAAATCTGACTGTAACACAAATTACTTAATCACTACACACCATTATGAAGTGACAAAAAAAAAAAACAAACACAATCAATATTAACAATTGAGTCAGCAGCATATCGGTTGATAAACTCCTTCAATTTGTAAAAAAAATACTAAACCTTCGATTTTTAAAGTTGTCTTTAAATAAAACTAAGGTTAGCTGTTACTAAAGTTTGTTGGTTTTGTAGCTAGTTCACAATATTTCCAAAAAAACTGGGCAAGTGTGAGTCGGACTTGCGCCCTGAGGTTTCCGTACAAACTTACCTATGTAAACAGATTCCCGAATGGAGTTTTGAAGATTTTTTCGAATAGCAATTTTTTTTATGTGGTGTAACAACAAATTTACAGTTTCTGATTTATATTTATTTCCTATACCTGTGCTATAATAACTTGCTTTATGCAAAATTTCAGGATTCTGGGTCAACGGGAAGTACCCTGTGAATTTTGATTTTCTCGAGTGTCGAAATATACGTTTTTTGAGACATTAACGGCCGTAGGTATCTTTTTTTTTTCGTTAACTTAGAAATTTGTTTTTTTCACAGCTTCAAGAGACCGCAGACTTGAGTATATGATTTTAATTTCAACTCGATACCTGCACGCGTTCCCGAGATAAAGAGTATTGACAGACAAACAGACGGACGGACAACAAAGTGATTCTCTATAGGTTCCGTTTTTTCCTTTTGAGGTACGGAACCCTAAAAAAGTCATTCTTTTTCAGTCGTTATTTTTTTATTCTAAAACTAACGACGCGCCCCAGCTTTGCACGGGTGTTTTGAAATTTTTGAAACTCTCGATATTTCTTTAATATAATATGCATGTATTATACACCTAAACCTTACTCATGAATCACTATCTATCGGTGAACACTATATTAAAATCCGTTTAATAGTTTTTGAGTTTATCACAGACAAACAAACGCGGTGAGGGACTTTTACTTAGATAACCTTGCATATTTTAATTTAAAACAAAGTCCCCCCACCGCGTCAGTCTATCATCCTTGTGGGTGTAAGGATGAATAATTAAACTAGTAGAATTATCATCTAATATCTTACTAACTGAATCCCTTACCTCTTAACAGTAGTGATAGCAGATCTCTTAAGCGCAGACAAGTTGTTGGTGAAGGTGGTCACCGCCTTAGTCGCGCTGCCCGTGATCAGCTGTCGCTTCGACGGCGGCCTACGAGATAAAAGACCTGCTTACTGTCAATGCGACAATGCTTATAACTAACATTAAGTTTAGGGACGACACAAGTAAGTCCTTCGTGACACTTGCACCGCTTTTACTTAGCTGGTCTGATGGTGCTAAGTAAGATAGATAAATATTATTTATTTTGATACCAAATTAAATTGACGGATTTATTGTGGCTATCACTACCATATATCAAATTGGGGAGTCCCATATGAAAACATACTGTGTGTTGATTAAGAAATGCAATAGGTAGTGAAATGTTCAGCATTCAAGCGCTCAATTCACACTGCAGCGGAAGAATTCTTAGCGTGGCGCACCGAGCACACCAACACATTTATGGCAGTCAAAAGTTATATGAGATACACAATTTGTAGCATAACATAGAATCAACTTCAATATAGATGTCATAAAATGAATACTCCTTCCAGCAACAACAGAATACTATTTATCTATGAAAAAAAAACAAAACACCATCACCAAATTCAAATATTAAACGTTACCTATTCTTTTCAGCTGTGGCAGCCAGTCCCGCGGCAGTCCTATTCCGTTTGCCGAGCGGTGATGTCGCAAGCGAGCGGAATAGGGGCGTCGTCGGCGTCAACGCCTGCTTGCGTGCCGACAGTTTGTTGTGACGCTCCTGTGGGTATAGTGAGGTTGGGTAACGAGCATTGGGTACCAACTGACTGATCGAAAAAGGGATGGATTCGGGCTGAATATTGATCAAGAAAATAAACCTTTATAAACATTACACAAAACAGCGTAATCGTAAGTAATACAGAAATAATGCCCCAGCTAGTAAAGTGAGTCAAAGGAGACGAGGCGAGACATACCAATAGACAAAATGTTATCGCTACTCTCTTGTGTCGTCTCGCCTCGCAAAACAGTCATTTCTTCTTAATCAGTGCGAGTTAACTTCAATCCACTGAAATAGAATTCGAAAATCAAATTCTGTACAAATTAAAGTGCAACTATCGGTCGATTGACGTCATTAAATTGACATTGATGACCAGTTGCAGGCCAAGAGCCAAGCTAAGTTAGTTTAGCTCGTTAGCTCAGCCAGATCATAGACTGCAACCGTCATATTCGACGTGATTCCGCTGTCGGGCGGTCTGGATGGTCGATTGCATAATCAATTGCATTCTATTTACACTTTTGCAGCTGACAGACGTTCCAGCAAGTGCGCAAACTCTAAGGATGGTGATAATATGAAGCAAAAGACTGTCAAGTTTACTAAATCGTGTGTGAACAAAATAGGTATGCTTACGGCTTTCCTGGTCTCCCATTCGTCTTCCATGAGTTGAAGTAGAGGCTTGCCATCAACAGTAAACGTGTTTCCAGTTCTGGCTTCATATTCTGACACTAATTCACGTATTTGCGCCTCGATCTTCGGTAACTGTGACAATGGTTAAATTAATCATGTTAAACAACAAAATCATAAACTTGTTTTTTTTTTTACTTTTGTAATTAATACCGTATCGTCTGCAGTAGATAACAATAAATGGTAGACAACAACGCCGCATAGACAAAGGGCTGATGTGAGCAAGTATAGTTTATTGAAATGAGACAAGAATCCTCATAAAAGTGTATGCAGATGCTGTTTGTAACGGAAAATGTCAGAAACCTTCCATTTAAAGTTAATTTTTTATTTCAGCATGTTTAACTTGTCGCATAACGTGTATATTATAAGGTAAGGACAACGTTGTTATGACAAGTAATACATAGTGAATATTGGGTAGGTCTCCAAGGAGAACAGTCCTGGAGTAGGATTTCGTTGATGCAAGAAGCACTCGACCGGTCGGTGTGACAACGCTTGCGACATATGTCCAGCAGTGGGCGCCATTCGATTTAAATAATGATAATACAACTTACGTTACTAGCGATAGCCTTCCTCTCCTTCTCTTCGCGAAGCAGCTGTCCGCCGCGATTGTGATAACGACCCGGTTCCGTAGCTCGAGCCTCGAGCTCCGTCATTTTCAGCCAAAGGTTTTTGCGTGTCACCACCATGTCGAAAATGTGCCTGAGAAACGATGAAAGAGTTGTCAAGTCTTATGTAATATTAAACATAATTTTATTACCACTTGTGGTTACAGGCAACTAGATTCATTCAACTATTGGGTGAAAGGGTCCCCGTGCTTTACAGCTCTGGCCTACTATTATATTTAACAGATACGATGCCTGAGGTAACAGTGATGCGGCGGAGTTAAAGACGTCCCCTCCGGCAAGTGGAGCTACCGAAGTCAATAAAATGGTAATCGTTTGAACCATAAGTATGTTGGCGAATTTTGTTTAAAAAACTATTAGTTTTACACAAGGATACAAAGAAACTAACTACTATGAACACTTATTCTGCTTAGAAAGGTTCCTAATAGCTCTCATATGAAGATGAAAGGACACTTACTTGTGCTCATTATAATACTTTGTGATCTTCTCGAGATACAGCTCATGCAAGGTTAACGTGTCCTCGGTGAAGATGTCTTGGAAGTAATGCACAAACTCCTCGCGCTCGCGACTTGAATACATGATGTTGTCCCACATCAGCTTGATCTTGGTACGGACGTTCGCTACGAACACCTGTGTAAACGAAAATAGTAGTCAGAATAAAGTGACCCGTTTGTAACCCCAAGCAGTACAGTTACGTTTCTAAAATGCGTAACAGCCGCGTTTAATAAGATTATTGCTTTCATACGCACAAAATGTTTTCGAAACGAATTCATCGTGCGTACAGCTAAGAAGTGGAATAGTAAACCTTGCTTATAGGTGTGTCCAGATCTGGCAAATGCGTCGCTCGCGAGCCGTTCGCGAGCCGCTTGCGAACTGCGCCGTACATTTCATATTCGTACGAAGCGCGCGCGGCGCAGGGGTTTCGTACGATAGAGCCGCGCGCGAAATGCACGCGCGCCGTTCGCAAGCGGCTTGCGAGCGGCTCATTCGCCAGGTCTGGACACACCATAATAGCTACTACCTAGGAATCTTTAAGTCAAGAGTGATTAGGTTATTTCACATGGTCGCTTACCATCAGGTCAAACGAGATCTTATCTACACTAATATTATAAAGAAGTAAAGTTTTTTTTTTTTATTTTTGTTTGTAGGAGATAATCTCTGAAAGTACTGGTCCGATCAGTAAAATTTTTTACCGATGGAAAGCTGCTTTATTCCTGAATGACATAGGCTATATTTTAAGTATGCGGGCGAAGCCGCGAGCAAAAGCTAGTCAATAATAAATAAGTTAAGGTAGATTTCAGTGTATGTTAGGATTGCACAGTTCTACTGTGCAGTTGCACAAGCAAACAGGCAATAACAAAAAAAAATAATGAAACAAATTAAGGACAAATATTTTAGCGGGTCATGTCCTGCTACTGCAATCTACGTGAGACAAAAGTAATGCAACTAAAATGACCAATTTTTACGACACGCTTTGCAATATAACTGAAGTACGACCAAATTAAAAGCTGCTACCTAATGTACTCGACACATACTCAAAATTATGACTATCGTCACCTGTTGATCAGCAATAGACGTTTTACAGGTGACTTTAAAATCCTGAAAATTTTAATTTGCTGTTATTATGAGTATGGTGGTACTTCAATATTCTCAAAATACTAGAATTGCCAAGGTAAACATTACGCAACAAACTAAAATGCATGGTAAATGCAACACATATCCACAAAAGAGATAGGTACAGAAGTCAATCTACATACAAAACGCGCTCGAGCAACGCACACATAGACATCGCTCACGGTTACGATATCTCGGTTCGGTTGGGACCAGTGCGAGCGCGAGTGCCATATACTTGAAACACGTGACTGTATTTTTTTTGTGCAATAATTGAGCAACAAAAAAAAAATATTATGACTGGTCAGTGGACGGTTGTTTAAGCTGTTGATCCCCGCAATAACGCCGGCGTTAACGCGCCATTGTCTTTCTATTGTGTCTCTAATTACGCTACTCAAAAAGTTAAATTCAACATTAAATGGTGAATTATCGTTTTTAAGCTACCATTTATTTCAGAGGTAAGTATTTGCTTGTATTTCGATGGTAACACAGAACAGTTAGATAGGGAAAGCGCCCCGGCTCCCGGCCCGAGAAGGCGAACATGACTTGTGGCCATGTAATATTTTTACAATTTATATTTGGTATTTATTGTAAGTACTTATTTTATTTTATTTTATTTTATTACTATTCGGAAAACTTACAGCTACTTGTTACAGTAAAAACTTAGAATAGGTAAAAAACGGCCATTTACAAGTTTTCACTTATACTAATGAGAGTAACTAAAACTAAGACGACAACAGCATAGAGTGAACGCGAGAGCGCTGATACCATACAAAAAAAAAAAACTAAAATACAAATAATTGTTCAATGTGTAACAAAAAAGCAATCGGCTAAAGTTTTCTTTACTTTTTTAACATTGGTAGTAAACAAATCTAGGTCGACATCCTGACACACCGTATTAAAAGTACGACAAGCTCTTATTAAATATGAGTTCTTACGATAGTTTGTTGAAACTATAGGAACATGAAGGAGACGCGATTTGCGGCGAAGCGCACAAGTATTAGGTACCCGAAGTCCAACCTTGCTTACCAACTCAGAGATGTCAGTAGATCGATTCATGACGCTAAATAAGAAAGCGAGATCTGCAATTTTCCTACGTTCATGTAGGGGCAGAATATGAAACTTTTTACACCGACTCACATAATTAGGAAGAAAGGTGTTTGAGCGATATTGAGCGTATCTTAAAAATCTCTTCTGTATGCTTTCAAGGCGATTGATATAAATATTATAATTGAAACGCACAGTAAAGAATTTTCATTGTCTTGATATTCTTAAAATCAGTAGAAATCCTCAAGATAAAACCTAGGGCTTTAGAAGCTTTATTAACTACTTTATTTATATGCTCATCAAACAGAAGCTTAGAGTCAAAAGTTACACCAAGATCCCTTATGACATTGACTCTGGCTATTGAGGTGTTCGATAGCTTATAATCATATTTAATAGGGCTTGGTTTGCGTGAAAAAGTACATACATAGCATTTCGAAACATTTAAATCTAATCTATTACTAGCACAATAAACGAGAAACCGGTCCAAATCCTCCTGTAAAAGGTATGCGTCCTCAATACTTGATATTTGATCAAGAATCTTCATATCATCCGCATAGAGCAAAATTTTCGAATGTAAGAAACAAGAAGCAATGTCATTTATAAAAATATTAAATAAAAGAGGTCCCAATAAGGATCCTTGGGGAACTCCTGATGGGATGTACATCACTCTTGACGTGAACCCATTCAGAACCACCGTCTGACACCTGTTTTCCACGTATGACGAGAACCATCTGAATAAATTACCTCTTACTCCAGCCAGTAGTAATTTACGCAAAAGAAGCGCATGATCGATGGGATCAAAACAACTGTAGTCAGTGTATACAACGTCGACCTGAGCCCTCCTGGACATGTGCTCCGTCAAATAGTCACTACAGACAGCAAGATTGTATGTAGTAGAACGACCTTTTAAAAAGCCATGTTGATGTTTAGAAAAAGTTAGTTTGAGTGATGAGGACAGTTGTTTATGTACAATCTTCTCCAAGACTTTAGCGAACACACAAAGTTTTGAAATTGGTCTGTAGTTATCTATACTGTCCTTGGGTCCTTTTTTATGAATCGGCGTTATATACGCCGACTTCCAGATAATCGGCACCACTCCTAATTCGAATGACCGCTTATACAGTATTGTCAGCGGAACCGATAGACACTTAGCACATTTAGATATAAAGATTGGAGAAATGTTATCAGGGCCTGCAGATTTATTCAGGTCTAATTGTTTCAGCAACCTAAATACTTCCTCCTCCCGTATGTCAATAGTACATATGTCTGATGTAGTCTGACACTCAGGTTCATCAATTCCAAAAGTGGTCGAAGTCTCATCGACTTCGCTTCGTTCTTGGAAGTTAGAAAAGAAATAGTCACCAAAAATATTACAAATTTCATCCCCGTTGTTGGATGAAATGTCACCGAATTTAAGAACAGAAGGGTAACAGTTGGTTTACTGCTTAGATTTAACGTATCGCCAGAAAGCCCTGGGATTTTTAGAAATTGCTAATTCAATGTTTGTAATATATTCATCAAACATTTCTTTCACAAGTATATGTTGTGTAATCCTTGTATTCTATGATCTAATTATACACAGTTAAGATGGACTTGAGGCGCAGTCGCCGCAGCCGGGTGGATCTCCAGAAAATATTATTTTTGAGTAAATTTTGTGGATTCTAGTAAACCTGCGTGCATCGCTCTTAAATTTTAATAGTATTAATAGGCATGTTCAGATTACAAGTTTCTTATCAGATTTACCCCAGATAAACAAGAATTTAAGGAGATATTCATATCTTGTTTTTAACCATTGTTGAGGATAATGATGTAATTTGAGAAAAATGATTTTCAAGCTTAGGAAAATGACTATATGTTGAGGATAATGATAATGCTCATGAATTTAGTTTTGTACTTCTGTAAACGACGAAGGTAAATGAAAATAAAAATAATTAAGTATCTAAATGATATTTTTATTTGGTTTAAAGTATCACAAATCAAATAATATAAACGAACGTCAAAATAAGTCCAACAAAAACCAACTTCTAAGACTTCTAAAAACATGATTGCATTCAGATAGATTATGTAAATTAAAAGTATCAAAATCAACAGTCGAATATCAAAATATTAAAAGTTGTTCGCCGTAGGATCGTAAAAACCGTTAGTTCATAACCAGACTATAACAAACTATAAACTCACGGTTTTCACAATCATACGGTGACTGAGTTTACAAGTAAAAATAAATTAAACATAGTCATTGATTAATTATTAATTTTCACAATATTAATACTTATTAACAATTTTAAATTTTTAACAGCCTCATTTATGGTTATAAAAATTTCCTAACACTGTGTCAGGGAACATACAGGAGAGACTAAACATGGTTGAAAGGTGGTGTAAACTCAACCATTTATCCATCAACCCAAGCAAAACGGTGTTCATCCCGTTTACCAGAAGGAGGGACCTAACAGCAATGGGTACCATAAAGCTCTACGATACCGTACTAGAGTTGTCCACAGAAGTAAAATATCTTGGAGTAATCCTAGACAGCAAACTCACTTGGAAAAGCCATGTCGAAGCAAATGCAAACAAGGCTCTAAGAGTATTTGGCATGTGTCGCTCTGCCTATGGGAAAATATGGGGCCTTAGACCCCAGGTTATCAAATGGATCTACACCATGATGGAACCGCTAATCATATACGGGAGCATCGTATGGTGGACCAGAACCAAGCTGGCAACTTGCAGACAGGCCCTAAGCAAAGTACAACGGACTGCCTGCATGGCCATTACAGGAGTATTTAGGGCCACGCCAACTGCGGCGATGGAAACGCTGCTCAATCTCACCCCTTTACACATTAAAGTGGAACTAGAGGCGAGAAGGGCCATTCATAGGCTCAAAAGTATAGGGCACTGGACAAACTCCGGATGTAAAACAAACCATACAAACACAAGACCAAACAGGGAACTTGACTGGATGATGGGCATGGGATGTCACAAAATACATCATCATCATCATAATTTCAGCCGAAAGACGTCCACTGCTGGACATAGGCCTCCCACAAGCGTCTCCACAACGACCGATCCTGTGCGTCTCGCATCCACCGCACTCCCGCGATTCTCACCAGTTCGTCGGTCCACCTTGTGGGAGGCCTTCCGACGCTGCGCCTTCCGGTGCGCGGTCGCCACTCTAAAACCTTTCGGCCCCACCGACCATCCGCTCTACGACCTATGTGCCCTGCCCACTGCCACTTTAGTTTGGCGATTCTTCGGGCTATGTCGGCGACCTTGGTTCTCCTGCGGATATCTTCATTCTTTATGCGATCACGCAAGGAAACTCCGAGCATAGCCCTTTTCATTGCCCTTTAGGTGACTGTAAACCTTCTGATGAGGCCCATTGTAAGCGACCATGTTTCAGTGCCATATGTCATCACTGGCAACACGCACTGGTCATAGACTTTCGTCTTGAGATACTGTGGTATGTTGGGCGAGAAGATACCGCGCAGCTTCCTGAACGCTGCCCAGCCGAGTCGGATTCGACGATTGACCTCTTTCTCAAAGTTAGACCTACCCATCTGGATTGTCTGTCCCAGGTAAACGTAATCGTCTACAACTTCGAGTGCAGAGTCTCCGCTCTTTCGGAAGCTCTACTAAGGTCACCGAGCATTGTACTGAGCTCCTCCGTTGTCTCAGCCATGACTACTATATCGTCGGCAAACCGAAGGTGAGTGATGTACTCACCATTAACATTAATGCCTAGTCCACTTCAGTCCAGAACCTTGAAGACATCCTCCATTGCAGCCGTAAACAGTTTCGGAGAAATGACGTCTCCCTGCCTCACACCCCGCTGCAGAAGGATAGGTTTCGAGGTCCGATCCTAAAGTCGAACTGACATTGTGGCGTTCTCGTACAAACACTTCAGCACCTCGATGTATCGATAGTCAATCTGGGACCGTTGGAGAGATTGCAGTACAGCCCGAGTCTCGATCGAATCAAAAGCTTTCTCGTAGTCCACGAACGCTAAGCATAGAGGCAGGTTATACTCCTCGGTCTTCTGTATAACCTGCCGGAGCGTATGTATGTGGTCTACGGTGCTGAAACCTTTTCGGAATCCAGCTTGTTAGGGAGGCTGGAAGTCGTCAAACCTGCGCGCGAGACAGTTCGTGATGACTCTGGAAAACGGCTTGTAGACATGGCTCAGAAGTGAGATGGGCCTGTAATTCTTAAGCAGGGCATTGTCGCCCTTCTTAAAGAAAAGTACAACCACACCTCTGCTCCATGCCTGTGGCGTCTTTCCCTCAAGTATGACGGAATCGAACAACCTCTGAAGGGCCTTTAGGACCGGTTTTCCACCCGCCTTCAGGAGTTCGGCTGTAATTCCGTCGTCACCCGACGCCTTGTTGTTTTTAAGCTGCTTCAGAGCCATCCTAATCTCGCGGCGGATATGACTCTGCCACCGTCGGTCTTCAGTTTCGTGAGCTGGCTCTGCCCTATAGACAGATCTCTTGCAAAAACCTTGGAGCCCTTATTCCGCTCGATCGCGTCTTTAATCCGTTCGGTATTAAAGAGGCGGAGATTGCGTTTTAAGGACTTGGAGATCCGTCTATTGATGCTGCCGGTAGATGCACGCATCGTCTGAAGACTGCAGAATCATCTCACGCCTCTCTTTCAAGAGTTTGAGAGTTTGACCCGAGAGCCTTTTCTTCTTTGTACGACGAGTCTTAAAAAGCTTAGACCCGACCGTATGGACAGTTTCCACGAACCCATCGTTGTATTCGTCCACTGAGCCACCTAGGCACTCGAAACGATTGTGAAGTTCGAGCTGAAAGCTCTCGGAGTTTTGAATCTGGATCTGTGCTGGACGGAGCGTAGACTTCATCAGTCGAGATCTTTCAAACTTGATATTGATATTCAATGTGCCTCTTACCATTCGGTGATCACTTCCAGTTTTCACTGCGTTGATCACAGAGACATCATTGAATATTTACTTCTTCGTCGACATGGTGAAATCAATCTCATTTCTGGTCGCACCATCAGGGCTTTGCCAGGTTCACTTCCTACGCTCACGTTTTTGAAGAAGGAGTTCATCATATAGAGGCCCTCCTTCTCCATAAAACTAGCCAGTAGGTGTCCCCGGCGGTTCCGATGTCCAAATCTAAATTGCCCCACTCGCAGCTCATCACCGTCTCGTTTGCCCAGTTTCGCGTTAAAGTCCCCCATGACCACGGTGAAGTGAGTCTTAGAACCATGCATGGCTCTTGATATATCCTCATACATGGATTCTACTTCGTCGTCGGGATGTGTTGAGGTCGGGGCGTAAACCTGTATGACCTTCAGCGAATATCTTGAAGATATTCTGAATATAAGGTACGCCACCCTGGTCGACACACTCTCGATCTTCACCACATTGTTCACAAGGGACTTGTGAACGATAAACCCAATACCACCCTGGGACTGCTGGTCACCCTCCCGGAAATAGAGCAGGTTACCGGATTTGAGAATTATCGTGTCCTCCCCCTGTCTTCGGACTTCAGATAATCCCACAATACTAAATCGTAACCTGCTCAATTCTTCCTCAAGTTCGGTGATCTTCTCGTCGGACCGGAGTGTACGCGTGTTATATGTTGCCAGGTCCAGTCGTCGTTTTCTAAAGGGGTAGCCGGAGATTTTTCGCACCCCTTGCCTCGCCGTAACCTTGACCGCTACCGGAGTCAAGGGTAGACGGCCTGCCGGGCACTAGGGGGCATTTTTTGGTTGTGCTTGTCATTTTGGGGTTGCCATAATCGCCACGCTTGGCATGCGGGTTGGCGATCGCAGTGTGGTTGTTGCAATTCACAGAGAATGCTGCTGCCCATTCTCTGGTATGTGATATGACAAAATACATACCATTCATAATCTCAAAAAGGAGTTTAAGATCTACATTCCGAGTGGGGAGGAATGGAAGGGTGGGATAAAACCCCACAAAGGAACAACCAGGTATGGTACACGGATGGCTCTAAAATGAACACCGGTACAGGAGCGGGGGTAGATAGCGACAACTGCAATCTCAGCCTAAGCATGGGCAAACTGGCGACGGTCTTCCAAGCAGACCCCTATGCTATAATCGCATGCGCGTAGTATTTCCTACGCGCATGCGATTATAGCATAGGGCTACGAAAAGACCTTAAATAAATGCATATATTACGAACTCCCATCATTATCCTCAACATGTGTCATTATAATTTCATATAATATCATTCTTCTCAACGTGCGTCATTATCCTGGCAGTACAAATTCAGGACAATGACGTTGAGAAAAATGATGAATCGGAAAAAATCTTGTACAAACATGTTTTGCGCATGTAGTATTTCAAAAAACGTTTTATAATTGCGTATGTACACAAAACCTTTATACGTTTTTGCTAAATGAATAGTGTAACAATAGAATTTGACGGGTAAACAAATGAAAATGTAAATGACGTTTGCAATGAAACTTTTTGGAGAATGAATTTCAAAGCCTTACCTGCAAAAAACGAGCGTGTATATCTACACCAAAGCACGTCGTCCGACTGTGGTGCGGGGAGGTCTGTTTGCCCAGCCACTAATTTCCCTCCCACCCGTCTCTTACTCGACATAATATTGAAATCAAACATAGCGCAGGACAATGACGCACATTTTTTGAACATGAGTTTTTTATTTATTAACTTAGCGGGCATTGGTAATTTTATCAAGAATATGAAGATTTATTATGTATAATTACAGCACTCAACAGCAAATAGCTCCATGAAGTCACAATTTTTTATATCATCAAAATATAGACCGCGTGTGCCGAGGCGACACGTGAAAAAGTGGCAATTTTATTGGGTTTTTTTAAATATTTTTTTTATTATTAATTTTTTACAATCGTGGTTTAGAGCAACATTTTCGTTGATTCTTTTACTATTAAAAGTAACACTTTTTTTTAAAATACGTACACGCGTTCTCAAGAAATTTACAAAGACACGAATTTGGAGCCTCTCAAATATTCACCCAGCCGTCACCCCCTCGAGCCCGGAGAGACAGAGCGGCGCCAACCCTAACGCGACCGCCAAGCGTAGTTATGAAAAGTGAAGTACATACATGAGGTTGACTTCTGTACCCTATTTTGTGGCATAACCGTCTTTTTAGACTTTGTCGGTATCGGGAAAAATTGGGCCACAACGCAAACCGTGAAAGATGAACACGATTCTTCATGAGAGGCCTTTGTCGAGCCGTGGCACAACATAGCCGACATCATAACAAGAAAATCTACTATTACGTCTTAGAATAAAATGAAAGCGTAACTACTGCTAGGGATATAACGAATAGTTTAAGCCCTTTCACTAACAGGGAGGGCGAAATAGCCATGTAATTATAATAAATCAAAGTGTAACAATTAAAATACATGACGTCTAGATAGTGCTCCTGATGGCTATCAATACCTGTTGCGAGAAAGTAAACCGATTTATAATCCAGCCAAGCAAAACGACTGGTTAGATTACGATTTTGCATAATACGTTATATCAATGTTAATTAGAGACAGAATTAAAACTAGGCAATAAAAGCCCATGATGAAATAGGGATTGTAAACCTACCTTACGAATTTATACCCTACTATTTAAATGTAATTTCATTGCAACTGCTGAGGAGATGAACAAAAGTTTCGGCAAGTTTTTTTTTAGGTAGAAATCATCCAATGACTTCTTTCGCTCTAGGACGGAGCGCGAGGGCGTGTCAGACTCTTACTGACTAAAACCACACCTATGTTCCTTCTCTGCCATTTGCGTTTCAGGACCACGGCTTTCCTTTTTTCCCGGACGGTTACCGGACGAGTGGACGGCAGGCTACCTATTGCCCGTCATCTGCAAGCCCACGCCTACAGTGGCTGGAAATCGGGGTCGGGGTCCCGGCGACTGGGACGTGAGGACGTTCGTTCCCTCACGCGTTCGGCAGCTTACTTCGCTTCCTTCGGCAAGTATTGTAATACTAACGCGAGTCATCTACGCTATGTATATCTACTTTTTCCTATGCATTACTAAGAAAATGTACCAACTATTACATTGAGCAGTTTTATTCAAATAATAATCAAGTGCTAAGCTCCTTACTAATCCTGAGTTGAGCTACACGAATACTGACAAATGCTTTTACACTGACTGGACAGGTCCACTCAAATCCCAGTGGTTCTCTCCTCAAAAGATCATCTCAGACACTATTCTAAATGGTTCTCCATTACACTTTTTATCATAATTTGACCATTACATGTTTACTGTATAAACTTCAAAAGAAACTTTGACCTCTGAGTTTGATTCGGTGTTTCTTATCAGGATAGTTATCTAGAAAACACCGGCCTTATCTAGTTTCAATTAACGATTTGCCACTTATTTCCGATTATGCAGAACCTCGTGAAGAATCGCAATCCTTACTAAATTGATTCATAATCTCATATCGTAAGAGGTAAGTGAACCATTTATATCATCATTTAGTGTTGAAAGAAACAAGCCCTGTAAGTGTTGAAACTATTCCTGTGTGGCTAGACCACTTTCTGTATGTAACTGCTGGATCAATATTTAATATTCCAATCATTAAACCCATGCTATCTTAGATCAGTGTAAAGACTAATCTTGAATGCTAATAATGTAGTTTGAATTAAGCAATAGGTAGATTGATTTTCTCTGAGATGCTTTCATTTAGCGCGGTATGCCGCGTGGTGGTAATTAGATTATCCTGTTTATATATTGTCTTGTATAGCATAGCATAGCATTAGCATAATCAGCCTTTTAATGTTCCCACTGCTGGGACTCAAGCCTCCTCTCTAGGAGAGGGTAATGGGCCGTAATCCAACACGTGAGTCCAGTGCTAGTTGGTGAATGTCATATGTCTTCGATTTTTTTGGTTCTAGGACATGCCGGTTTCCTCACGATGTTTTCCTTCACCGTTTCGAGAGCAGTGGTGAGAGAGCCTAACCTAACCTAACCCAGCCTGGGTTTGAACCCGCGACCTACAACTCGGGTAAGTCGGGGCCGTTACCACTCGGCCACCACTGCTCTCTATAATTATATTATTTCGTTAAAAAAGTTTTTTCTGATTTGCTCTATAATATTAATGATTAGTCATCTGTCAAACTAATATTATAAAGGCGAAAATTTATACGTATGTATGTGTGTTTGTTACCGCTTGGATTTGGATGAAATTTGGTATACGGATAGGCGATGTACTCGAATAGGATGTACTTTTTATCCTTAACCCTACCCTAGGGATAATTCTTCTACATTCATGTAGGTAAAGCTGCTAGCAGCAACTACCAATTTCTAATAAACATGATAACGAGAGACCTCGACGCCTATTGCTAAACAGGACATTATCAAAATTTCCGTCTATACCAAGTGCGTGTCTTGTTAATGGCTATAACAGGCACACATTGTGTGGGTACGATTATTTAAGGGGTGACCAGACGGTTGCAAACCAACGTCCCAACCAAGGTGACCTTGCTAGTTTCAATCCGTATAGACAGCAGTTGTAATCCATGACCTTCAACGCCCTTGGTTGGGAGGCGCGTTTTCCCAACCACCGAATCTGTTGGCGCGTGGTTTACATCCAAGCACATAAACCAAGGTCACCTTGGTTGGAACGCTAGTTTGCAACCGTCTGGTTACCCCTTAAGAGTAATGGCGTTTGTAGTCGCTGACAACGTGGCGATTCCCTGCTCTATGGAATAAAATTATTGAATCTCCTTGAATGCGAGTGTACTCTACTATACACCTCTACCCATACCTTCGACGTATACCTACGGGCGTTGTTTTATTGTTCCTTGAATATCATACCTGAATCTTCTGCCTTTTGATCTGATCACAGCGCTTGATCTCCTCTTTGATGGCGGCTTCGGTTTGCGGATGGCACCCGGGATGTGCGTGCAAGAAGTTTTCACGATAGATCTGATCTTCTTCCAAGCAGTCCCACAGCTTTGCGAGACGTTCACGGAGTTCTAGTACCTAGAAGGAAATGGCCGTAGATAATTGATAAAATTTTGAGATATTCCTTCAACTGATAAAATAAAATACTTTTCATAATTATAAGTGTTTTTTTGTTTATGGTTTGTCGTTGTGACAACTTAAAGGAGGCCATGTCTAGTAGTGGAGTTCTTTAGACTGAAATGATGATGATGATAAAAGTGTCTTGAATATTGCTTACTTATCTATTACTTCAATAACATAAGAAAATATTAAAGATTAGGTAACTTATACCCGCGACTTCTCGTGGTAGGTGTGTTGATAAAAGTGCCCCAATTCTTAATTTTTTTTTTATGTCCTCAAATGACTTTTCCCACTGGAGCGAGAGGGCGTGTCACTTTTATATAAAAGTGACACAAAGGCAAAGCGTGTCACTTTTATATAAAAGTGAGACAAAGGGCCACAGTAATATTTTTTTCAAACATTCCCGCAAAAAGTATCCCATATCAGGATGAATTTTTCAGGCAAAATTCGGAACGAATTTTCGCAATACTCCATAGTTCCGAATTTGACCATCCACACCCACAAGTAAGAGTGACTATTTCAATGTTAATTTAACAGTCTAGACGAGAAAAAGTAACAAAGAAATGGCTACTTTCACATTTATAAATATTAGTATGAGTTTAAATCTTCTAAAAGAAACATACCCTGTTGTTAGTCTGTTCATACTTCTCGTGCAGGTCTTGTTGAAGCTTGGAGAGGCGGTCCATGTTGAGATCAGTCACTTTAAAGTCCACAGAGAGAGATGATGTTACGATGTGCTCGAACTTGTTCTGGGGTTTGATGCGGAGTTTATCTAAAAAGACGACATACATTATAATGAGCTGGCCTCAACAGTTTCTTTGTATTATATAAATGTTATAGGTATTGAATAGACTTTCATACTAGAAAGAGAGAGAGAGAGAGAGCAAAAAAATTTTGGTATTCTTCTCCTTAGCGTGCCGATGGCAAAACTAGTTAAATACCTTGCCTGGCCCAGTATTCGGCCACGGCAAAGCCGTCCGCTGATGCTGTCATTAGGTCCCTACGTGAACAAGTAACAGGGCACGTGATGCAGGATCGAAGGTATTATTTTGGTATTACAGACACTTAAATTTTATTTATATGTATTGACTGGCTTCTGACGTCGATGGTGTGGAAGTCAACTAAATCATAAAACACTGCACTAGTGCACGTTTCTGATAGTGAAAGGATTTTTGTGCTTAGATAACTACTTCCTTATACAAATCCCAATGACTCTTTGTAATATTAGTATCTTGTTAAGAAATAAATTGTCAATATTTTTACTAACAGCTTTAATCATAATTTATTGTACCTAAGAACAATGTATCTTATGTATCATCATTTAAAATGACAATGACCTACTAATAATAGATAAATTAAATTAAGAAAGGCTGAAGGTCAAAGTTTATATGGTTGATAATGAACATAAAAGTATTAATTAAAACTAGTCCCAGTTATTTTGATAATAAAGATAATACTAGTAACAAGTTCTACAAAGCATTTGGAAGCTTTAAAGTATGCTATCACGTCAGCCACATATACAGTGACCGCTGGGCAAGTGTCGGCACGCAGCGGGACACGGTTCTGAAGGGGGAAAGTGCCGTCGAGGCCGGCTTAAAAAGATGTGGCGAGATGATCTGGACGCGTACCACGAGGACTGGTTCGAGAAGGAGGACTTGGGGGTGGACTTTTCCCAGGAGTGGGACAGTAAAGCGCCTTACACCACTCGATGTTCATACAATCTTAGTCTATGTTTATCTATTTATCTCATCGTTTTGTTTCATTCCTTTACACGACATTGGCGTAAGTTGCTCTTTTTCTTGTGTGACGCTAGAAACTAAGACTGTCTGAATATCGAGTGATGTAATAGGCGCTTAATGGCTAGAAATAAAAAAAATAAAGTATGATATTTGTGCTAAATTCTACAATACTCACCCATAATGTCCTTAATCTCAACTTGAATGTTCAGGAAGACCTCAGCTCTTTTATCCCTTTCCGCTTGCAGCATTTCCAGGTGCTCTCTCAACTTGTCCAGTTCCTCCTCTGAGGGTAAAGGCACCTCCTGAAGCTCATGGATGGTCACTCCAAGTTTGTCAGCAAGGTCTCGCTGCCATTCTAGTAGTCTCTCCATCTTCATGCGACGCTGTTCTACTTGTTCCCTGTATCTGTTGGTATAAGAGTTGTTTTGTGGAGTCATAACAATAAAAACATCTATTAAGTTTCATTGTGTGATTGTGACACTGTTAAATGACAAATAAGCATTCACATTATCAATTTGAAGAATTTCAACTACTTTTGAATATTAGTGTGGTGGTATTATATGCAAATTTTAAATCTGACTAGCTGTACAGTGTACCCAATGGTTTCACTCTGTTCCTTTTGATGAGTAGAGTGATGTTATATAACCTATATATAGACTGCTTCGCTAAATGGGCTATCCAACTTTATAAGAATCAATTTGAACTAGTAGTTCCTGAGATACTCACTAAGCTTGCCTTATAACCACACTAATATTATAAAGGCCAAAATTTGTGAGTGTGTATGTTTGTGACTTCTAAACACTCGAACGGCTGAACAATTTCAATGAAATTTCGTACACAAGTAGACCATGTCCTGGAATAGCACTTAAGATACTTTTAATCTAAGGAGTATGTTCTATTTTCATGCGGGCCAAGTCAAAGGCAGCAGCTAGGATTAATGTAGATGCAAGGCAATACTTACCTTGGCAGAAGTCTATCAATCAATAAAAGTAAAGGCCTACTACGCAGACCGGGACGGCATGGCAAAGGATTAAAATTTTTACCAATGGACATTCAAACACATATAAATATAAATACGACATAAACTCCTGTTTTAAAATGATCCCATGGCATCGAAAGAGATATCATTGCATAGCATGGAATGACGTGTCACGTGCTTCCGCGGCGAGATGCCGAAGCTACTATGACTGAAATGTGTATCGGGTAGCTGAAGTTTGCTGTGGCATACTTCGACATGACGTGGCATGTCATGATAATGTGCTGGAATGCCGCGATATCTACGTGGCTAGTGTGCGCTGACTGACGGCAAAATCCTTTGCCATGCAGTTCCTGTCTGCTTAAGTAGTCAACATAGGGACATAATGAACAAATGCATTGATAGCTAACACTATAAGTGTCATAATAGGTACATCATAGCAATTACAGTTCTCATGAGAAGATTGTACTGTTATCATTAAGTAATTAACAAAGGAAGATGCATAATTACAGATGACCTAAGAATCTTTCTCATGTCATCAAGTGACTGACTGTTACAAAACTGACCTACCACCTATCTAAAGCAATTGTCTAATAACCTTCCTTGAAAGGTGTGAGAATAATGTAATTTGTAAGTGACATAATTAGCTGTGAAAAGCAAAGATATTATCAATTGCAAGTCTTGAGCATTACTCAAAACTTCTTTGTTTAGTAAATTATTCTTTAAAAACTTGAGTTTATCTAGTTTTACTAATATTGAGCAGGTTTACAATACAAACTAGTTGTCCCCTTCAGTTTCACCTACATGTTTGGTTTCTGCTCCATTTCCATGGGTTGTAGTGTGATATTTATTTTATTTATTATACATACATACAACTACCATTACAGAAATTCAATGATGCATATAGATGTAAACAAAAAATTAAATTACAATAACATTCAATTCAATTACAAAAACAATAAATAAATTAATATATTATAGATTCTATTTGTCATGAATGTGTCTGTCTGGTTATTTTAGAGATTAGTGCATTTAAATGAACAAAACACCTGTTCTGTTTTATTATATTACTATAGTTAATCACTGAGTTAGAATTCAGAAATTAGCTTTGGTCAATTTTAACATATTCAAATGACAATTTACCTTTTATGATTTTCCTATAATTATTATTTTTTTCTGTTCAATATGATTTGCTTTGAGTAAAATCTATGAACAATGTACAGTGTATGTTTGCTTACCCAGCAATCTGTTCTTCCAGTTCTCTCTTGTATTCAACCAACATCATTTCCTCCTTGAAGTCCAGAATGGTAATGTCAACCGACAGGCACCGGCTCAATTCTTCTGTCTCCTCTTTCAATTCTGTGAAATAAATTAATTATTCTTTAGCTCATAATAAAGAACTGGAGTAAACAAACACATTTTCAATTCAGTTTATTAGTTTTGAAATAAGTCTTCTCCATAATAACATAATGTATTGTTGCTGTACTTTTTAATTTATTGAATCTTCCAGAGTCACATCTGTTACTTTAAAAAGCTGCAGAAACTTATAATGTATACTGAAGGAAAAAAACAATTATTAATAAAACTTTTGCTCTATTGAACCATTTAATTAACATGACTTATCATACTCACTGTCAACCTGCCCCTGCATAGTCTTGAGCTTCTGCCTGGTCTCCGAGATGACATCTCTGTGCAATTCCTTCTCAATCTGTACCAGCTTGGTAATGTTGTTGACTTTGGTGTCGTCATCAACTCCAAGGTGTGACCAGTTCAGCCAAAGCTCCTCCATCATGTTGCGGACATTTTGGGATATCTCCATGAGGACCTCATTGCTGTAAACATAATTGTTATGAAGAGGCTAGGTGAATGATGGTATTAGGGGTGGATCGTAAAATTGTTGGGCGAGTGGGTTTACACTACTTGGGGCCTACCTAAGTAATCAAGCTAATTGGTTTTTTTTTTTCATTATGATGATGGGGCCCAGGGTTGCAACCCATTTAGCCATTACATAGATCTGGCCCTGTATGGTATGATTAAATGTTTATTAATGTTTTAAACATTTAGAGATATTTCATGTTAATGTTGGAAAATGGGGTCAGATGTAGGTCTGGTGTGGTAGGTGTAGTGGTGTAACTTAACATATGACCTACTAGACTTATAACTATAGTTTTGAGTTTTTATAGATTTCACTAACACCCTATAGCTCTAAGTAAATTGGCTAGGTATCAACTTAAGCTTTGAATTGTGGCTAATTTCCTATTTTTGAGATTAGGACAATGTTGAACTCATACAATAATAAGTTTATCCACAAGCATAATATAACCAAGCCCACAATCCAATAATATGACATTTCAGAATCACAAATTGGTGATGCTTGTAACTTGTATCCTCCATATGAAAAGAGATCTTGGACCAACATTGTGACTTAGGCATTAAAAATGTTTTTGTGTAGTGATTGTAATTCCAAATAATAAGTGTAACTTCCTCCTACTTCTCATAATTGAAATCTAACATACAAACTAAGGGGACTAGAAGTTAATTTTAAATGTTTCACAGTTCAGTTAGCACACAGCTTTTGAAACATTGTTCTAGCCTAAAATCAGTACAATATTACATGATCCTTACTGGAGTATATCTAGCCTAAGTCGTAGTTATTGTTAATATGTTTTATTTATAGATCGAAAGTATAATTGAAACTCGGAAGTTTGAAACAAATCTGTAACGGTGGGAATTATGAGACGCCTTTGCTTTAAAGTACAAACGACGAACGCAGAGGTTACAGGAAAAGGAAAAATATAGGCCAAATTTATAGTTCATGAATAATATTTGCCTGTAAACAAGAATTAAGGAATAAATTTAGTAATCGTGGTTTAAAATCACAAATACTTACAAGAGCTTGTTGACGTCTTCGGATAACGTAATCATTTTATATATCTCTTCACTGTTTTTCTTCGAATAAAACTCACATAAGTTCACAATAATGTCTAAATAGTGGCCGTATTATAATTCACAAATAAAACTCAATAATTCTAAAATACCACCAACATGAAACCGAGATCCAACGAGTCTTGAACGTTTGTTTTCAAATTTCAATACGTTACAAATGAAAGTGTCGTGCACTGCGCTCTAATTGGTCGTTTAGCTTTTCGTTCAGAAACAGCGTAATTTAAAAAAAAAACTACATTTTAATTTACTTATTTCAATAAAAATCTTATAAATAATGTAGTCTCCTCGTGTATTACAAATATTTTACTATTTTTTTATACATATTATATATCCAATCCGTGTTTTTCAATAAACTAGACGTATTCTAGTGCTGTGCGTTCGCTTGGGGTGGCGCTACTGTGCTCCCAACTGCGTATTGAGCTGATAATATTCTAGACTTTGATATTCATTTGAAAGGCATATTATTTCGTATTGTTACGTTTATAAAACTAATGCGATTGCTTTCATTAGAAATGATCTTCTTCTTCTTAAAAATGATAAATAAAATCTCTGAACTGAGCTGAACAGATTCTTTTTGAAGTACAAAAACATTTACTAAAACTAAAATCACACCTATGTTCCTTCAGTTGCCCTTTGCGGTCCAGGGCCATGGGTTTCCCTTTCAGAAATCAATCCATAGCCGCAGTAGGCTTCGGCCCTGCTGGGCTCCTATAGTTTTGGTGACATGGCGAGTTAACTATTGCTCGGCGTCCGCCAGCCCGCACCTACGGTGGCTAGAGGTCAGGGTTGGCGGCTGGGACGTGAGGACGTCCGTTCACACACGCGTAGGATCCCTCTTTCACTAGAATTACCTACTGCTTCGCAGAAGGATGCGACCGTCGCCCATTCCCCATCGCTCCGGAAAAGGCGGTGCTCCGCCCAAGCGGGGCACACTTCCACCTATGTCCTACCGTGTCCTCCGAGCGGTCCGCACAATGGTGGCACCCGAGCATTTCTTCCGCCCGAATCAGATGCAAAAACCTCCTGAACTTACTATGTCCGGTGAGGACCTGCGTCATGCAGAAGGTGAGAACGCCGCGACACGTCTCTTCAGACTCCTCTAAAATCCCTTTTAGAGGAGTCTTACCACCATGATTATGGCGTACCCAGTACTGGATTGCGGGAGTCATTGTTGCTATATTGCCATGGAGCTGGACAGGTACAGTAGGTATTATTTTGCTTAGCCAGTGGTAGGCTAGTGAACGAACTAGACTAACGTTGCGGCCTCGGCGTATTACTGCTGTATTACTTACCTACCTACCTATTAATAGTACGTCATTGTTAACGAATATAATTAATGAAGTACTAAGTACGTTAACCAACTTCCTCCGATACTGACCAACCAACTGCAGCTGTATTACGTTACGTTTTGAATAAGATAGATAATGGTATAATAAATTATGGGTAAGTGTAATAGGTAGGTATATGATATAATTATAGAATTATTATTATTGACCAGAATTATGATGAATAATGATGTTATGCTATGCTATGACCAGAATTAACAACTGAATCTATAATTTTATTGGATAAACGATCAGTTAATAATAAACGATTGATATAATTTTCACTTTGCAAGGGAAATGGGAGGGAGGGGGTTTATATTTGAGCTCAACGTTACTAAGCCACTTTGACAAACGCAAATTGCGCATACAGTGCGGTGTACTTTATTTTATCCGAATTGACACCTGGCTGAACGTGCGGTAGGCACATTACATTACATTACTGTGTTTCCTGATGGCTACAACCCGGGAATCTTTAAGTCAAGAGTGAAAAACAGGAACTTTTTCAATACGGTGCGCCAACTTGTAATACGGCGTGTTAATCGATGGGGGGGGGGGGCATTCATTTATTACGTAAAGGAAAAAATTAATATAGGTACTTTTGTTTGGTTTTGATGTTTATTTTTACAGTGACGCTGCCATGGAAATAGTTTATTTAGACCTACGCATCCGAGCGCACATCGGCACTCGAGTACTTTTCAAATCTTTGAGTACAATGCGTTCCAAATAAGAATAGGATCGATTGCCATGTTGTGACGTCACATCATACTTTCAAATCGAAACATTTTTTAAAATTTAATTTATTTACGAACTGTGAACGAAAATAGTTTAATCGGAATCCAGTTCTTCAATTTTGCTCATCTCTGAGTTCTTCAATTTTGCCCAATTTCTTGTGATTTGACAGTAGGTATGATGTGACGTCACAACATGGCAAAAATGTGATTAAAAAAAAATTTGTCTGTCTGTCTGTTTGTCCAGGCATCACGCAAAAACTACCGGTTCGATTACAATGAAACTTGGTATAATTATTCTTTAATATTCTGGGCACCACACTGGGTACTCTTTATCCCGAAAAAGTATATACAATAAAAAACAAAATTAATTATGTGGTTCGATCCCTAGACCCGATTACTGTACCAACCGCAAATAATAAGTTTGCCGTAGGTTACGTCACCCGCAGTGGAGTTCATTAAGGGGCGCTGCACACGGCTAAGATACTATAATATTTTTTGGGTGGATCTCCAGAAAATATTATTTTTGAGTAAATTTTGTGGATTCTTGTAAACCTGCGTGCATCGCTCTTAATTTTTAATAGTATTAATAGGCATGTTCAGATTACAAGTTTCTTATGAAATTTACCCCAGATAAACAAGAATTTAAGGAGATATTCATATATTGTTTTTAACCATTGTTGAGGATAATGATAATGCTCATGAATTTAGTTTTGTACTTCTGTAAACGACGAAGGTAAATGAAAATAAAAATAAATAAGTATCTAAATGATATTTTTATTTGGTTTAAAGTATCACAAATCAAATAATATAAACGAACGTCAAAATAAGTCCAACAAAAACCAACTTCTAAGACTTCTAAAAACATGATTGCATTCAGATAGATTATGTAAATTAAAAGTATCAAAATCAACAGTCGATTATCAAAATATTAAAAGTTGTTCGCCGTAGGATCGTAAAAAACGTTAGTTCATAACCAGACTATAACAAACTATAAACTCACGGTTTTCACAATTATACGGTGACTGAGTTTACAAGTCTAACAAAAATAAATTAAACATAGTCATTGATTAATTTTTCATTTTTACAATATTAATACTTATTAACAATTTTAAATTTTTAACAGCCTCATTTATGGTTATAAAAATTTCCTAACACTGTGTCAGGGACAGGAGAGACTAAACATGGTTGAAAGGTGGTGTAAACTCAACCATTTATCCATCAACCCAAGCAAAACGGTGTTCATCCCGTTTACCAGAAGGAGGGACCTAACAGCAATGGGTACCATAAAGCTCTACGACACCGTACTAGAGTTGTCCACAGAAGTAAAATATCTTGGAGTAATCCTAGACAGCAAACTCACTTGGAAAAGCCATGGCGAAGCGACAGCAAACAAGGCTCTAAGATTATTTGGCATGTGTCGCTCTGCCTATGGGAAAACATGGGGCCTTAGATCCCAGGTTATCAAATGGATCTACACCATGATGGAACCGCTAATCATATACGGGAGCATCGTATGGTGGACCAGAACCAAGCTGGCAACTTGCAGACAGGCCATAAGCAAAGTACAACGGACTGTCTGCATGGCCATTACAGGAGTATTTAGGGCCACGCCAACTGCGGCGATGGAAACGCTGCTCAATCTCACCCCTTTACACATTGAAGTGAAACTAGAGGCGAGAAGGGCCATTCATAGGCTCAAAAGTATGGGGCACTGGACAAACTCCGGACGTAAAACAAACCATACAAACACAAGACCAAACAGGGAACTTGACTGGATGATGGACATGGGATGTGACAAAATACATCATCATCATCATAATTTCAGCCGAAAGACGTCCACTGCTGGACATAGGCCTCCCACAAGCGTCTCCACAACGACCGATCCTGTGCGTCTCGCATCCACCGCACTCCCGAGATTCTCACCAGTTTGTCGGTCCACCTTGTGCGCCTTCCGGTGCGCGGTCGCCACTCTAAAACCTTTCGGCCCCACCGACCATCCGTTCTACGAGCAATGTGCCCTGCCCACTGCCACTTTAGTTTGGCGATTCTTCGGGCTATGTCGGCGACCTTGGTTCTCCTGCGGATATCTTCATTCTTTATGCGATCACGCAAGGAAACTCCGAGCATAGCCCTTTCCATTGCCCTTTGGGTGACTGTAAACCTTCTGATGAGGCCCATTGTAAGCGACCATGTTTCAGTGCCATATGTCATCACTGGCAACACGCACTGGTCATAGACTTTCGTTTTGAGATACTGTGGTATGTTGGACGAGAAGATACCGCGCAGCTTCCCGAACGCTGCCCAGCCGAGTCGGATTCGACGATTGACCTCTTTCTCAAAGTTAGACCTACCCAACTGGATTGTCTGTCCCAGGTAAACGTAATCGTCTACAACTTCGAGTGCAGAGTCTCCACTCTTTCGGAAGCTCTACTAAGGTCACCGAGCATTGTACTGAGCTCCTCCGTTGTTTCAGCCATGACTACTATATCGTCGGCAAACCGAAGGTGAGTGATGTACTCGCCATTAACATTAATGCCTAGTCCACTTCAGTCCAGAACCTTGAAGACATCCTCCATTGCAGCCGTAAACAGTTTCGGAGAAATGACGTCTCCCTGCGTCACACCCCGCTGCAGAAGGATAGGTTTCGAGGTCCGATCCTAAAGTCGAACTGACATTGTGGCGTTCTCGTACAAACACTTCAGCACCTCGATGTATCGATAGTCAATCTGGGACCGTTGGAGAGATTGCAGTACAGCCCGAGTCTCGATCTAATCAAAAGCTTTCTCGTAGTCCACGAACGCTAAGCATAGAGGTAGGTTATACTCCTCGGTCTTCTGTATAACCTGCCGGAGCGTATGTATGTGGTCTACGGTGCTGAAACCTTTTCGGAATCCGGCTTGTTAGGGAGGCTGGAAGTCGTCAAACCTGCGTGCGAGACGGTTCGTGATGACTCTGGAAAACAGCTTGTAGACATGGCTCAGAAGTGAGATGGGCCTGTAATTCTTAAGCAGGGCATTGTCGCCCTTCTTAAAGAAAAGTACCACCACACCTCTGCTCCATGCCTGTGGCGTCTTTCCCTCAAGTATGACAGAATCGAACAACCTCTGAAGGGCCTTTAGGACCGGTTTTCCACCCGCCTTCAGGAGTTCGGCTATAATTCCGTCGTCACCCGACGCCTTGTTGTTTTTAAGCTGCTTCAGAGCCATCCTAATCTCGCGGCGGATATGACTCTGCCACCGTCGGTCTTCAGTTTCGTGAGCTGGCTCTGCCCTATAGACAGATCTCTTGCAAAAACCTTGGAGCCCTTATTCCGCTCGATCGCGTCTTTAATCCGTTCGGTATTAAAGAGGCGGAGATCGCGTTTTAAGGACTTGGAGATCCGTCTATTGAGCTGCCGGTAGATGCACGCATCGTCTGAGGACTGCAGAATCATCTCACGCCTCTCTTTCAAGAGTTTGATAGTTTGACCCGAGAGCCTTTTCTTCTTTGTACGACGAGTCTTAAAAAACTTAGACCTGACCGTATGGACAGTTTCCACGAACCCATCGTTGTATTCGTCCACTGAGCCACCTAGGCACTCGAAACGATTGTGAAGTTTGAGCTGAAAGCTCTCGGAGTTTTGAATCTGGATCTGTGCTGGACGGAGCGTAGACTTCATCAGTCGAGATCTTTCAAGCTTGATATTGATATTCAATGTGCCTCTTACCATTCGGTGATCACTTCCAGTTTTCACTGCGTTGATCACAGAGACATCATTGAATATTTACTTCTTCGTCGACATGGTGAAATCAATCTCATTTCTGGTCGCACCATCAGGGCTTTGCCAGGTTCACTTCCTACGCTCACGTTTTTGAAGAAGGAGTTCATCATATAGAGGCCCTCCTTCTCCATAAAACTAGCCAGTAGGTGTCCCCGGCGGTTCCGATGTCCAAATCTAAATTGCCCCACTCGCAGCTCATCACCGTCTCGTTTGCCCAGTTTCGCGTTAAAGTCCCCCATGACCACGGTGAAGTGAGTCTTAGAACCATGCATGGCTCTTGATATATCCTCATACATGGATTCTACTTCGTCGTCGGGATGTGTTGAGGTCGGGGCGTAAACCTGTATGACCTTCAGCGAATATCTTGAAGATATTCTGAATATAAGGTACGCCACCCTGGTCGACACACTCTCGATCTTCACCACATTGTTCACAAGGGACTTGTGAACGATAAACCCAATACCACCCTGGGACTGCTGGTCACCCTCCCGGAAATAGAGCAGGTTACCGGATTTGAGAATTATCGTGTCCTCCCCCTGTCTTCGGACTTCAGATAATCCCACAATACTAAATCGTAACCTGCTCAATTCTTCCTCAAGTTCGGTGATCTTCTCGTCGGACCGGAGTGTACGCGTGTTATATGTTGCCAGGTCCAGTCGTCGTTTTCTAAAGGGGTAGCCGGAGATTTTTCGCACCCCTTGCCTCGCCGTAACCTTGACCGCTACCGGAGTCAAGGGTAGACGGCCTGCCGGGCACTAGGGGGCATTTTTTGGTTGTGCTTAACATTTTGGGGTTGCCATAATCGCCACGCTTGGCATGCGGGTTGGCGATCGCAGTGTGGTTGTTGCAATTCACAGAGAATGCTGCTGCCCATTCTCTGGTATGTGATATGACAAAATACATACCATTCATAATCTCAAAAAGGAGTTTAAGATCTACATTCCGAGTGGGGAGGAATGGAAGGGTGGGATAAAACCCCACAAAGGAACAACCAGGTATGGTACACGGATGGCTCTAAAATGAACACCGGTACAGGAGCGGGGGTAGATAGCGACAACTGCAATCTCAGCCTAAGCATGGGCAAACTGGCGACGGTCTTCCAAGCAGACCCCTATGCTATAATTGCATGCGCGTAGTATTTCCTACGCGCATGCGATTATAGCATAGGGCTACGAAAAGACCTTAAATAAATGCATATATTACGAACTCCCATCATTATCCTCAACATGTGTCATTATAATTTCACATAATATCATTCTTCTCAACGTGCGTCATTATCCTGGCAGTACAAATTCAGGACAATGACGTTGAGAAAAATGATGAATCGGAAAAAATCTTGTACAAACATGTTTTGCGCATGTAGTATTTCAAAAAACGTTTTATAATTGCGTATGTACACAAAACCTTTATACGTTTTTGCTAAATGAATAGTGTAACAATAGAATTTGACGGGTAAACAAATGAAAATGTAAATGACGTTTGCAATGAAACTTTTTGGAGAATGAATTTCAAAGCCTTACCTGCAAAAAACGAGCGTGTATATCTACACCAAAGCACGTCGTCCGACTGTGGTGCGGGGAGGTCTGTTTGCCCAGCCACTAATTTCCCTCCCACCCGTCTCTTACTCGACATAATATTGAAATCAAACATAGCGCAGGACAATGACGCACATTTTTTGAACATGAGTTTTTTATTTATTAACTTAGCGGGCATTGGTAATTTTATCAAGAATATGAAGATTTATTATGTATAATTACAGCACTCAACAGCAAATAGCTCCATGAAGTCACAATTTTTTTATATCATCAAAATATAGACCGCGTGTGCCGAGGCGACACGTGAAAAAGTGGCAATTTTATTGGGTTTTTTTAAATATTTTTTTTATTATTAATTTTTTACAATCGTGGTTTAGAGCAACATTTTCGTTGATTCTTTTACTATTAAAAGTAACACTTTTTTTTAAAATACGTTCACGCGTTCTCAAGAAATTTTCAAAGACATGAATTTGGAGCCTCTCAAATATTCACCCTTTTTCAACAAACTTACTCAGAAAATGACTCTTATTGCACTGCACTTAGGTATTTAATGGCACTCGTTACTAAACTGTGACATTTTGATTACCATTACGCACTTGTGCTATAATGTAGTTAAAACCTTTTTGTTCAACCTCTTTGTTCGCAAAACAAATTTTGAATTCGAATAAAATTCCCATTAAGTTATTGCGTTTAATAGTAAGTATATAAATTAGTGTCTTACTTACTTATTTCATCCAATTTACAAGTTAAAATAGACAAATTGAACTTGTTTAAACGATTTATTTAATAAAAAACATTTTCAACACACTTGCTCAGAAAGTGACTCTTATTGCACTGCACTTAGGTATATAATGGCACTCGTTACCAAACTGTGACATTTTGATTACCATTACGCACTAGTGCTATAATGTAGTTAAAACCTTTTTGTTCAACCTCTTTGTTCGCAAAACAAATTTTGAATTCGAATGCGTTCAATAGTATATAAATTAGTGTCTTACTTACCTACTTATTTCATCCAATTTCAAAGTTAAAATGGACAAATTTAACTTGTACAAACGATTAAATTAATAAAAAACATTTAGTAAATAAATCGTACACTCAAATAAAATTTGTTTTTTTTTGTGGTCTATGGCCGCCATTTTAAGATGCGCGCGGTTTTTGGCGTGATTTTTTTTATTCCAGTGAAGTTCGGCTGTATTAATTAAATAAAATTAAATACTACAAAATCATTGGAAAATGTTACATCCGTATTCTATTGTCACCACGAAAGACATTATCGTAAAAACTTGTCACGCAAGAAAACATAAACGTAAGACTAGGCAGTATGATCAAAATACCTTAGCCTTCTTCTAGGGGTAAATAAAAAAAATGATGCGCGGGCTTATGAAAACAGATTTTTACCGCCATTGTCACAGAACATTTTACTAGTTTTACTGTTGTTTTCTTCACAAGTGTATTGAAAAACGTCGTATGACAAACGTGACTAATTAATGATTACCGTTCTTGGCTCTCTTAAGACCCTCGCCACGGCTCGGGTCTAAATACCGCCTCGACGGTAATCACTAACATTACACACTTATATCATAATGTACTAATCCTAAGATACAATATCGCTCGCCATACAATTCAATGGACTATCACACACGACGAAGATAATAAATAATCTATATAATTATAATTATAAAAGGAGAAACTGACTGACATATCAACGTGCAACGCACAGCCGAAACTACTGAGACAAAGACCGTGAAATTTTGCACAAGGTTTCCTTTTATGATGTAGGTGAGCACTAAGAGAGGATTTTCCAAAGGGGATGAAACAGGGGTCCAAAGTTTGTATGGAGAAACCTTCTTATCCGCGAGCGAAGCCGCTGGCAGAAAATAGTATCCAATAAAATTATACGAAATAAGTTTTAAGTCTTTTATTTTATATTTATTTATCTATATAGAAAATCTGCACAGCTTCAATGTGGCAGTCGGCTTACATTATGGGTCGGTTTTTAGCCCTTACCTCTTGTGACCCGGCTCCTTGGGCTCTGAGGGAGATCCTTATGGCTTTATCACACTAGCGGTTTGCGAGCGGCTGCGGGACGGGTCGGTCGCGCAACGAATGCGTCGCGAGCACGGCGCGGCTGCATAGCGAAGACGTCGCGGACGCATGGCAAATTCGAAACGTTTTCGAGGCGTGTTTGTAGCAAGTTAACGACATACAATACACTCAGTAACAAAATGGATTGCGACGAGGAGACACTGCTGTTGACTTTGTTACTTCCAAGACGCCGCAGACCCGCACCTCGTTGCCAGATCTCGTTGCACGTCCGCAACAATTTCGCTGTGCATGCGCGAAGTAATAGTTGTGCGCCCGTGCCGTGACGTATTCGTTGCGCACCCGCTCCGCTTTGAGGACGCTAGCAATTCGCTAGTACGATAAAGCCCTTAGCCGTGCCGCAGTAAATTTATAAAGGAATATTATCAGGTAAGGGAGAATTAAAAATGAAACCAGTACACTTACTTGCGTGCAATTACAAAATTTATTTCAAATTACCCAATGTGTGGGTACAGCAAATAGTGAGTTTAAGCAAAACTCCACTTGGTGATTAAACCCAGAGGGTCTTGGCGCGACACGCTTTATTCTTTCGAATTATAATTCTCCTTGGATATCTGCGTGTGAACTCTTTCGCACCGCTCAGCAAAAAAAAACCGCACCCAAACAATCTCTCATCCGTCTCTGACCACAGACTATAAATACGTTCCACTCTTTGATTTTTAACTCCTGAGGAAACCGAATGTGAGAATATTTTTTCCGCGACCGTGTCACGTGACGATGCGGGACGTTATACTGTCGCGTTACCCTTTAGTAAGGATCCCAGCGAGTTGGGTAACTCCCGTGCCGCCGCGTACCGTCGACTGGTTGCGCTGGAGAGAAAACTCCGCCAATCGCCGACGTTGCGGGAAAATTATAACGCAGTGATCCAAGAGTACATAGATAATGGATACTTAAGTCCAGTCGACGAATCCGCCATTTCGGATGACGGATACTACATCCCTCATCACGCTGTCGTTCGGCCAGACAAGCCGATGCCGCGCGTTGTATTGGATGCGAGTGCCAGGATTCATACCGGTTTATCTTTAAGTTGATACTTGGTGAATTAATTATTATTTTATTTCTAATGTGGGAATGTTTCTGCTTCTTTTCCCTAATTAACTCACTGTTTTATTTTTATTAACGTTGCTTTATTTATCGCATATCAATTATCACAGGACGCCATCTGTTAGGGTCTATATTAGGACTTAAATAAAAAGCAGTGGACTGTAAACTAATAAATGTATATCCAAGGACAAGTGAGGAATTAACAACGCGCGTGTATCGTCGGTCGTTCTCGCTGGTGAAGAGGTGAAGTGATGGCGGGCCAGTCGCCCCACATGTCTTGCGCGACGTCCACAGGCGACGTCGACAATGCAGCCCGACGAGTGCCGAAGGTAGCCGACGGCGCCCGAACACCATCTCTCGGTGAGTTCAACGCTCAACTATGAGGTGTCATTCCCAATGCCAAGAGATGTCGCTAGCAGTCCACTCAATAATCGATTAGCAACGTCACACTCTTCCTGATGATAATGCACGCTCTGACGTCGGACATCCAGGAAGAGGCTTCCTGGTGTATGTTGTTTTCCAATTTTTTTACTAGGTAGGCAGTACCCCCCCCCCCTAGGTAGGTACCCCTTATCCTTAAAGAATCATAAAAACTTTGTTTTTATTATTTTTGGTATATTCGCTAGGAAAGGGATTTTATATAACGCGTTCCAAATAAGAATAAGAAAGTCAATAACCTCGATCTGTAAAATGTTGATTGAAAAGTACGGTTTGCAAAGAAAACTTATTTGCGTAGGTATCAATAGTTTTTTTTTTTTGTAACCGAGTGTTAGTTAAATCAAAGTGAAAAAAAAAAAAACATAAAAAATATATTCATAATTAGTGAAGATGAGCGATATGAGAGTATGAAATGCGGAGAGGAGCTGCGGTATTGAAGAGATAGATTCAGATTGAATTTGATCATAAATGCTGGTACAAATGTATTTTCATTTATATATAACAACAGTTGGTGAAATAAGTATTAAAAACCTATATTAATCCATGTTTTATTATATAGGGGAAAGCAGCAGTGATGATTATGGTGATGACGAAGACGACGGCCACTCAGTGATGCAGACATGAGCGGAAGTGAATAACTAAATTCTGATTAAAAATTCTTCGTTCATGATTCGTAAATAAATGTTATTAATTTTTTTTTAATTATTCTATTGCTCACCATATCCAATTTATTTGATTTGACAGCTATGACATCTCAACATCCTATTGGTGATCTCAAAGGGACTAGGGGCCCCATCGATCGCAGGGCCCTGGGCACTTGCCCAGAATGTCCAGTGGGAAAGAGGGGCTTGAGTGTACATAACTACTTATTGGGTTTATTTACACAATTGTGTAGGATGTTGTGTGTGACATCCTACACATGAACGGAATCTATAAGCACTCGGACCCAGGTCAGCTGTGCTCTTGATAGCAGTGAATATTTACAGACAAATAGAAAGACAAGACACGATTAGCTTAGGCAGGCCTGGCGCACTTCTAACTATAGGTATAGAAATATGCCTACGCCTGCGGCCTCTCTTGCGAGGCTAAATTCGGTAGAGTGTCACACGCGTGTTCGATTTTCCGCTTGACCCGCGCTAACAAAAATTATTTTCGAATTCTTTATCGAGTTTTTATTTCAAGTATTTGCGACATTTTTCACGTAAACGAGTCAATGACCTTAAAGATCTTTCAATATAAGTAGACCTTCCAGTACTAGTGACTACCTTACTAATGCAAGGTCAACATAGACTGCAATTATATCTTACAAAATGTTAATTATTATGTATAATAACGTCTTAAACGACCTACCTTTTAAAAATTATATATGAACGCAAAGCTAACTACATACAAAACCAACAAAGTTATATGTATACACTTCATTTTAATTACCTATTTCATTTGTTTAGATAGGTACCTAACTAAATGTAAAATCTCTTGACACTTCTATGAGATGACTTATAAAAATATGTTTTAAAATATGGATATAAGTAAATAGGTAAAAATCAATTAGGTACCTATCTACCATATAATTTTAGAAAATCTGATTATATTTTATGTAGTAAAACGTAAGTAAGTACCTATTTCACATTTTTCAAAAACACACAAGTCCTAACCCTATAACAAGAGCGGCCTGTTCAAAGGCGCATAATGGGCATAATAAAAGAGACTCTCGTCGCGCGGACTTACGGTGCATTTTGATTCGTTACGAGCGCCACTGGATCTGGTAGGCTAATAAAATCAAGGTCGTGTCCGTGCCGTGCAATGTAATAAGAACATTAGCGCTGTTATTATTAGGTTTAAATTCGTATGTTTGCTATCAAGGAGTGCAATTTCTGTACTTGTAGTATTTCTTATTCTGTGGCTTAGGTATTAGGCGACTCGAGCGTGTGAGAGACGCACGCGAGAAACCTATGAGCGCTGGGCTAAAATAAACAACAGGCACGATGCTTAATTTCCTTTTTAACCGACTTCAAAAAAAAGGAGGAGGTTATCAATTCGGTTGCTTTTTTTTTTTATCATCATTTTTTTTTTTATGTTTGTTACCTCAGAACTCCGTCGTTTATGGACCGATTTGCAAATTTTTTTTTTCCCTTTATAGGATATGCTTCCAGATTGGTCCCATTTTTTTCAAAATCCAGTTCTGATGATGGAATCCATGAGGAATCGAGGGAACTCCTCAAAAATTATAGGCAACTCTATGGTAATTTTAGTATTTTCATCAAGAACTTAAGCATTTACAGTCAAAAAGTAACATTTGATGAAGTGGAACTGATGAAGAAGACCAGAAATGGTCAACGGAACTTCATACTCAAATAGATATAACAATGAAGATATACATAGTTAAGCGACTATGACAATACAAATAAATGAATGATTCTGAATAGTTACGTTGAAAATGGTATCATCGAAGTGATCTGATGATGATGATGGAGCTGGAAGGTAGGCACTGGAACTCCGTAATTAATCAATGTAACCTAGCCGTGTTTGGACTTATTAGAATTGTCATGAGATGCACTTTGGCTATAAGGTACTATCGAACTGATCTGATGATGGAGCCGGAAGGTAGGCACAGGAACTCCGTAATTAATCAATGTATCCTAGCCGTGTTTGGGCTTATTAGAATTGTCGTGAGATGCTCTTTGGCTATAAGGTACTATCGAACTGATCTGATGATGGAGCCGGAAGGAGGAAGGTAGACACAGGAACTTTATAATAAAACAATGTAACCTAGCAGTATTTGGGTTAATTGGAATTGTCATGAGAAATAGGCACTCTGTTTATAAGTGTATCGCAACTAAAAAGTGTGAAATAAAAACTTTTTAGAAAAAAAAAAATAACCGACTTCACTAAAAAAAAACACTAAAAGGATCAAAATAACTTTAATTTCGGAAGTCGGTGTTAAATAAGAAACAAACAATACCGAGAAACACCGACTTCCGAAATTAAAGTTATTTTGATCCTTTTAGGGTTTTTTTTTAGTGAAGTCGGTTATTTTTTTTTTTCTAAAAAGTTTTTTGTGTGTTCATTGTTTATTTGCTTAATTTTTCTATTGTCTTAACCGCAGTTCTACTGACTACGTTTAGTTGTGCAAAGTTCGTGGTAACAGTTATTTAATTCATATTTGTATTTGTGTAATAGTTTATTTTTGTAGCCTGAACTCACTGTTAAAAATGAAAATGACATATTAATTACAGCAGTAGTAAGTGAACAATTTTGATTTTAATTGTGCCAATTTTGAAGCATTTAGGCAGCAAAGTTGTAGTACAAAACAAAAGAAAGGTACAAATATTAGGGGTTAAAGTATGAAATTGCCGATTTGTACTTACTGAAAAATTGAAATTCGTTTTTTTTAACTTAACATATTTATTTAATCAAAACAATTATCATTATTATATATACATTGCTGCCATCTAGACGGGCGGCTATGAAGGTTATTTATACCTTTGCGATAGAACTCTGGTGATCTAGATTCGATAAACTGTGTGAAAGCATTTTGTACTACCTCCTGAGAAGAAAACTTTTTATCACTTAGAAAATTGTCCAAATCACGAAAAAATGGTAGTCCGTTGGAGCAAGGTCTGGCAATATGGAGGGTGACGAATGGTTTCTAATTGCAATTCCTGTAAAGTTAAAACGGTTTCTCGTGCTGTACGTGGACCCACGTTGTCATGGAGCAATAATGGCGTAGATCGATTCATGAGTCGGGCCTGTTTCACTGCTAGTTTTGATATCATTGTTCGAAGTTGGGCGCAGTAGGTACTCCGAACAATAATAGCAAATCTAGCAAATCTGCTGTTATTGCTTGACCAGATCGGAGAAAGCTATAGTGAAACCACCAAACAGGTAACTGCAAAAAAAAAGAAAAGGGTACCTAATGGTAACATTACCTTTTTATTGGTAAGCTTTGCTTTAGGACACTGTTGCGGCGTTTGACCTGGGGTCAGCCATTGCAGTTTTTGCTTATGGTTATCGTAAAAAACTCCACTTTTCATCACATGTCACAATTCGATCCAGTATTCCTTCATTTTTGTATCGATTCAACAAGGCAACACAAGTTTCAACATGCGTTTCTTTCTGCTGATCAGTCAAATCATGAGGCACCCATTTTTCATTTTTTATTTTTATTTTATTGATTTGACGCAAATGAGTCGATATTGTTGGTAAGGTAACGTTAAACCATGCCGCTAATTCCTGGGTAATTCGGCGCAGATCAGCTTCCACCATCTCTTTCATTTTATTGTTATTCACCTGTGCGAGCGGTCTTCCACGTGGTTCGTTCTTCAAATCAAAGTTTCCATTACGAAACTGTTTAAACCAAAATCGCACGGTGCGTTCATTAGCAGTTCCCTCTCCAAACGCAACATTGATATTGCGAGCTATTTCTGCCGCGTCCGCGTCGGGACTCTTATTAAAAAATCACTCGAATTGTCGAAGTACCTGAAAGTCGATAAACTTTTTAAAAGAAGAACTTCATAGGTACCATGTGAAAAAAGTTTCACTTAAAAATCTCAAACCATGAAGGACATAGAAATGTCGATTCGAAGTACCTATTACAATAAAACGGCAATTTCATACTTTAACCCCTATTACTATCGCTCCTTAGTCAATATGATTGACGGGCCTTGTGAGGGTCGCCGATGTAAAGCAGCATAAAACGATCATCAACCGCCGCATCACCATCAACTAATCATCACTACATAGTATAAAACAAAGTCGCTTCCCTCTGTCTGTTTTGATACGGTTTTTTTAATAGATAGAGTCAAGTGATTCAAGAGGAAAGTTTATATGCATAATACATGCATAATATAATAGAGAAAGACTGATAATTTTTGTGGTTTCTAATGTGATGTCGTAAATAAACACAATTTTTTGCGCTTACATTGCAAACGCTGGCCGAACCCTACAAGATAGATCAAAATAATGTATCTACTTATAGTATTGTAGGTACACCTAAAAAAAGGCTACAAAAAATTCCATGATGGTATATGTCTATCTCTTAGGGATAACCCACAATAACCATTTTTAGGGGTTTACAGAACCCCTAAATGGCAAAAAACGGATGTCTGTCTGTCTGTCCGTCCGTATGTCACAGCCACTTTTTTCAGAAACTATTAGAACTATACTATTGAAACTTGGTAAGTAGATGTATTAAGATTTTAAACTTACGCAATTTAACATTTAAGTTTGTACGGAACCCTCAGTGCGCGAGTCCGACTCGCACTTGCCCAGTTTTTTATTCTTTACTTTTTACGAGAAATAATGGCTTATTTACAAAGCGATACAGGCGATACAGCATTAATATGGCTTACACCATTTAATTTAAATGTATATTTTCGAAGATATTACAGATTTAAAATGCAGGGACATTGCGGTTGCGGTGGTAGGGCGGGTCGCTAGTCAAAAGTATTTTAATGAGTTTTCTGTGAATTGGCACTTTTTGTACATTTATGAAAAAAAACGTCCTTTTTCCAAACATCGGGTCATCACTTTCTATCAAATTATCTGGAAGGAAGAAGTTGGACCAACAAAATTGACAGCAACATTCCTCTGGAAATACCAAATACCTGTAAGCATTCCCTTTTTTACGTAAGAAATCATCAAACAACATCTCCCACTCTGGGTGAAGCGCGAGGGACTTTTACTGACTAAAACCCATATCTTGTGTTCCTTCCTAACCTAACCTAACTGGCCCCATTAATTTTGCTGACGTCTCTTAGAGGCGTGCGTAGAACACAACGCGAAGTCGATCCACCTGTAAGCATACCTGCGCGCGCGAGGGAACGGCCCTCACGCCCCAGCCGCCGGGATCCCGACCCCGATTTCTCGCCAACAACCGTGGGCTTGCGGATGGCGAGCAATGGGTAGCTGGCCGTCTGACCGTCCGGACCGAGCCCAAGTCGTCGACGGCGCGTAGTGTTCCACGCACACCTCAAGAAGAGGTCAGCAAAATTGATGGGGCTAGTTAGGTTAGGTTAGGAAAGAGCACTAGGTATGGGTTTTGGGTAAAAGCGGTAGGGATAAGAGCGAGTTTTCGCGAGTAAGTGTATTGATAAATAATTATCTAATCTTCACCTTTATTCTTTCCCGAATGATAGACCATTCGGGAAATATCTACAGGCGTGATTGATATCCACGCAGCCGCGAGACACAAATTGTGTCAGTGTTTTTTATTTTCTTTTTTTATCTTAAGTTGTCTCAAATTTTGTTTTTACAGTGTGTTTATCCATGCATGCCAAATAAAATATTTTTCTTTCTTTATGTCCTAGATTTAAGAGAAAACAGGTAGGTATAAGTGTAACCTGCTAGCGGCAACACTTTAAGTAAAGGCATCTATTATAAACATCTTTAAAATTTTTACATAAGATCAATGGCACGATGTGGATGTTGCTAAAGCCGTTATTTCCTTTGATGACACCTAGGGAAGACTCCACGGCACCACTGTTGTAACAGGAAATATCTCTACGCACCGAAGGCTTTGTGTGAAGATAGCATTATAGTGTAAAACTATTCTAAATAATCTGATTAAGATAGTAACGTCTATGTTTGCCGTTCAGATGCCATATACGAGTTCGTAATGCGATTCATTTTATGACCTAAACTGCACTGTTAAAGGGATGGAGCTATATAGGGTGTACAGCTACATCCCTCTTTTTCGTTCGCATCTTCATCGACATCTTAACGCGTCATGGTATGGCCCCATAACGTCTGAAAACAGAGAACAACGCAATTTCCTCTTATCTTGTAGTTTGCTCTCAGTACCGGATCGTAGGGGCCCAGCAGGGTCGAAGCCTACTGGGGCTATGGGTAGTGTGAAAACGAAACCCTGGGCCCTGAAACGAAGGCAACGAAGGAACTGGTGTGGGTTTTTAGTCAGTAAAAGTCTGACACTATCTCCTGCTCCACCCAAGAGCGAGATTTGTCATTAGATGATTTCCCACCTAAGTACCGGATCAGCCACTTAACAGCATACGCTACGGACCTCGCGCATTGGAGTGGGTCCTACTTGGACGTCCAGAAACTAGTCAAGAAACATGTGAGTTCTAACCAATTCCAGTTAAATCAATGTCAAGGTCAATTTCTATGATGGCATAATGCCGCTGCCTATTATAGACCAAACCCTACCTAAGGGCCTGACGGTCCGTTTATAAATAATGTTAAGAAAGTGTTACTTGTTGTATTTTATAATTTACTAGCTTCTGTCAGCGGCTTTGCCCGCGTGAATGTAGGTTTCTCCATACAAACTGTAGACCCCCGTTTCATCCCTTTAGGGGCTGAATTTTGGAAAATCCTTTCTTAGTGCTGATCTACGTCATAAATGGAAGCCTTGTGCAAAATTTCACACTCCTAGTCACAGTAGTTTTGGCTGTGCGTTGATATGTCAGTCAGTCAGTTTCTCCTTTTATAAGTATAGCATAAATAACATAACGGAATGGTAGAATTTGCTACAGGCCCCACGTTGGCTTAGGAATTGAACGAAAAACGACGATGAGGAATTGGACGTTGGTTATAGTGCGAAGTGATGTGTTACTAACATAGTTTTAAATCATGTTTACTAAAAAAATGTTTTATTATAAGTAGTTATGTATGTTAGTCTATAAGGTATTTATGATATGGGTACATGTTGCCTGAAATAAATTGATTATTATTATTATTTTATGTATCAGAATATCTCGGAATCTTGAGATCCCGGACCTTTGGCAGGCATACGAGGAGCCGAAACCAACTCGCAGAGGCCCTTTATTCACTTTTTTTAATGGAATGTGATATATTATTAAACCGGCACTGATTGCTTTACAAAGTTTAGGAGGATTTTCTGCAGTATTATGTCTCTAAGCACTATTTCTAGTGCCAGAGCTTCAATGTTAAAGGTCATTCAGGTCGTTAAACTTGACTAAACCAGTTTCTGCAAAAAAACACAATCTAGGACCCGGTTTTAAAAACGAATTGCTCGATCACCGCCTTTGAGTTGCTTTCAAGATGGAACGTCGGCAATGCATGGACTGACTGGAAATAAAAATATGATTAATATCGCTTTATGAAAGAAAGAAAGAAAATACATTTATTTAAGACATACCGTGAAGAAAATAACTGTACCTATAGGTAGAAAGAAACACCGTACTCATTTTCAGGACAAAATATACTAACAAAACCTGTGGCTGTAAGTTTTTAACTCGTAATTTGATTTTAATAAAATTATTTCTAGAGATTGCTATTGCGCCAACAGCAATTGACTGTTGGCGCTGGGATCGTAGCAATAAGTGCATGGTAACAATCGGCGAACGATTATAGGCTATTTCATATGAAATCATCCTGCTGGTCGATGGAGAAGAAACCAAGAGTCGATTGAAGCTGTCTTTATTAAATATATACCTAAACTCTAAAAGTTAATTGAAAATGATTTTGGGGCCTACGATATGAAACATCGATACAACACCAAGGCCTAAACCAGAGCCAGACGCCAGAGATCGCCGCCACCGTTCGCCTCCACGAGTACATTAAAACTTAACATAATGGTACACAAATTAACAATACATGTACACAAGTGACAAGTGAGCTAAACTCAAGAATGAGTTTTCTCTCAGCAAACCCTTCAGTGACAGACAGAGATAATATACAAGGGTAGGATCCATGGGTAGTCCGAAAGGGAACCCCGGGGTCCTGGACCACAAGGCAAAGAAGGAATATTATAGGTGTGGTTTTAGTCAGTTAAAGTCTGACATCCCGTTCCGCTCTAGAAGGGGATAAGTCATTGGATGATTTTCCACCTTAAGAAAAACCTACAAGGGTTAGGATTAGGATTTTACACTAGTAAAATATGAACCAACATAAATAAGTCTCATATACCTACTTTTTTGTAATCGAGGAGAAACCTTCAAAAGGCGCCTGGACTTTTATTAGTGAGTGTGGAATTTTTACCTCACTAATACCACCAATCAATATTATTTGCACTTAAAAAAGCATCTTTAAAGTACATTATTTCTTAGTAGAGGCTGTATTGAGTGTTTTATAACACATATAACTACTGTACAGCCAATAAGATGTAAGTGTGAATCTTTTCTGAGTTAAATTACAGAGAAGACGAATAATAGTAGTGCTCTATCAGAATATTTTGTCTTTTATAAGACTTGTGAACACTTTATTATGAATGTCGGCCATTATATTCGTGTAAACAATGCTAAGTGTTTGTAACACCGAATAGGTGGGTAAGTAGGTAGTAGGTACTATTAGGTGAGTGTGACCCATTCCATCTGTCAGACATTGTCCTAGCCATTCAGAAGCTGAGTTTTGGTAAGGCCTCCGGAGTTGACGACACTTCAGTCGAACAAATTAAACATCTTGGCTTAATATCTATGTCGTGGTTGCTGCAACTCTTCAACAACAGCTTGGAGCCGGTGAACATACCACGCCTCTGGAGAAGTTAAAAAGTTATGCTATTCCCAAGCCTGAGAAACAGCATGACGATTGTAGCTTAAAAACTTTCACCCAATATCTCTGCTCTGCCACACTTACAAACTATTTGAAAGACTTCTGTTAGCTCGTCTCACAAAACTCGTCGATCCGGAACTCATACTAGAGTAAGCTGGATTTCGACCTGGAAAATCTTGCTGCGGCCAAGTCCTTAACCTAACGCAACACATTAAGGATGGGTTCGAAACCAAGAAAGTGACAGGCGCAGTATTTGTGGACTTGTCGGCTGCCTACGATACCGTCAACATTCGGCGCTTGTTGTGGAAGGTTACCAACCTACTCGAATTCTTGGAGAACTCTTTAGTAACCAACGATTTCAAGTGAGCCTCCTTAACGAGAAAAGCAAGTGGCGAACTCAAAAAAATGGACTGCCACAAGGTAGTATTCTGGCCCCCTTGCTATTTAACTTTTATACCAATGACCAACCGGTGAGCCCTAACACAACCCGTTTTCTGTATGCAGACGACCTGGCATTGACTTGCCAAGCCACTGATTTTGAGGAGATTGAGGCCAACTTTACCACCACTCTCTCAGATCTTACCCAATATTACGAGTATAATGCAAATGCGTTGAAACCAAATCCCTCAAAAACGCAGACGTGCGTCTTTCACCTGTATGTTATACAGGTGAAAGACGCACGACAAGCGGATCGAATGCTCAGTATCTCGTGGCAGTGGGTGCCATTAATTCATAACCCCCATCCAAGATATCTCGGCATCACCCTGGACAGGTCTCTCAACTACAGAATTTGAGAACGTTAAGCGGACGGTGTATACGAGAACCAACCTGCTACGTCGCCTAACATCCACTAGATGGGGGGCGTCTCCCCCAAATCCTGCGAACAACTTCAATGGCGCTCTGTTTCTCCGCTGCTGAATATGCCTGTCTAATATGGAGCCGCTCCACCTACTCTAATTTAGTGGCTACAGCACTTAATGAGACGTGCCAAATATCCACTGGTTGCCTTAAACCGACTCCGGTACGAATGCTGTATCTATTAATCGACATTGCCCTCCAGAAATTCGCAGGAATGTGGCTAGCCACATAGAAAGGACGAAATAACAAAACGACCCTCGCCATCCAATGCACAATTACAGTTCGGTGCCCCTGAGACTTAAAAATCGTAAAAGTTTTGTTGTAAGCGTGAGCACATCTCAAAGTAACTCCACATCGGAGAGTGGCGACCTCTGGCGGGAGAAGTTTAAACCTCTGATGATTTTATCGAGCCGTCGTAACCTTTCTCCTGGACATGAGATGCCATGCCCAATCTGGAAAACTCTAAATAGATTCCGCATCCAGGTTGGGCGCAGCAAAGACAATCTCCATAGATGGAGGTTCCTGGAAGGTTCCGACATGCAGTGTTTGTGCGGCGTCTCTCTGCAGACCAAGTCCCACCTTCCGTCCTGCATGACGTGCCCTATTACCTGTTCATGTAGGGATCTAATGACAGCATCAGTGGACGGCATTACCGTGGCCGAATACTGGGCCAGGGAAGGAATTTAATATTAGTTTTGCCATCGATACGCTAAGAAGAAGATTAAGTGAGTGTGTCACTTAATCGTACCTACTTACCCATCCATTTGGTACATATATACTTATGCATGTTTGGCTCACCTAACATTATACCTACCACAAAATGGTAATTTGTATGCCATGGTTCTGAAAGGAACCCTAAATTTATGAAATGGCTGCAAGTAGTTACCTATATAAGTGCTCAATAAGACCAAAAGGTTTAAAATTAAATTAGGTAGTGTGAAATAAGACATTTTAGGGTTACGCTTATCTTAGAGAAGAGTAATTGATCTTATCAATCTATAATGGGGTCAGTTTGTATTTTTACAATTAATTAATATTATTTTATTAATATTCTAAATACATAACTGAGTGGGCTTGTGAAAATATTTCACTTTATTCCACAAAACATTCGAAGAAATGTACACCGCAACTTATTTAAGTTCATAGATGCATAACTATCAAGCAAATGAACTAAACAATTAGGTACTGGAAATAAAAATACTATTAATACAAATAATAGTTACATGAGTTGGTATTTTTTTTTATTCACACTCTTCCGTTGTGATAAATACTCCTTTATTGAGCTTCCAGAGAGCAATATAAGGGGATATTTATAAGAGCAGTCGTAAGAGCGCTCTAAGTCCTATTTATTCTCAAACCATGCCATTATAAAACCATCAGTTGTAATCAAATGCGATCGCTTTGTTTGCATACTTAAATCAGCATTAGTAATCTATTATTCTCCTCACTTCGTAATAAACGTAACACACAAGAAACATGTGTCGGATACGGATGAACAAGGTGGTCTTTTTATGAGGTGCAGTAAGAAAACTATTGGGTTTACATAATTGTGTAGTTTTACTTGCGTTTGACAACTATTGTTAGCGTTGAAAGGTGGATCGGGCTTGGTTTTTTTGTGTTGTGGTACGATTGTGATGACAATGCGCCAAGTTTTTAATATGTTTGCAACTTGAAATTATAATGTTTGTTTCTACAGCTACGGTTTTGCTTGTAAGCGTATCAGGCTTTAACTGACTAAAACCACACCTGTGTCCTTCAGCTTCCCGCTGCGTTCTAGGACCACGGGTTTCTTTTTCAGAAATTTCCCGTGGCCACTACAGTCGAGCAGTCTTACAATTCGCGCCGTCTTTGTTATATTTCTGCCACTTCAGCATCAAGCGCATAGTAAGAAAAGTTGGGAAGATAGAATGGGGCAAGAGTATCGACACAAGTAGTCTCACACTAAAAGTCTACCCACCTTCCATGGAAATAAAGACATCCCATCCGGTGTCTTGACATCGTTTAGTGTATATATACATATTATTATAGTTTGTCTTACTTCACGTATCTTTAAACTTGTTTACCTGAGCTGTTTTCCTGCTGCCTAGAGCTTAGCTTGCATATCAAATTATATATTATAGAACAGAAATACTTTTTAGCATTTGCTGGGCGTTAGACACCCAGCGCTGGTTTTCAGTTGGCACCCCACAGTGACGCACGGACTAGAGTAAACATATACCTATGTAAATTGAAATAAATATTGATGTTGTGTACCTACTGGTGTATAATTTTATTGAAATAAAATACATCTATTTGATAAATAACAACATAATATTATAAAATAAAATTTGTACCATTATCACAGTTGTCCCCCGCGATTTAACCCGCGTCTTTGGTTATTGCTTCGCTCCCGTGTGTCATATTTTACCCGCGTCGTTGGTTATTGCTTCGCTCCCGTGTGTCATATTTTACCCGCGTCGTTGGTTATTGCTTCGCTCCCGTGTGTCATATTTTACCCGCGTCGTTGGTTACTGCTTCGCTCCCGTGTATCATATTTTACCCGCGACTTTGGGTATTGTTTCGCTTCCGTGTGTCATATTTTACCCGCGTCATATTGGTTACTGCTTCGCTCCCGTGTGTAATGTTTTACCCGCGTCTTTGGTTACTGCTTCGCTCCCGTGTATCGTATTTTACCCGCGACTTTGGTTACTGGTTCCCTCCCGTGTGTCATAGATGATGTAGATGTAATATTACCTTATAATAGCCATAGCCTGTTTCAGTAAATGGGCTATTCAACACGAAAATTATTTTTTAATTCGAACCAGTAGTTCCAGAGATTTGCGCGTTCAAACAAAAAAACGTCGTCCTAACAACAAAAACCTCTATCGTCGACCACATCGCCGCTTTCCACCAGATGAGATAGAGGCCAACCCGTGACCCTAACAATGGTAAAAAAAAACTCTTCAGCTTTATAATTTTAAGTATACCTAGATGAGTAGATGATATTTAATTCTACCATTTTTTTCGACACCAGTTTTACTTTTTCCAAACACAACCCCATTTACTCAAAGACTCCACACACAAACCACTCCACTAATGACTCCACAACCCACAAACTCACAAGTACCTACCCCACTCACCAAGTCACCACTTTACTTACTACTTATCAATTAGCGGTTGCTAACGCATTACAGCAACCGGCCTTAGATTATAGCCTGCAACCTGGGTTACGTATCGTACAATGTGAATTGGGTTGCTCAATCACTACCTGTATAGATATTTTTTTGACGTAATATATGTGTATTATAAAAGGTATTTTGTGTTATTTAAGGTATAAAAGGTATTGAATATTGTGACGATAGTTGATGCCACATACCTTAAAAGTAGTATACTTTTTGAGACCATTCGTCGTCTCCTGCGAAACAGTAAAGCTAGCGAAAGAAGCGGCTGCACGCATGAGAGAACGGACGTTCTCACTCCCCAGCCACCGGAACCCCGACCCCGATTTCCAGCCACCATAGGCGTGGGCTTGCGGACGACGAGCAATGGGTAAGTCGCTGTCTGGTCGTCCGGTAACCATTTGGACCGAACTCGAGTCATCGGTGGCGCGTAGTGTTCACGCGCGCCTTAGAGAGATGTCAGCAAAACCGTAGAAGCTCAGCAGGGCCGAAGACTACTGGGGCCATGGGTTTACTTCCGAAAGGGAAACCTTCGCTCCGCCCTAAAGCAGGAGAAGCCACTGGATGATTTTCCATCTTAAAAAGAAAACGGGGAGACCATACAACATGTCCAGGAATACCTTTACCTGGACCAAGTAGCCTTCTTCCAGGCGAGGCAAGACAAAGAATTCGCAAAGCTACTGATCCATGAAGGATCTATTTAAAGGTGAGTTGCCAATGGCACTAAGACAAAAACTCATGAATAAGTGTATTCTCCCAGCCTAGACCTATTATTATTATTATTTCTTTATTGTCAGGCAACTGAGGCCCATTGATAAAATACATAATATTACAATCTTATAAAATACATGATAAACTAATACAAATTAAAAATACCACAAACAATAAACTATAATTATACACGTAACATCGGCGTCGTGTTCCACCGTGTGCTGTCGCGTAACCGTCCTCGGAAACGTCGATACACGACAGTTTTCGGCCAAAAGTCCTGTCTCAAAAAGGTTCTGTAGATGGTGGGTTGTCACGAACGACAGACTTGCAGTCGATAGACTTGCAGTTTAAAAACCAAATAATGAGAAATGCAGTGCTCATAAGGTAGCATGATTCAGATAGAAAGTCGTTTCAAACTTGGTATTCAGTTAACTAATCTCAACATAGTTGGAATAGAGTCTGACGATGAATTAAGCTTAAATATGTCTATTCAATAAATATAGGAAATAATAATAATAATATTTCATAACTATCACACAACGCCGTCTAGTTTCAAGCTAAGCTGATCTTGTGTTATGAGTACTAGCCAACTGATAAACATACTTATGTATTTCTAAATCTATACATCTATACATATAATAAAACAGTAAAATGGTGGAGCGTTGGTATTAGTTGGCGAAAAAACTACTGAACCAATCCTGTTCAAATTTTGCATACATAATCCTTATAGGCCGGGTCAACTGTTAGGCTACATATTATCACGCTATTTGCTATGGGGGGTGAGCAATAATCCAAAATGTCGACATTGAACGACATTTGCCACGTTCGATCCTCAGCTACAGTTAAAAATTTTGTCATTATTTTATCTTCTTTTTTGTAATAAAATAACTTTTACCATTTTTTCAAAATAAAATTGACATTTCTATTCGATATCTTCTAAATATTTTGTAAAAACTAATCAAAACACATAATAAAATCAAAGCGACGAGTAAAATCACGTACTAAAATGTAAATATGGCACAACGCCATCTAAAGACTGAAAGTAGAAATAATGATGACAATGATAGTTGAACGTCATATTTGATAGATGGCATTGTGTATTTTACGTCATTTTCTGAGTGGCGGAAGAATGACCATCGCCCAAGTTTGCAGACAGTTTTATTGTTTAAAATTGGGCGAAAACCGTTATGATTAAACTGGAGTTAGACGGAGACATTTTTAATCCTACTGCTTTTTTTCCCCGTGGTTGTAACAAACTAATTGACCGTGATTATTCAAGGGATACCAACCAAAGGCGATAACAGTAAATACTTATATGTATTTAATTATTGACTTTAAAATAACATGGCCAAATTTTCGGAAGGGGTAGCATGGCACCTTGCGTTGGAAGGCCCCCAGGTAAACCTGGTGAGGGTCGCAGGAATCCGATGGATGCGAGACGCACTGGACCGGTAATTATGGTGACACTTGGGGAGGCCTATGTCCAACAGTGGACGTCTTTCGGCTGAAATGATAATGATAATGATGGCACCTTTATTTTTCTTTTTTTAAGGGTGGAAGTCATCCAATGACTTCTCCCACTCTGGTTGGAGCGGGAAGGCGTGTCAAACTTTTACTGACTAAAACCACACCTGTGTCCTTCAGTTGCCCTTTGCGACATCTCTTTGAGGAGCGCGTGGATCACTACGCGCTGTTGACGACTGGGCTCGGTCCGGTCAATTACCGGACGGCCGGACGGCTGTGGACGACCGATTGCTGGATGTCCGCGAGCCCGCGTTTACCGTGGCTGGTCGTCGGGGTCAGAATCTCGGCTCGGCGTGAGGACGTTCGTTCCCTCACGCGTCCTCGTCCTTCACTAGCATTACGGCTTTGCAGAAGGAGGCGACCGCCTGCCATTCCTCCTCGCTCTGGACCATAGCCCAAAGTCACAAGGCCCGGTGCGAGAGGTGACTGACGCCGATTGCCTCCACGAGGACAACACACACCTCTGTGTGCTCCACTGTGTCCTCTGGGATGATGGCACCTTGCGGCCTAATAATGGTGTGTTTTATTATTAGCAGTCACTGCTTCATATAAAACTGGGTCGAAAGGTTTGCGTTCCTGATCACAGTTCGACAACGTATGATGTATCTCAGATTCCTTGCAGCCTTACGTCGACATCCGTACGTTACCTCCTTGCAGTGAGTGGTGACCAACACTGGAACCACTCTCTGAGGGAGGCCAGTCTCAGGGATAACACTAATCGGCTGCTACATTTGTTTACCGGAATTTAACTGTTTTATGGATACACAAGCTCAGGACTGTTGAGGGTGTTTCACGCGGTTTCTGTTCCGGATTCGGTTGGAAGTATACTGATATTACCATTTTACAAATCGCCCGGAGGACCCGTTGTAGCATGCGGTGGAGGTCTATCCTGCTTGGGTGAACCGCCGTGTCTTCATAGAGGCAATCGGTGTCAGTGACCTCTCGGTTTGGCTATCAATATGCGAGTTCGATTGGACAGGGACGCGTTACACGCGTTCAAGATTTCACCGAAATTCATCCAAAAGTTGGAGACTCTTCATAGGGTAGTTCCCACTATGGAATAACATTTGTCTGATATACGAGGACGTCAGTCAAATACACATAAAAAAATCCTAGATAAATGAACAAGTAATTTTTACGCCCCAAATGATCAAGCTGCAACAATCAATTCAAGCATGCTCTCGCAAATTCTTCATAAGTACTGTTGTGGAGGAAGATAGTTGATGATGATGGTAATTTTTGGATTCACTGGCTTTTTGGCTTTGCACCATCAGTGCAAACGTTATCCAGCTGAAGGTCGGTGTCCCGATTATGTTCCTTCGTTTACCTCTACCAAAGCTATCTGACGGCTTAAACTCTTCAGTGAAACATTATTGAGGCGAAAATTTTACAGGAGGTAACTCTTTCGAACAATCTCACAGCCTTAGCAGACATTGGCCCTAGAGGGCCCTATCCATTTGCTGACATCATTATGAGTCGCGCGTAGATTACTACGCGCCGTCGATTCAGGATTGCTTTGACCAGATGACCGGACGGCTCCACCGCAATCGCCCTGCGGCTTTCAACACCTGGAGCATCACTTCCCTCATCATCCCTAATAGTTTCAGCCACCTTCTTCGATCGTAGTGCTTCACTGAAGGAGGCTACTGGTTGGCATTTTTTCCACTAATCGCCTCCATGAGGACACGGCGGCGCCGGCGCTCCTACCAAGCGGGACTGACTTCCACCGTAAGTTCCATCGTATTCTCCGGGCGATCCGCACAATGGTGAGACTCGAGTGTTTCTTTTTGCTGAATTCGATACAGATACCTCCCGAAACACCCATATCCGGTGAGTCCTGCACAAAGAGAGGATGCCGTGACGCCTCTGTAGCCACTCCTCAAAGACAGGCGTTACCGCTGCGATTGTGACGTGCTCACTGTGACAATGTTGTTTTACCGGAACATAAACCAGAAACATACATAAACTAGTGCCTTTTCCCTTGGGGTAGGCAGAAATGCCAACTGCTACGACCCTTACATACTCTTTCTATTCATTGACGTTCATACATCTGGATCTGGACGAGTACATAACATGTATCCTGAAGGTAATTTGCGTTTTTACCTTTAACAGTTTTATGTGAAAGTACAATAAATAATTACGATGCTTTCAGAATGAATTGCAAGCACAGAATGATTGTACAGTTTTACCAACTTAACGTAGACGAAGTCGCGGGCAACAGCTAGTAAATACATATTATAGATAAATTACACCCAGAGACAGCAAATGATCGTGCTCATCACACAAACATTTGTCCTGGGTGGGAATCAAAGCCACGACCTCCGGCATAGCAGTCAGGGCCACTAACCACTAGACCAACAAGCCAGTCAAATAAATAAAAATGTAAAATGTCAGTAAATGGTAGATTCTGCTCTGCGATACTCCGTAATAAGCACGCTTTCGGACGCGGGCTTTCGGATAGCGAGCAATAGGTAGCTCACCATCAGGTAAGTACCAAGCTAAGGCCGATGGCGCTTTGTGTTCCACGCGCGCCATAAAGAGATGTCAGCAAGATTGACGGGGCCCATTATTTGTATTTTTTTTTTGTATTTGTATTCCGGGCTGGTGTCCGCAACTACACGACTAAAGCGCGTATTTTGGGTTGGTCAAATGCGTCATTCGATCCACCCCAGCTCCTCAAGGAAGGCCAGCAGCGCCTTGGTGTTACTGACCTTTTCGCGGAGGTTACCTGGGTTTCCGAAGTATTTTGCCCTGTATCCAGCGACAACTCAACTTTTTTTTTTTTTTTTTTAATTCATATAAACCAGTGCTTGACTGCGATCCCACCTGATGGTAAGCAGCGATGCAATCATTATTACTTAGAAGCAGATGTGCTGCTGTCTCGTCCTCCTCCATGCAGGTTCTGCATAGTGGGCTGTCTGTAACTCCTATGATAGAGAGGTGCTTATTAAAGGTCCCGTGGCCAGTTGTCACGGCCGTCATTTTGCGCAACTGAGGTTTAGTCAGTTGTAGGGTTTGTTTCGTGAAGCGGGCATCAATGGAGGGAAGTGCCTCCTTGGCCTGCCTGCACTCACTATGGTCTACTCATAGTCTGTGATTGACGGGGCCCATTAGAGTCGATGCCTCCCCGGCAGACATGCAGGATTGTTCGAAAGAGTTACCATGGCTCTGTCCATGGACACAGTTGATTTTTAATCAGTAAATGTCTGACACTCCCTCACACCCTCCACCCAGAGTGGCAGATATCATTTGATGATTTACCCCGTAAAAAAGACACATACTTATCATAATATTATACATAGAATTAAAAAAAAAAAACAGTATACTGAGGCATACCTCGGTCTATCGATAATGCGCCACCAACGAATCACGATGCTTGCACAGGTAATGTGAATTAGATTGCTCAACAGTCATGTACGGCCAGTTTGATTGGCTGTAAAAAAATTAAGAAACGGATTTTTGTTACATCTGAGATGAATGAACGATGATATTCGTTTCATGGGTCTTAGACTGCTGTTCACAGCCTCCTGCATTCTTAACCACACTGACAATGTATTTTTACAGAAGACAATCAATGTTAATTAATGATCTCTATAACTAAACTATATATTTAATATATACGTTTTGCTTATTACGTGTTCAACAAGGTCAAAGGCCTCTACTGGGTAGAGGCCTTCTACAAGTTCTCCCAGGAACTCTTTTCCCGAACAGTCTCGAGCTAGCCTTCGCGTTATGCGATGTGGTCGTTATCAGCTATAATCGTTTTCTTCCGACTTTTCAGAACGATACACATACGAATATGTAGTGTTTTCCAATATTTACGCGGTAATCATTAATCACTCCATCTAGCTAATGAGCTGAAAAAAACTTACGATTTATTGCTAGAATTGTAATTTAAGAACTCATCAAATAAGGTCGTACCAAGTTCGAGCATGCACACTTATTAAATTTGACCTACCTAGCGTAGCATTGAAAGGCTTCTCACCGTGGACCAATGACCTGGTAAGGGTTGCGGGAATCCAATTCTTTGGGAAGATCTATGTCTAACAATGGACGAAAGTCAGCTAAAATTATGATGAATAATACCTTTTGTTGACCTTTATTTTGACTCTAAGGAGGAGGAATCAATATAAGGATCCATACTGTATAAAAAAAAACATTAGTGGTGTTATTTTCAGTAAAAATACTTGTTGCAGAATTTCAATTGAGTCAAAGATTCAAAGATTCAAAAGATTCAAAAGCATTTATTTCAAATAAACCATTTACAGGCACTTTTGAAATGTCAAGAAGTCAGTCAGTCAGAAAAAATGATGCTAATTGCACATTCCAAAGCGTAGATCTCTATGGAGAAGAATGTGCAAGAAACTCCATGGACACTCTTTTCAATCATGTTTTGCAATTACAAATATCTCTGTTACATGTTTCTTGTCGCTATCATGTGAGAACAATGTCAATAATGTAAAAATAAAAACTAAATATAGATATTAAAATAGCAACTGGCAGCTAAGAGATGACCAGTCTCAACTGACAGCGCCCGTTCACAGAACCGACGCGAATATTAGCACCACTCAGCTCAACCATTTTGAAGGGAACCGAATGATCCAACACACGCGCCACCATCAGTGAGACATTTGAGCGAGCATGACAAACTCTCAACTGCCATGCCCATTTATGTCAAACAAATCCAATAGTAACCTAAAAACCATAAAATAGCTCCATGGTACTCACATTTACAAAGTTTGAAAAAAATGCTTCTACATTATACAATACTAAATACAATAATAATTAACTACAATAATACTTTACAAATTTAACAAATTCTAATCAATTTGTACCCCCAGTGGTAGTGGAGCTGGACCAGCATTGAGCCAGGCATTTTTATCTTGAATATAATCCTCCAACTTATAATATGCTTGCCTGCATAGTGTGCGTTTAATACAAGATTTAAATTTCGTTTCATTGAGTTCTAATATTTGGGGAGGTATTTTATTATAACATTTCAAACAGTACCCCATGAAAGAAGAGGCCACTTTAGCCAGTCTGAAACCTGGTTGAACTAATTGGTCCCTATTTCTTGTAGCATAATTATGTCTATCGCCTCTTTTGCTAAAAAGATGAAGATTTTTTCTAACGTACATGATGTTTTCATAGATATATTGACAAGGCACCGTCATGATGTTAATATCCTTAAACAGTTCCCTTAGAGAATCGCACCGGCGGAGATTGTAAATAGCTCTGATAGCTCTTTTCTGTAGAATAAAAATTGAGTCAATGTCTGCAGCCCGTCCCCATAATAAGATACCGTATGACATGATACTATGAAAATAACTAAAATAGACTAGTCTAGCGGTATCAACATCCGTAAATTGGCGGATTTTTCTAACAGCATATGCAGCTGAGCTAAGCCGTCCTGCAAGAGATGTTAAGTGAGGACCCCATTGTAGCCTTGAGTCAAGCGTTATCCCCAGGAAAACAGTTTTGTCGACAAATTCTAGTTTTTCATCGTTTAGTATTACGTCACAATCACTACTTTTGACATTCGGTAAGGAAAATCTTATGCATTTAGTTTTTTTCCGTTTAAAACTAGATTATTAGCAGTGAACCAGTTTTGGACCTGCAGTAGTGCGTTATTTTCGTCGTCAAGATTATTAGTCCTTCTATTTATCTTAAAAATCAAAGAAGTGTCGTCGGCAAACAACACCATATTAAGTTTATTTTGCAACAAATAGGGTAAATCATTAATATAAACTAAAAATAAAAAAGGACCTAAAATTGAACCTTGGGGTACCCCCATTTTCACATTTAATCCCGACGAATTGACACCGTTTATTTGAACTTGTTGCTGTCTGTCAATCAAATAAGATTTTAATAAGTTTAAAGCTGTTTTGCCTAGTCCGTAATGCTCAAGTTTCAGGAGTAATGTTTCATGAACCACACAATCAAACGCCTTAGACAGGTCACAGAAGATGCCTATAGCATCCTGTGCCTGTCAAAAGTAGTGATTGTGACGTAATACTAAACGATGAAAAACTAGAATTTGTCGACAAAACTGTTTTCCTGGGGATAACGCTTGACTCAAGGCTACAATGGGGTCCTCACTTAACATCTCTTGCAGGACGGCTTAGCTCAGCTGCATATGCTGTTAGAAAAATCCGCCAATTTACGGATGTTGATACCGCTAGACTAGTCTATTTTAGTTATTTTCATAGTATCATGTCATACGGTATCTTATTATGGGGACGGGCTGCAGACATTGACTCAATTTTTATTCTACAGAAAAGAGCTATCAGAGCTATTTACAATCTCCGCCGGTGCGATTCTCTAAGGGAACTGTTTAAGGATATTAACATCATGACGGTGCCTTGTCAATATATCTATGAAAACATCATGTACGTTAGAAAAAATCTTCATCTTTTTAGCAAAAGAGGCGATAGACATAATTATGCTACAAGAAATAGGGACCAATTAGTTCAACCAGGTTTCAGACTGGCTAAAGTGGCCTCTTCTTTCATGGGGTACTGTTTGAAATGTTATAATAAAATACCTCCCCAAATATTAGAACTCAATGAAACGAAATTTAAATCTTGTATTAAACGCACACTATGCAGGCAAGCATATTATAAGTTGGAGGATTATATTCAAGATAAAAATGCCTGGCTCAATGCTGGTCCAGCTCCACTACCACTGGGGGTACAAATTGATTAGAATTTGTTAAATTTGTAAAGTATTATTGTAGTTAATTATTATTGTATTTAGTATTGTATAATGTAGAAGCATTTTTTTCAAACTTTGTAAATGTGAGTACCATGGAGCTATTTTATGGTTTTTAGGTTACTATTGGATTTGTTTGACATAAATGGGCATGGCAGTTGAGAGTTTGTCATGCTCGCTCAAATGTCTCACTGATGGTGGCGCGTGTGTTGGATCATTCGGTTCCCTTCAAAATGGTTGAGCTGAGTGGTGCTAATATTCGCGTCGGTTCTGTGAACGGGCGCTGTCAGTTGAGACTGGTCATCTCTTAGCTGCCAGTTGCTATTTTAATATCTATATTTAGTTTTTATTTTTACATTATTGACATTGTTCTCACATGATAGCGACAAGAAACATGTAACAGAGATATTTGTAATTGCAAAACATGATTGAAAAGAGTGTCCATGGAGTTTCTTGCACATTCTTCTCCATAGAGATCTACGCTTTGGAATGTGCAATTAGCATCATTTTTTCTGACTGACTGACTTCTTGACATTTCAAAAGTGCCTGTAAATGGTTTATTTGAAATAAATGCTTTTGAATCTTTTGAATCTTTGAATCTTTGACTCAATTGAAATTCTGCAACAAGTATTTTTACTGAAAATAACACCACTAATGTTTTTTTTTATACAGTATGGATCCTTATATTGATTCCTCCTCCTTAGAGTCAAAATAAAGGTCAACAAAAGGTATTATTCATCATAATTTTAGCTGACTTTCGTCCATTGTTAGACATAGATCTTCCCAAAGAATTGGATTCCCGCAACCCTTACCAGGTCATTGGTCCACGGTGAGAAGCCTTTCAATGCTACGCTAGGTAGGTCAAATTTAATAAGTGTGCATGCTCGAACTTGGTACGACCTTATTTGATGAGTTCTTAAATTACAATTCTAGCAATAAATCGTAAGTTTTTTTCAGCTCATTAGCTAGATGGAGTGATTAATGATTACCGCGTAAATATTGGAAAACACTACATATTCGTATGTGTATCGTTCTGAAAAGTCGGAAGAAAACGATTATAGCTGATAACGACCACATCGCATAACGCGAAGGCTAGCTCGAGACTGTTCGGGAAAAGAGTTCCTGGGAGAACTTGTAGAAGGCCTCTACCCAGTAGAGGCCTTTGACCTTGTTGAACACGTAATAAGCAAAACGTATATATTAAATATATAGTTTAGTTATAGAGATCATTAATTAACATTGATTGTCTTCTGTAAAAATACATTGTCAGTGTGGTTAAGAATGCAGGAGGCTGTGAACAGCAGTCTAAGACCCATGAAACGAATATCATCGTTCATTCATCTCAGATGTAACAAAAATCCGTTTCTTAATTTTTTTACAGCCAATCAAACTGGCCGTACATGACTGTTGAGCAATCTAATTCACATTACCTGTGCAAGCATCGTGATTCGTTGGTGGCGCATTATCGATAGACCGAGGTATGCCTCAGTATACTGTTTTTTTTTTTTAATTCTATGTATAATATTATGATAAGTATGTGTCTTTTTTACGGGGTAAATCATCAAATGATATCTGCCACTCTGGGTGGAGGGTGTGAGGGAGTGTCAGACATTTACTGATTAAAAATCAACTGTGTCCATGGACAGAGCCATGGTAACTCTTTCGAACAATCCTGCATGTCTGCCGGGGAGGCATCGACTCTAATGGGCCCCGTCAATCACAGACTATGAGTAGACCATAGTGAGTGCAGGCAGGCCAAGGAGGCACTTCCCTCCATTGATGCCCGCTTCACGAAACAAACCCTACAACTGACTAAACCTCAGTTGCGCAAAATGACGGCCGTGACAACTGGCCACGGGACCTTTAATAAGCACCTCTCTATCATAGGAGTTACAGACAGCCCACTATGCAGAACCTGCATGGAGGAGGACGAGACAGCAGCACATCTGCTTCTAAGTAATAATGATTGCATCGCTGCTTACCATCAGGTGGGATCGCAGTCAAGCACTGGTTTATATGAATTAAAAAAAAAAAAAAAAAAGTTGAGTTGTCGCTGGATACAGGGCAAAATACTTCGGAAACCCAGGTAACCTCCGCGAAAAGGTCAGTAACACCAAGGCGCTGCTGGCCTTCCTTGAGGAGCTGGGGTGGATCGAATGACGCATTTGACCAACCCAAAATACGCGCTTTAGTCGTGTAGTTGCGGACACCAGCCCGGAATACAAATACAAAAAAAAAATACAAATAATGGGCCCCGTCAATCTTGCTGACATCTCTTTATGGCGCGCGTGGAACACAAAGCGCCATCGGCCTTAGCTTGGTACTTACCTGATGGTGAGCTACCTATTGCTCGCTATCCGAAAGCCCGCGTCCGAAAGCGTGCTTATTACGGAGTATCGCAGAGCAGAATCTACCATTTACTGACATTTTACATTTTTATTTATTTGACTGGCTTGTTGGTCTAGTGGTTAGTGGCCCTGACTGCTATGCCGGAGGTCGTGGCTTTGATTCCCACCCAGGACAAATGTTTGTGTGATGAGCACGATCATTTGCTGTCTCTGGGTGTAATTTATCTATAATATGTATTTACTAGCTGTTGCCCGCGACTTCGTCTACGTTAAGTTGGTAAAACTGTACAATCATTCTGTGCTTGCAATTCATTCTGAAAGCATCGTAATTATTTATTGTACTTTCACATAAAACTGTAAATGAATAGAAAGAGTATGTAAGGGTCGTAGCAGTTGGCATTTCTGCCTACCCCAAGGGAAAAGGCACTAGTTTATGTATGTTTCTGGTTTATGTTCCGGTAAAACAACATTGTCACAGTGAGCACGTCACAATCGCAGCGGTAACGCCTGTCTTTGAGGAGTGGCTACAGAGGCGTCACGGCATCCTCTCTTTGTGCAGGACTCACCGGATATGGGTGTTTCGGGAGGTATCTGTATCGAATTCAGCAAAAAGAAACACTCGAGTCTCACCATTGTGCGGATCGCCCGGAGAATACGATGGAAATTTAAAACTAGATTATTAGCAGTGAACCAGTTTTGGACCTGCAGTAGTGCGTTATTTTCGTCGTCAAGATTATTAGTCCTTCTATTTATCTTAAAAATCAAAGAAGTGTCGTCGGCAAACAACACCATATTAAGTTTATTTTGCAACAAATAGGGTAAATCATTAATATAAACTAAAAATAAAAAAGGACCTAAAATTGAACCTTGGGGTACCCCCATTTTCACATTTAATCCCGACGAATTGACACCGTTTATTTGAACTTGTTGCTGTCTGTCAATCAAATAAGATTTTAATAAGTTTAAAGCTGTTTTGCCTAGTCCGTAATGCTCAAGTTTCAGGAGTAATGTTTCATGAACCACACAATCAAACGCCTTAGACAGGTCACAGAAGATGCCTATAGCATCCTGTGCCTCTTCCCACGCATTAAAAATGTGTTTTAGTAAGGAGACACCAGCGTCAGTTGTACAACGTCCTTTGGTGAAACCATACTGTTTATCGTGTAAGATGTTATTTGTGTTAAAATGATTAAGCATTTGATTTAACATCACCTTTTCAAATATCTTGCTAAAAACCGGCAACACGGACACCGGCCTATAATTATTAGTGTCTTTACTGTCCCCAGATTTAAAAAGTGGTATCACTTTACTATATTTCATCAGATCCGGAAAAACTCCTTGATCTATACACAAATTAAATATTATAGCTAAGTACGGCGCTATAGTCTCAATAATTGAGGTACAAACTTTGATAGACATACCCCACAAATCTTCTGTCAATTTAACCTTGATTTGTTTAAAAGCTTTTATTACAGTTATAGGGTTTATATGCTTAAAGTTAAATTCAGTCGAACAGGCTGCAACGTTCGCCTGTAATAAACTAAAAGCATGCGATGGAGTATTAATGTAAGTAACAAACAGTTTCGTTATTTAGAAATGACTTACGCTGAAGCTTAGTATGTAATAGAAATAATTATCTACTTTACTAGACATTTATTTCTTGATTGCTGCAAATTCTTACATTACTTACCTACTGTTGTTTTTAACTCACAGCACATCAGATATCTTAAATGGAATAACAATATACAGAAATTAAACTAAATCTACATAAATTACATAACGCCTTTATGTAATCCAAAATGAAATAATCAACATCCGTCCATTGCTCTATTACTAGAGCACAGCGACCTTGATTTGTGTGTAATTTGAATCTTGAATCTTCACACGCCACAACTTACTACAAAAAATGTTGTCTTTTCTCTGTATGTTTTACTGTGCATATAAATTATAAAAGAAGTAAGAAAATATTTTGCTTTGCTGTCTGGCGGCTTTACATTTTGGTCAATTTATTTAGTCTATTACTCATTTTCATGAAACATTAGAAAAGTTTACTAAAATAGATACCCTGTATCTATTATTGACTTGGATTTAACCACACCCTGTCAACAAATAACACCCTGTATTTCACCTGTATCTTTTTAGTAGTTTTATTCTAATGATTTTCTACCATTTCGAGAACAAGCCATCTTAAATTCACATTTGACGCAAACAAAAGACATCAACGCGCGCTCCTTCACGCGTATCAAGCATTTGGTTCAACCGCAAGCAAATTGCAGAAACAAAATGCACATTATTTAAATTAATGACTAGTTAGTTACAATGTTCTCAAGTGATGCAAGATAGATGCAAGATTCAAGGCGCATTGCATCGCCCGGTTCAAGATCAGCGGTCATTTATCATTCATCTTGGTTGCAATTTATCTTTTTCTATTTAAAGGATGTGGATGAAACTGTATGATGGACAAAAATGTAACTAATTAATTAGGTACCTAATTAATTAGTTACATTTTTGTCAGTTTTATTATTAGTTAACATAACTAATAATGAATAATAAATAATAATGATTAACAATGATTAATATTACATATATTAATCATTTATTATTATTTATCATTTATTTATTATTTATTTTTTTATGATTATGACTAATAATGATTAATATTAATGAAATGGTTAGTTGATTTTTTTATTGTATAATTTAACAAATGATTTGCTGAAAGGACATGAGTGTTAGCCTACTTTTAAGAAAATATGTTTTTGGTCATTTTGACCTGAACTGACCGACATTTTGACAATTCAAAAGAGCCTGTAATTGAAATAAATGTTTCTCATTTCTAATTTCAACAATAAACTAGCGTTTAAGAGCAAAACGTTAACCGACAAAACATTTAATTGTAAAATAAATGTACATGTAATTATTACAATAAGAATAAAAAAGAAAGTCGTGTAATAAACGTTTACGTTATGCCGTCCACTTTACCTCAGTTTTGGCACACACGGAAACAGACACAACTTTCCGTCACGAAGACCGAATTACTTACTTAACATAGTAAAATAACATAAAATATAATAATGCTAGCTTTTGCCAGCGGCTACACTCATGAGCAGTCGGAAACGATCCTAAGGGCCCATAGTTTCATCCAAATTGGTTCAGTGGTTTTGCCGTGATCCTATTAGCATAACCAGCCTTTTAATGTTCAGGCCTCCTCTCTAATCTCTTTTTTACATAGCATGGGTAGGAGAACAGTAAGACAAAAAGAGAAACAGTAAGAGAAAATAATGCATCTTTAAGATGAGAGAATAGGATAGGTAGCTACATTATTTAAATCCGACAGTTTTTTTTTCTGTGGGAAAATCATCCAATGATATCCCCGGCTCTTGGGCGGAGCGGGAGATAGTGTTAGACTTTTTCTGACTAAAAACCCACTCCGGTTCCTTCGTTGCCTTTCATACCAGGGCCGAGTCTTCCTTTCAGAAGCAGACCCTTGGCCCCAGTGTGCTCGACCTAGGTAGGTCTAGGTTCGACCTTTCTGGGCCCCTACGGTTTGCTGACATCTCCTTGAGGCGCGCGTGGAACAGTATTCGCCATCAACGACTTGGGCTCGGTCTGGACGGTTACTGGACGATCGGACGGCGAGCTACCCATTGCTCGTTGTCCGCAAGCCCACGCCGGAAATCGGGATCGGGATCCCGGCGGCTGGGGCGTGAAGGCCGCGCCCTCGCGTAAAGCTGTCACCCTCACCATCCTATAGCAATTGTAGTGTAGGAAAAGAAGAAGGTGGAGCGCACTGGGCCCGCGTGGTGCTTTACGGCCCGTTGCCGTAATGCATCACGAGGGTCCAGTACAGGTTGGTGGATGTCACATGTGTTTGAATTTTTAGTTCTAGGACATGCCGGTTTCTTCACGACGTTTTCCTTTACCATTTTGAGATAAGTGATGGCGAAGTGGTGATGGGTGGTGATGAAATAAATTACACAAGGGTATGCGTCTAGTTGGGTTTGAACCCACGACCTACAACTCGTAAGTCGTGGTCGTTATCACCGGACCACCACTTTTCCTTGGTTCCTCCATCTTCGTTTCGACGCGATATCGAGACAAACAGACAGACGAATCGAAAACAAATCACTTTCGCATTTGTGTTATTATATTTATGAATGATTTTTTTTACTTGAGTTAGGTACTTTATGACCCAATTACTTCACTACGTAATAATATAATATATAAAGGCCCTAATCTAAAGTTATATTAGATTATGAAACAATGGAAATGTAAGTATTGAAAGTGTGTTACGTTCTGGTAGCGCTGTTTCTGTTTGGTGGTAATAAGGTTTGTGTGAAGGTACAATCGTACGCAAAATAAACCTTGGGGCTATAACCAGCCCAACATTTTGCGTCTGAGTGTACGGTAGCGATTTGCTGATGGTAAATGTCATTCGGAGAGTGTCCCTTCACTTCGTCCTTATTACGATATCTATAACAATTCCTGTTACCTTGTTATATTTTTTATTTAAATAAATATTAACATTGACACAGATTTAATGTATCAATAGATAAATATATATTATTTTGTAACAATGCTAGCTAATTCGCAAACGTTGTTCTGCTATATAAATCATTAAACAAAAAATGGGGGGTGGGGGTAAGATAGTGAAAAATTACTTACAACCTATTGTCAGATCTACCAAATATACACAAAAAATTCATAAGAATCGATTAAGCCTTTTCGGAGGAGTTCCATAAAAAACACTGTGACATGAGATTTTTATACCCACTATCAACTCGGCAAACGTTATTCTACCATATAAATTACCAAAAAAAAATGGGGGGTAAGGGTAGGAGAGTAAGAAATAGCATACAAACTATTCTCAACCCTACCAAATATAACAAAATAAATATATAATACAGAAAAAAAAAACATAAAATCGGTGAAACACTGTGACATCATTCGAAACAAAAATTGTATGTTGGCCCAATCGTATTTTATTTTAAGCGTTCTTTTAGGAAAATACGTAAACATTCATTACGTGTCTAAATTTTTAATGGTAAGATAGAACTTTGTTATAGATAGACTGGGTTGTAAGTATATCTGGTACTATTTTCTCTAAATTAGGCAATGACAATCAGCGATAGTGTAGTGTTCTTGCAGTGAAGAAATACTTGTGATTGAACTGATACTTTCTAAGGATACTTGCTACAAAAATCTTAAGATATAAAAAAAACAAAGACATGAAAAAATAAACATCTTTAAAAATATGTAAAAAAAATAAAGAAATAACTTGTTACTTAACAAAACACTGGTCAATTTCAACGCACAATTTCAGAATCCCAACACAATGACCATAAAACCCATCACTATAACATTACCAATTTATAATCATCGACACACACTTAAAAAAAAACAAAAGATGCATTGTTTCCAATGCGTAACATGGCGAAACACAGAACACAGCATTTTGAAACGAAATCTGTATCAAACTCGGAGTTTCGAAACACCGAGACGATTAAGCCGTGGTTTGATCAGACTCGTACGTACAGTAATCAAACTAATTGTAACTTGCATTTTGAGCACAAACAGTCCTGTTTTACGGGGTTTTTGAAGTAGTTAAACAGTTGCTAAGTCAATGTTTTTACTTTCAATTTTATTCAGATGACTCGGTTGTTGATCTGTATACTATTTGTTGTCATATTAGCACCTAGCTGTCCCCCGCGGTTTCCCCCGAGTCTTTAGTTCCTGCTCGTAGCGTGATTATATATAACCTATATTTTTGTTGTGAATCTGGTTATCCTATACAGAAACATTTTTTCTAATCCGACTGGCAGTTCCAGAGATTAGCACGTTTAAATAAACAAATAAACTCTTCGGCCTTATTATATTCGTATAATATACCTATAAGATTAGGTTTGGTGTTCGCAAACAGTTTAATTCTTTTTCCATTATTGAAATTTTCAAGCAAAATGCAAGTATTGCAAGGAAAAATGTTTAGCTTTTCTGGAAAGTAGTATAAAGGTATGTGTCTATAATATTATTAGTACTATTTCTGTATATTAGCCATTATTTATGTTTGTTTCATAAGGAAACTGTTTTGTTACGTTATCTATAATAGGTAATTTCACAATTTATTTTATAATATATGTAGGTAATTATGTAGACCTAACAATAATAAACTTTACTAATCATTACACCAATGCAATGATGAGATTTACGGGAAAATAACATAAGATTTATTGTTCAAATTTTAAACACTCATTACGTTTACATTATGGTATAACTATCGTTAAACCCACGCCTTCATGTTATTATTAACTAGCTTTTGCCCATGTCCACATAGAACTCATAAAACTGCTCATAAGCTATTTTCTTCTTGGAGTCGAAAGGTGGTGGCGACCTCTCGCGTCGGGCCCTGATTCAGGGCATGGTCCGTAGTGAGAGAAAATGGGAAGCGGTCGACTCCTTCTGTAAAGGAGATGTAGGTACCTAATCAGTTTCGTCAACATCATAATCCAAAAGAATTTTCATCTGGATGGTATTTTTTTTGCAGAGACCCGTTACAAGACTTTGTTGGAGTTAAATTCCAAAAGACCATAATCGGAACACCAACCTTCTGCTAGATGATGTGCATTGGTAGTTCACTGGCTTCAAGCGTATTTTAAATACTCCGTGGGGTAATGTGTGGCGTCATCTTGCTCTACAACAGTATGTATGGAAGTGTATGATACTTAGTTCCCTCTAATTTCCGAGAGAATTTTTGAGTTCATTGCTGCAGCTTAATAATAAAAATTTTAGGCGTTTGAATTACCCGATTACACACCCAAGAATTTCTTGGTGCGGCACTTAACTAACGTTTAAACATGGATGGATTGTGTGAGTAGTATGAATGGAAAGAGAGTTATTGATAGTGACGGGTGACAGGACATAATGAAAAAAAAACATGTTGCGCCGACCCTAAATAAAACGGGACAAGGGCAGAAGGATCTTGATGATATTCGACTATCGTTCCCGTGCATTAAACAAATCAGTTCTTCTAGAGCGAGTAGTAAAAAAAACCTTTCCGTACTTTGGTAGAGTGCTTTTACCATGTTTTGTTAAAATTTCTGCGATTTCTTGACCGCGTGTACCGCCCAATCAAGTTGTTCGATGGTGAAGTGCAGTCTGTGAACTTGCGATCATAAAACATTTGAAGTGTTCACTAGAGTATGTTTTGATTGATTTCTAAAAAAGCATTTGGATAAATATAGAATGAAAATATCGATGTTATGTTAGAAATATGTAACAAGCCATTTTATTATTATCACAAAAATATTATCCTGTATAAAAATGTATTAAACAATAACTAGAATATTAACTGGTGGCGGTAACGTATTGGAGAATACAGACGTAATGCAATATTGCACGCTATACATTGCTGAGGGACGCTCAGCAAATAGCGTAATAATTTATAGCCTAAATCTTGACCAAGTCTACAAGGATTTATCTATTCAGAATTTGAACAGAATCTTTTTTTTTAGTATGGATTGGCTCGAGTTTGACCACTATCTCACCTGACAGTAAGCGATGATGTGGTCGATGATGGAGCATACTTGCCTAGTAGTAACCTATTCACTCTAAACTTAAAGAACCCTAGGTTGTAGATATCAGGAAACTCAGACACCGGCAGGGAATTTAATTTCACTCCTTAGCTGTACGCACGATGAATGTGTACCCTAAACGTTTTGTGTATATGGGTGGGTTGTCCATTTACCGGTGGCGTCTGGTAGTCCGATGATGGAATGGGCATGGTGGGATTAAATTATGCAATTCCATTGCACACTCCCCGAAATACAACCGGTAGAAAACTGACAAGCTAGCAACACGGCGTCGATGCCTAACTTTGAATCTTCGACTCGACGAGTGCATCATTTCCCTTCAAAGGTTTTGCAGTTTTGTGTCAATTGAAAACGACGCTCCACATTACTATTGATTTATTATAATTATGTTTATGTCTGTTTGTTACATCCTTACGCCTAAAGTCAGTACTTTAGGCACAGTTGCCGAGTTTGATGTATTTGGGTACAAAGCTAAATTTAATTTTGAAATACAGGACGTATTTAGAAGCCAGTAATCCTTCATGTAATAATACTTATATGTCAATGCGGACTTCAATTATACAATGTATAGTTAATCGTTTCATTTTATGATACGATTGCGAAACCAGCTTTCATATTATTATATTATTTCTCAGCTTTTAACGTTATTATGCAAAGAATATTGAAAATATAAAAATTGATCGTCCTTGCCCCGGATATGTTGGTGCATATTTTTGTAATGTACCTACAAACATAATTACGTTTCGTACTTATCTGCTTTGAGTTTTTATTTCAAATTATTTCAGAAAGTGAAGGTCGGGAAGCATTTGTGTTAATATTGGTGTATCATTTTGGAATATAACCAACTTCTAGAGAATTTAACAAATTTAAAAAAAAATAAAACAAAATTTATACTTTTATTGTTATTAAAAGCAACATTTACAATCAAATTAATGATGAAATAGAAGATGAATACGAGACAGTATAATCTATTTGGGAATAAACAACTACAAAATAACAACGAATAATCGAATATAAGGAAGTTATATAATTTTTTACGCTACGACTACAGCATAATATAGAATCGATTGTAGTGTTCAATAATCATATTTTTCAAAACTTTTTAAATAACCGATTTGCATAAATAAGATGTATAGCAATAAATTAATTAACGAATATAAAAAATAGCATATTATTATAAAATGTGCATATGACATGGTTAAAGTGCCAGTGTCGGATGAGGGCTAGATGCGAAAATATTGGAAATCTTAGGAATTCACGTATTAAACAGATTGATTAATAATTATAAAATCGCAAAGCCTTTGCACGTTTGCGCTAGCCTGTCCCTATATTAATAGTTTTTGGCTAAACGTGTAATACCTGTTGGAAAATCCCTATTGTACCTTAAAATTCAGATGACAAATATTTGAAGCAATTTGGAACACTGAACCTAATAAAACGAAGCGAATAACCGTACCCTACCAAAATAATAAAAGTGCAAGAAAATATACCGAATTAAAAAAGTTCGGCAGTAAATCAAATATAAATCAAAATAATTGAACAGCAAATATTAAAATTCGCTAATCTAATTCATCAATACATAATAATTTTATTGTAAAAACAGACTTACATAAACATAAAATATGCTAATTGGATCAACATTTTGCGCATCAGCCGATATAACCGAACGCATGGAAATTGTTATGTGATAATTATGGCAAAATATGTTAATTTTGCTATCGGATGCTTTTTCTATTAATCTCCCAACAAATTTCTATCTATTGTTCTAATTGAGACGCGGATCGACTGACAATGCGGCGCACCGCGCACACGTAACTGCAGCCAGAGCACTCGCACACACCGGCCGTAAGTGAAAACGAGTATAAATACGATGCAAATTACAAATGCTAGCATTACCCACCACCCTCTCGTGGAGTCAGGTGTTCCACAGTCATCCACCGCCGAAATGTACTACCATGTGCGTAACTGTATATTCAAAGTGATACCTAAGTGCTATTGCTGAAATCGTTCACCAAGTGCGCCAATCTCGTGATCGTGCTAATTGGACTGTGCTTTAAATGTTAATTAGTCTATTACACCAAATTAGTACTCAAACGTTATTCAAATATACTCAAATATTCCAATGTTTACTTCATTGATTGAACGCACTGATGAACGAATCCAGTGAAGCATCCATAAGAGCAATTCTTCCTGTTAACACGTCGTTTGGCTTCATAGGAAGTCTTTCGCGTTACATAAATCAGATTGACTGTGTTCCTCGAGTTAGTGCCCGCAGCGAAACTGGTTAATAACAGTAACCGATAGTCAGTTCGACATTTTAACGTCGATTCCTCAATTATTAATTGGCAGTCAGATATCCGCTATTGCTGCTAGATTACAGTTGAGCCTATATGATGCTATTATGAAAGCATGCATAATTCGCAAGCTCTAATTACTGAATTTATTTGTCATCAACTTTATTTCCCATAATTTGTCTTATTAAACAACTTGTCACTAAAGTTTTCTCTTTGTTTTTTGTGCAGTATTTCCTGGGATTCTTGGCCGTGGTGGCCGCCTACCCTGGACTCGTCCATGAGGAGGCACCCCAACTCGAGGCCAAATACGACCACGCCCTTATCGGCGAAACGGGACACCATCATCAAGTAGAGCATGAACATGCCAAGTCACACCAGTCGATCAAATTCGAGCACTTCCACCCCGTCCCCGTGTACGTGAAGAAAGAGCACAGCCATCTGCTCAAGCACCCGCTCGAGAAGGGCAAGTCGGAGCAGAACCTGAAGCTAATCCACCCCGAGACTGAACACAAACATGGCGGCGGTCTCGTGCTTGAGGATGATAGGCACAACACGGACCACGCCGCCGCGCTTGAACACGGAGGCTACGAGCACGGAGGCTTCGAGCAAGGAGGCTTCGAGCACCTCTCCGGTGGTTATGAAGGCGGTCATGGAGGTTTTGAAGGCGGCCACGGTGGATTCGAAGGCTACGGCGGCGGTGAGGGCCTTAAAGCTTACGCAGAGCTTGCCCAACCCGAAGCTGAGGGCCACTATTACGCGGAAGCTTCCCACGCACTCGCCGGCGACTCTGGCGAGGGCTACAAATACGAGAGCTATTAACTGCATTTAACATAGACTTTACCAACCACGGGCATACTAGCGTGGAGTCCGCTCCATCGTTTGCAGTAACTATAGGTCTATCTCTTGCCTGTTGATATTAGTACACATAAGGTTAGATCTAGCTTGAGACTAATATGTATTCAGCTTACGTTATGCAGTTGAAATGTTTCTTGTAGATTCAAAATGTACCTGATCTAGGATTAATTCTAAAATCGTATTTAGGAAATTGTATGTAGGTCTTGAATTTTTATCGTTATAGATTCTCGGCACTACGCGGCAATTAAATTATGAAATGTTAGAAACAGTTCCGTTAGGTGTTAGAAAGTACGCGTGGTGCTATTTAGAGTTGATCGACTGCTTGTTCGTGTGATTGTTTTCTTTCTAATTGTTCTCTCGCTTGATTTTCGTATTAGTAATAATTGTGACTAGGCGATCGTTGATTGAGTCCCAGAGAAATTGTGATATTAATAAAATGTTTGTTTTTACATAAACATTGGTCTTTGTATTTGAAACCGACCAGTTCTTCTTATCCACATAACTTTATATTACAAAGGGTATTCTTCTGCTCCAATAGACCACGTCCAGATATCGACAGCAATGTGTTAATTGTTAATTACGTACACTGACGGCTCATGTAATTATTACCGGCTTATTATCGCTCCGTAGTTCGCAAAAAGGATCGATCATAGCGCTCACATAACTATGATTTAACATAGTTACAACACGTGTATCATTATTGGGAACCTGGTTAACACACTTTTTTATAATTCTGAACTTGTTACACTAGGCAAGCTTTTGACGGCAGTAATTGGGAGACGGCGTCAATAAAAAAAAAAACAACAGTTAGAACTGTTTATTAAACAATTTAATTATATGTAACATTCAATTACTTTACATAATGCACATGACAACACAGCCTAAATAAATACCAGCACAGAATGTAATCACTGTATAACTATGAAAATACAAACTTTAACTAATTAATGTTAGACGAAGAAATTGTGAAAGGTGATGTCGACAGTGTGCTCTTATTTCATTGAAATTACCGTCCCGTGGTTACTTGTGAGTCACGATATCGACTCTATGTATATTCCTTATATAAGGAAATAATACTAAACGATAACTATTACTTATCTATGTAGATACTTGACGTAATACGCGTGAGAAAATTGCTTGAGACACGACTTTATGGGCCTTAAACATCGATATATATGTACTACGCCTTAAATCTTGATATATATTTTATACAGTACCTAAGTTCTTACTATCTTGTTATATGATTAATGGATAGTTTTTAAAGTCACATAGATAAAAGCAAAAACCTAGTCCTAAGTCTTCCTATGAACTGAGATGTCTTCAATTTTGGCAAGAAACTCCATTATCTGACTTAATATCTCAGTTTTAATGGTCTCATTAATTCGATGGAAACATAACCACTGACAATTAAAATTATGAAAAAATAGTTATTTTACAGTTCAAATTTATAAAGCATCCAGGAATAATAAAATGCCCAGGAAAAATATCATAATAGTAGTTTTCCCATTGATAAATCATAATTCATATTTTTTATTTTATCTTCAACTGCTCGCAGCCGAAAGTCATCCACAACTAAACATAGGCCAGGGGTGCCGACTCATGAGAAATAAACAGTGGGTGTCGAGCACCTCTTCCCTGAGAATAGACATCAAGAAACAGATCAGTAATCGCCTTTTAGGGATGGGCGTTTTTTCATTACCCGACGACCTGTTAGTGCAGTGGTTTATAGCGCCGGTTGAGACGCAAGGTTCGATTCCCGCACCAACACAAATGTTTGTTGATGAAACAGATATTTGTGTTGGGTTTTTTTTTTTCCGGTGGGAAAATCATCTTATGACATCCCCCGCTCTTGGGCGAGGCGGGAGATAGTGTCAGACTTTTACTGACTAAAAACCCACTCCTGTTCCTTCGTTGCCTTTCGTACCAGGGCCGAGTCTTCCTTTCAGAATCAGACCCTTGGCCTCGGTAGGCTTCGACCCTGCTGGGCCCCTACAGTCGCTGACAACTTCTTGAGGCGCGCGTGGAACAACACGCGCCGTCGACGGCTTGGGCTCGGTCCAGACGGTTACCGGACGGTCGGACGGCGAGCCACCCATTGCTCGCCGTCCGCAAGCCCGCGCCTACGGTGGCCGGAAATCGGGATCGGAATCCCGGCGGCGGTTGGGGCGTGAGGACCGTTGCTTCACGCGATCGGCCGCCTCCTTCGCTAGCATTACTGCTTCGCAGAAGGAGGCGACCGCCTGCCACTCCTCCTCGCTCCGGACCTTGGCCTGTACCAAGGCCCGGCGCGAGAGGTCGCCGCTGCCGATTTGTGTTGGGTCTGGGTGTTGTGTTAGGACATTTATTTATTTTTTGGTGTGTGTGTGTGTGCACTTCTCTTCTCTCACTTCGCCACTTTTTCGAGTCATCAAATGAACATGAGCACCCATGAGGTTTTCTAAAAGCCCGCCTGACATAGGCCACTCTAGTGTCGTCACAACGACCAATCCTGTGCGACTCGCATCCATCGGATTTCCGCGATACCCAGGTCATCGGTCATCAGTTCTTACATCTATTTATGCAGAATTATATTCTAAGTACATAGCACTTAAGTTTGCTCTAATTCCAAATGTCAACGTCATAATTATTATGATGTAATAAAATCTAACGTTGTTCACACCACAGCACACTTCTGTCACATTACTGTGACCTAGTTTACACTCTTTAGTTATAGAAACGAGCGAGTTTTATAACTTCCTTTTGATATTGTGCAGTGTGAGCAATAATGTTTACGTATGATTATGTTTTGCAATAGGTCAAGACTGGTTACTGTGCTGTATTCATTAACGCTCAGGCGGTAGCCGGCGCCCGCAAGCCATTGTCTTACTATTGTGTCTCTAATTACGCACGTCAAAAGGTTAATACTCGGTGAATTGTCTTGAAAACTTCCAGTGTTCTTAACATGAAGAAATGTTCGTTAGACTTTGTAGGTATTTTTTTTATGTGGGTGTGTTTCTTTCTTTTAATAACTTCTCCCGCTCTGGTTGGAGCGAGAGAGAGTGTCAGACTTTACCATAGATACCTATAGACTAATACCCACCAGTGTTCTTTTAGTTGTCCTCTGCATTTTAGGGCCGCAGTGACTTTTTCAAACATACCCGCATAATATTTTGGTATACGGTAAAGTTTTATAGTTTTCGATCATTTAATTCATTAAAGTCAGCGGTGTAAGCTTGCGGTGTTTTTTTTTTGCGGTGTTCTTGTTTTTGCGCTTTCTGGAGTTCCAGAGCAGTGCTATAAAACAGTAACATTCTGAAGCCTACTCCTCGGTAACGGCTAGGTCAACAGGTTTAAAAAAATATATGTTTATTATAGATTCATGTACAACATTATCAACGTATGATTTTTTATGTAAAAATACTTTTGCCAAAAAAAAATAATTAACATGGTATTTTTTTCGCTTGTTTTCCCTACTCCTTTCAAACAGCTTTGATCTTTAGAAATATGTTTATCTACACAAAAAAAAAAATCTGGTTTTGTGTTGTTCAGAATGTACATAGCATATGTAAATCAATCAATATTTCGCAAAGAAAATGGATTTAAAGGTCAGCGGGGCTCTATCCGGGCGCAGCCGGCCAGATGTTCAAGGGACTTTACGCCTTAAAAAGGAACCACAAAGCATAATTAACAAGACTTAATTGTATTAATTACTTAATTAGAAACCATGTCTTCAAAGGTGTTAGCGTGAATCTTAAATCATTAGTTACGAATTAATATTATAGCCATATAATATTCTTATTATGCTATAACAATTTTACGAATAAATAACTTAAAACTGAACCATAAAACACTATGTGGGGCGATGTTACAACTTGGCCGACTTATGCAATAGCCGCGAATACAAATCTCTTGATTTTAAAACACGACATCACAGCTTCCTGGTTTTGTCCACGATTTCGTATTCATACTGTAGGTGGCACCGCTTTCTACGCGATGATATACAGAATCAGATATTCCGAAAGTATTTTGCAATTCCACTGCGGAAGATCGCGATCGAAATGCGATAAAAATTAATGTCATTTCATTTTAATTTCCTAGTTTCAAAAGTGTTTTTTTAGTGATTTGTAATAATTTGTGCTTTGGTTTGCGTGTTTCTGAGGATGGTGTTATAATATTTTGGACGATTAGCAGTTGATGTTTGTACAAGTCATGGTGACATTAATGACTTCATTAAAAAACCGTTATTTAGGCTCACGTATCTAAGCACTATATACTTATGATTTATTTGCTAGTCACCATGGCAGAATCATTGCCATAAAATAAATGATATCTAACATCTACACCTTTCTCTAACAAAGATACAAAATATATGTTCTTTACTTATAGGAAGCGATGTTACAGAACAAAACCAAAAATCAAATAAAGAACTAATTTTAAAAAGAAAATAGCATGCCTTACAAATTTCAAGTCAATCAGAAGATATCACAGTTCAAAGTGTACAGTTTTATAATACTGTAAACCTATTAATGTAGTTACTAACTTTTCAAAGCGCCTTCGTATTTAGTCATGTTAACATTACTCCTACGTCTATTCACAACGAACGAAGTAACTATTTTTCAGGCGATAATAAATCTAGCAGTGAAATTACTATACTTAAATAAAATACTGTTTCTTTATTATTATTATTTTTTTCATTTAATTAAATTATAATTACAACAACTTTCATATTCTTAAATACAAATAATATCACTCAATCAATGGCACCAATATTGCACTCGAATTAAACAATACTTAGTTTTTTAAATTATTTTACTTTTAATCACAAAATATAACAGCAAGTCTTTATCTCAGTTCAAGCAACCTCAATGTCTTTAAAACCATCAAATCAATGTTCCCAAATGTGACGAATTATTTTGAAGTGCTCCGCGTTTATAGGAATCGTAACTGGAACCTTTTGCTTTTCAGTAAATGGAGCAAACCTTGTAATTGTGTACGGTTTGTCCACTTTGACATACACATTTCTCACACCTTCAACTGGACGTTTTCCTCCTACTACAGGTTTTGATACTCTAAATGCCTGAATATATTCTAAAGGTGCATTATATGATGGTGGTATATTAACGTCATGAAGTTGCGGAATGCGTACTATCGTTGCAGTTTCAGTGCTTCTCACCAATTCTATTGGCTGACTTTCAGTACTAACTGATCCTTGAGTAACAAAAACTGTAGGAGTAACAGTCGAAGCTTCAATCCTGGCTAAAGCATTCTGTTCACCTAAGTTTTTGGACAGTTTTTCTAACTCAACGTTGTACTCCCGTTGGTTATAATATTGAGGAGACTCTTTCATCTTTTGTAATTTAGTTCGAATGTTAAATTCACTTTTCAATAGTTCTTCCTTTTGCCGGGAAAAAGTGTCGGTTATTGTTTGATGTTGGTAAAGAGGTGCCAGGAGAAGAGATAACCTATCTTTATGTAAAATTGAAGTTTGCACTGTGGGTGACGGTGGCGTTGTGGTGGGTGGTTTTTCATGCTGTCTCTCCAGAGGTGTTACAGGTGTTAGCGGTAGTAATGGTGGTAGGCCTTCAATCGAACTGAGTGTTTCTTTAAAATCTTTCGTTCCCTGAGATACAAAATATGTTTTACCTCTAGGTTTTGGTGTAACCACAGACGCAGGAACTTTTTCAAGTCCTTGTAGCTTTTTAGTTCCTTTAGGCACTTGCACTCGAGATGGTCGTATTGGCTTATACACGTTTCTTTGGTTCTCTTTATTTGGTCGAGAAAGTGAATTTTGTTGAGCTTTTGTACTTGATTCTGTATATGCATTTTGTAGAACTTTTGTACTCGCTTCAGTGTACGCATTCGGTCCTATCTCTGTATTTGCTACAGTATTCGTAGTGTGATAAGATACTTTGTTTGCTTGAGAATATGTAGTTTGTGGTGCTTCTGTATTTGGTACAGTATTAGCAGTTTGTTGACCCATTACATTTGCTTGAGAATACACATATTGTTGAGCTTCTGTATTTGTATTAGTCTTTGCAGTTTCTTGAACTGTATTTACTTTATAATATGCAGCTTGTTGTGTTTCTGTATTTGCAGTTTGTTGAGCTGCTACATTTGCTTGAGAATATACATTTCGTTGAGCTTCTGTATTTGCATCAGTCTTTTCAGTTTTTGGGACTGTGTTATTGGATTTATTATGTGCATTTTGTTGAGCTCTCTGATATGCCACAATATTAGTAATTTTTGGAGACGGTTTTGGTTGAGAAACTGAATTTCTTTGAGTCACTGTGTTACCATGAGAAAAATCATTAGGTATAGCTTCTGTTGTTGTTGTTATTCTGTGTGCTGTATTCTGAGCCACCGTGCTTATTTGAGAATATGCATTTTGTTGAGGTCTTTGATTTCTTGCAGTATTCGTTGTTTCTTGAGCCGAGTTTATTTGAGAAAATGAGTTTCTTTGAGTAACTGTGTTTGTTTGAACTAGATCATTTGGTGGACCCTCGGTCGTCTCTTTTCTATATGAAGTTATTTGAGCCACAGTATTTGAATTTTGTTTAGTTAAATTGGTTTGAGGATAAACATTTTGATTTGCTTCGGTATTAACTTGAGAATATACATTATTTTGGCCTTCTTTAGTTTCTTGAGAATATGCATTTTGCTGTGCCTCGGTATTAACTTGAAAATATACGTTTCGCTGTACCTCTGCATTAACTTGAGGATATATATTCTTTTGACCTTCTTTATTTTCTTGAGAATATGCATTTTGCTGTGCCTCAATATCAACTTGAGTAAATGCAGTTTGCTGAGTCACTGGTTTTACTTGGAAATATGCATCTATTCCTCTGTCTGTAGTTTGTGTATTTACTTGAGTAAATGTATTTAATTTAGCCATTGTATTTGCTTGAGAATATGCATTTCGTTGAGCCTCTGCGGTTTCTTGAGCATGTGCATTTTGTTGGGCTTCTACAGTTTCTTTAAAAAATGCATTTTGTTTAGCTACTATGTTGGCTTGAGACAATGCGTTTTGATATGCCTCGGTACTTTCTTGAACGAATATATTTTGTGGAGCCTCTGTATTTGCTGCATTAAATGCAGGTTGAGGTGCCACTGTATTCGACTGCTGAAAAGCAGTTTGTTGTACCTCTGTATTAGCCAAATTAAATGCGTTTTGCTGTGCTTTAGAATTTACAGCACTAAATGCATTTTGTTGAGCAATTTCATTTTTGACGTTAAATACAGCTTGTTGAGCCATTGTGTTTGCTTGAGAATGAGCGATTTGTTGCGCTTCTTCATTTGCTTGAATATATGCGTTTGCTTCAATTTGTGCAAATTGGTATGGAGATAGCGGTACAGCCTGATAAGGAAGCATTTGTAGAATTTCATGTTCATAATGAGGTAAAAAACGAACGTACGTTTCCGCATTATTGCTTTGGTTAGTGATTTTCGTTCGACTCGCTTTTTTAGGAACATAAGGAGTGGAGTATTCTTTTTCCTTGTATTGTTGTCGTGCTTTGGTATATTTGTAACGTGGAGTTGTTGTTGTTTTTTCTGTGGTAGCTTCAGTAGCTGGCGTTTTCCTTGACAAGTCATCATTGATTTCTTGTATGTTTAAGAGCTTAAAATAATTTAGAACGTCAGCATTATCTTTCTGTTCTTCCACTGGACTCATCCAGGTTTGAGACTGCTGTACGTTTTGTTGTTCAACGCTTTGTCTGAGCTGCTGCTGAAGAACAACAAAATCATTTTCATACTCTGGGTATGGCTGTACCACCGCACCGGCTGCTTGTAAATTTTGCACTTGTTCTGGTGTCAGAAAGAGTACAACTTCTTTCATACCTACTAGATCAGGTTGATGAGATTGAGTGGGTATTATTGGCGCTGGTGATGAAGACATTGGTTCTTCATAAAAAGATTGTGCTACGACATCGTGAAGAGCTGCTCTCACTGAGACCAGGAACATTGGTGCTATTAAGCACCATATCTGAAAATAAGAAAAATGTTACATAACGATTTAACCATTGAAAACAATGTGTGTGATAGGCTAAATATATTTATTTGATTGTTTTACTTACGGGTATCCCCATGATTGTAAGTGAATGGTGTCCAGCCAGTGACCTGCTGTGCCGCGGTTAGTCGTTTGCTCTAAAATAAAGATGTACAACATTTTTATATAAGTATCTTACACACACATAAATGAATAGATTCGCAAGTGTGGCATTCGGCACCTGCCGTAATGATTACGTTTATGAAATCAAAGTGTGGATTATATCAATATTCAACATTGTCGTAATCTTATTAGTATTTTAGTGAAAGTCGTGGTCATTAGAGAGAAATAATATGATGCTTAAGCAATGACAATAGTTCCCGTATATTTGATGAGATGCTGGATACCACCATCAAGATTTATTTTGTTATTAAATGTCATGATGGTTTTTTATCATAATTAAATAATAATTATTATTTATTATATTCTTTATTACACACCTCATAAAAACACAGGACAAAAATGTATAAAAACAAGTGTATTATACACTTGTTTTTATACATTTTTGTCCAATTAGGACGGTCTTATCGCACAGGGCAATTTCTTACAGACATTCTTTGGATGGACTGCATGGAAAGGGATAGACCTTACTTAGTAAAATAAGTATAACTAGAATATACTAGACAAGTCTTAAACATAAAATCCTTTCATTATAAATGAAACGAAAAGAACTCTTTAATTTGGATGTCCATCACCAATCACGACCAGTGATAATACAGCTACTGTCCAATGCTGGAGTAGGTACAGTCAGGAGTCAAAAGTGCAGTTACATTCTACTAATGCTAAAGTGTCTAAAATTTCTTTGTAGTATACGTTCAATGGTCTAGGACTAGTTTAATCACTACTACCTATAGGTTCTATGCCACAAATTAAATCAGTCATAAACCATTGACCCTCTTCTACAAAGAAATTTTAGACACTAGCATCGGCTGAGTGCAACTGCGCTTTTAGGCCCTAACTGTACAAACATGTCTCGATGACCCGAAACCAATTCGTAGAATGACAAAGTGATCATAAATCAGATAAGACTAAACTATGCGGAGAGGGGAGTACTGTTGCAACTAGATGTCCAATACAATTACATCAATAACACTAGCGTAAGCCATTAGTAGGTAGATATACATACCTAATTTTATTTCGTTAGCACATTTCACACTCGTCCAAAGATACTGTTTTGTTTAAAATCTTTGTTTATAATTTTGCGATCTACATATCGTTTAGTAATTAACCTCAAACCAGTTCTGTACTTGTTTTTTAAATGATTGCTTTATTAATTATTTTTTTTATTTCAAAATCTATTTTTTCTCGTAGCAGGGGTGCACTCAACTGCAGCTTACCTAACCTAATGGTTCATTATCATTTTTGTTTCCTCGCTTTTATATAAACTTCGATCGCGACCCCACGAGAGGCGACCATTCGTGTCTTGCTATGTATTTTTAATTAGGAGACTATCAAAAATGTTCGCAATTTATTCAAATGCCATTAATCTGTTAAGTAATACGCTAGAAAACTGGTTTAGACATCCTCTTATCCAATTTCTGTCTAACGGATCTTAATTCGACGTAAACACTGCAGCAAAAACCAGTTGTTCGTAATCGTTTTTTACAAGTTTTGAACAAGATGATTATGATGTATGTAAAATATCTGTAGGTAGGTCGTATTAGCCACTATGAACTTGATAAATAATTAAACTTTGAAGTAGTATCAGGTACACTTTAAACTTACAACTAAAGCACAATATACGAGTATGTTGAAATTAATCGAACTTTTAAATCATACAAAAGAAAATTGTATGGCTAGTATGGCAACTTACTTTTTATATTAGTTTTTTTTTTGTTATCGAGGTATAACAAAAAAGAGGAGAGGAGGTGTTCTTCCTTTCATATACAGTCCATACTTCGGTGGAATGCGCTTCCTTCTGACATCAGGACGGCCACCAGTCAATATGCATTTAAGCGGAAATTGCGGCTTTATTTTCTACACAAATAGCGGAAAAAAGGAAAAATGAAAGGATTTTTGAGACTACTGTCTCAAAAATCCTTTCATTTTTCCTTTTTTTTATTTTCCTTGTTTTCGTATTATTCTTTTCTTTTTTTTATGCACCTACCATGTTTTTTCTTCACTACCCTTGGTTGACTGGTAGAGAATGCCTAAGGCATTAAGTCCGCCTTTGTACCTTTATGTTGCATGAAGTTTTAATAAATAAATAAATAAATATAAGTTTTAAAAGGTATCTGAGCTTTTTATGAAAAGACCTGTTGTTAGTAAGGTAAAAATCTCACACTCGCTGTGTGAGATTTTTACCTTACTAACAACACCCCGGTCATTACCATCAGCACATGGACGGGCACGGGGTCCCTTGAGCTCTAAAACTACCCTGAAACCCCTCCTGTATAATGTTAACCTGTTAATGGCCATCCTGTAGTATCCTCAGCCTTGCTGTGCACGGCAGCACGTGAGTATTAGTAACATGTAAATACTAGCGCCTACTCTTATCTGAATTGTAAACTGTCGTTGTCCAACTTTATTATTTAGCGATTATTTTTTAGTTTTTTTTTTTTTTACATATAATAGTCTTCTCGTATGTCAATTTATGAGTTCGTAGCCTGTTTAATCGGACTTAACCACCTTAATAAAAATAAGGCCTCCAGCCATGACTTAAAAAAAAATGTCCTAAAACCAAACGGACTTCAGCTTAGCCTTAGAGCGTCCCCTTGGGAGGCTAGCAAGGGAATTTAAGACCACAGGTTCAGTGACGAGGGGTGGTTCGAGCAAGGTTGGGGGCGACATTGACGGGGACGTCGGCGAAGACGGAAGACCGGCGCTCTGGGTTTTGCGAAGGGTGCTAGATTCTTTAGGGCTTTCTTAGATCAATGTGTCATGGGGAGTGACACCGTCGTTAGTTGTTTTACTCGTTAGTGATTTTACTCTTCCACTGCCATTCTGCATTTTCTACGCAAAGTTAACATTAACGTTAACACTATAAAATAGACACTATGGGAAGCAGCGTGGTAGAACAATATAAGCATTTTTAAAACTTACCGGGGTAATCTCTAACTTGGTGACGCAGTACGAAATAAAATAAAAACATTGTATTTTTTGTTAATTTTCCTCCATGGTCTTTTAGTGTTTTAGTTCGAATATAGAAAATTACCCCAGTAAAAATAGGTAATGCCTTCTCCTGAGGCACTAATTCACTGGACACACACTAGCTTTTTCTCCTTCTCTGTCAAATCCATCCAAAGGTGGTCTGTAAAAAATCGCTTTTAGCGATAAGACCGCCTATTGTGACACCCTATTAATTTTAAGTTCCTATTGTAGTTTTATTTTTGGTGTATAATAAAGAGTATATCTATCTATCTATTAGTGGGTCATATGACCTCATGTGATCAGAACGATCGGAAGCAATCACCGGACATACCTACATTCCCAGAACAAAATCTTCTTCAAAATAAACTGTTGCATAATGACAGGTTCTAACTGAGCCAGGTGAGTCATAAAGTCAACGCTACCTACTTGGGTGCATGTAAAGCGGTTTTCATTGCCACTCCTTGTTATAACCGTAGGTAACATAGATTCCGATTCGTATCCGTGTCAATTCGTCTGTACGTGTTTAATGATCCGGTTTATTGGTTACTAATACGTTTATCTCTGTTTTCGCCTAGAGACCAGCCCCCCTAGCCAAGTCACAAACGATAAACGTAAACTCTCAGTAGTCTTTAATAGATTATCAACTTTATGTTATTGGATATAAAGTTGAAAATCTATTGAAGATTACATAGTGTTTTCGTTCGTTCCGGTCGCTAACGCTCAGTAGTCTTTAATAGATTTTCAACTTTATGCTCTTAGGTATAAAGTTGAAAATCTATTGGAAATTACTAAGCGTTCACGTTTATCGTTTGCAACTTGGCTAGGGGGGCAGGGAAGTATGGTACACAGCTTTTTTAAGGTGGGAAATCATCCAATGACTTCTCTCGCTCTAGGGTGGGCAGGAATGTGTGTCAGACTTTTACTGACTAAAATCATACCTATGTTCCTTCTCACGGCGTCCTCACCTTCCACATGACGCAGGTTCTCACCGAACACGGTAAGTTCGGGAAGTTCCTGCACCGGATTCGTGCGGAAGCGACGCCCGGGTGTCGCCACGGTGGAGCACACGGTAGAGCTGTGCCCCGCTTGGGCAGAGCAACGCCGTGTCCTCGTGGGGGCGATCGGCGGCGGCGATCTCTCGCGCCGGGCCGTGGTACATGCCATGGTCCGGAGCGAGGAGGAGTGGCAGGCGGTCGCCTCCTTCTGCGAAGCAGTAATGCTAACAAAGGAGGCGGCCGATTGCGTGAGGCAACGGTCCTCACGCCCTAACCGCCGCTGGGATTCCGATCCCGATTTCCGGCCACCGTAGGCGCGGGCTTGCGGACGGCGAGCATTGGGTAGCCCACCGTCTGACCGTCCGGTAACCGTCCGGACCGAGCCCAAGTCGTCGACGGCGCGTATTGTTCCACGCGCGCCTCAGGGAAATGTCAGCAAATCGTAGGGGCCCAGCAGGGTCGAAGCCTACTGGGGCAATGGGTAGTGTGAAAACGAAACCTGGGGCCCTGGGACAAAGGTAACGAAGGAACAGGAGTGGGTTTTTAGTCAGTAAAAGTCTGACACTATCTCTCGCTCCGCCCAAGAGCGAGATTTGTCATTAGTTGATTTTCCCACCTAAAAAAAAACCTATGTTCCTTCTTTACCTTGCGTTCCAGAGGACCCCGGGGTTTCCTTGGCCCCTGTAGACTTCGGCCCTGCTACCCTGAACACTACGCGCCGTCGACTATTCGGGCTCGTTCCGAATGGTTACCGGACGGCCGGACGGCAAGCTATTGCTCGTCGTCCGCAAGCCCACAAGCATGGTATTCAGCTGTGGGTGCACTAAGACTGAGACTAGACTGCACCAAGATAAGATACATATTTGAGACTGCTTCATTTGTTAAAAAGAACATGCATCTATTTAGAAAAGCATCTGAACATCGCTACAAAATAATCAGACAAGAATATAGACATGTACTATGCATTCGACCATCAAAGACCGCCTTGATGCACAAAAGCATACTTTGTATAGTATATCTTTGTTTAAAATATTTAATAAATTACCAAATGAAATTAAAGACTTAAATATTAATAAATTTTAGAGTAAGTTAAGAAATCTATTATTGGAGAAATGTTATTATAATATTGACGAATTCCATAATGATAAATTGTAAGCTAGTTGACATTGATTTTATTTAATTTTGACATTATATTATTATTTTTATTATAGTAAATTACTTGACATTGATATTTATTTAATTTTGACATTGCATTATTATTCTAATTTCTATTCATTGAGTTATGTTGTGTTATGTTATAATTATCGTATTTTAATATGTTGATTAATTCTTATTTATAATAATTACTATTTACGAGTAAGAATGATAAGATCCTTTAAGGTAGATTTTTGAGGAACTAATTAGATCTCATGTAAAATGTACCAAAATTCACACCAACAAATTAAAAAAAAAAATTGAAAAGTACTAAATAGTGCGAGGTGAAGTGTTACTGATATAGTTTTAAATCATGTTTACTAACAAATTGATTTAATAGGAGTAGTTATGTATGTTAGTCTATAAGGTATTTATGTTATGGGCACTGTTGCCTGAAATAAATATATTATTAAAATACGAAAATAACACATACAGATATGCAGCACAAAGATGCTACTATTATTTCAATAGAAATATCTTTCAGCAGATCTGCGATCTGTCTTGGGCGAGAGATGTAGACACAGTGTGTATAATTAGATTAGAAAATTCAAAATGTGCTTTATTTACTTAACAAAATCATTAGTACCTAGTATATAAAATAACAGTAAATGACAAAGTGATTTATTTGATACTAAAAAATGTTTTCTCTTAGCTTGGCCACAGGGCTTGAACTTAAGACCTCATGCAGACGGCAAGGTGCGCTTTCTACTTGTGAATCATTAGTATTAATAATAGCCTAGTAGCCAATTTGTATTAAAAAATATATCTTATAAAAATTTATGTGACATAAAAAATAAAATCCCGTCTGGAACGGATTCTGTTGAAAAATATTCCCACTAATGATGCTGAAGCTTCTATTCCAATTGAATGTAGAGTCATAAATGCGTATTGCGAACCATCTGAATTTACTGGTCCTATTCTATTGTATTTTCATCAATCATAATATATATTGTTCACGGCCACGGCCGTATGCTCTTTTATCAAGTAATTTTCATATATTGTCTGATGCATTAATCTTGTTGCTCTCCTGCTAATTTCCTTTTGATCAGGCAGCTTTTTCCTGGCATGATATAGACTAGAGATGCTACGAATTCCGATGTAACGGAAACGAATTCGGAAGCTGTGTACAAACTCCGCTTCTGAATTCGGTTCCGATTCTTATATTCTTACTTCGATTGTCGGAATCGACCGGGATCGGAGGCGAAACTAGAAGCGTCAAATGAAACAGTACAAGAACTCTCGGTTATGTATAAATGAAGCGCAAACTCACAACATGCCAAATTTAAAACCAAATAAGTGTCAGAGTAATCATCAGTAGACACGGGGGGAGGCAGGTTCCCCGCGTAACAAGTAGATATAAACTGGTTTGTAGGCACTGTTCGCGGCCGCTGCAGTCACTGTGCATATCAACCTGCAATATAACTTCTGATTTTTTTTTTTCGGAACTAAAACAATAATCGCAGGTGAAAAATCAATCGGAAGTTCCGAACTTTCGAAATCGGAATCGAATTTCCGTAACATCTCTGGTGAAATTTGCGGTTAAAAAATGCTACATTACTAAGTACATTTAGCGAAGATGAAAATATTGAGATGGACGTGTGGTGTGAAGAGAATGAATAAAGTGAAAAATGAGTGCATTAGAGGAAGTTTGAAAGTGGCGCCAGTGACTGAAAAGTTGACAGTTGATTATCTGTCTTGGTATGGTCATTTCATATGAGAACGGATGAAACGCATGTTATTAAAAGAGTTATTTGGATAGATGTAGAGGAAGAGGGAGGCCATACCTGCCTGCCCCCATGTTTATGTCTTCCTAGATGATGAAATCAAGGGATCTAAAAGATCTTTATCAATTCGTATGAAATTCTAACCTTGGAACTGAGCTAAAACATAGAGCTTATATGAACCAACCAACCTGACTTCTAAGAGCCAACTATATACGAGTATATCCAAATTTATTCTACTCCATCTCTATTAGTCATCAGTCGTCTTGAAAAAACTCTAATCGAGAACGTTCATTTCAATAAAAATAATAACCTCTAAACTAGTATCAAACCAATCCGGTCGATGATGGCTGAATCGAAGTTATATCGAGTGGAGGATATTGAAACTAAATGTGTATGTTTTGGTGTTGGTTAATCAATTACGCCTCAACGAATATAAGTTGATTGTGGCACAAATTGGGACGACTGTTATTAGGTATTTATCCCTATAGTACAGACATATGCATCAATTGCGTACCCCTCTCACATTAAAATACCTTACAAAAGGGGGTAACTAGTTGATTATGCTGTTTGTTTGTACATTACTGGAATAAAAAACTTTTTACAAAAAAAAATACAACCGACTTCAATGTAAAAAACACTGAAAAGTGCAAAATAACTTTAATTTCGGAAGTCGGTGTTTCTATAATAGTTTTGTCTCTTCGTTATTTAACACCGACTTCCGAAATTAAAGTTATTTTGCACTTTTCAGTGTTTTTTACATTGAAGTCGGTTGTATTTTTTTTTGTAAAAAGTTTTTCATTTTTCACTTTTTAGTTATGGTACCACCACTAAAAAGTACCCCTCAGCCATACTTAAATACCTTATAGCCAGAGTGCATCTTATGACAATTCTAATAATACCAAACACGGTTAGATTAAATTAATTTATTACAGAGTTCCGGTGCCTAATTTTAGGCTTCATCATCAGATCAGTTCGATATATTACCCCTCTTCTTTCAGTCAGTAATCGACTACACGTATAAACAAAGCAATTTTACTTGTTACGACAGTTCTGCTGTGATCCCATGAGGAGTTCTGTTCCATATCTACGAAGTTCATAATCAGATCATAACAATATTTCTATGGGACCAACTTGGAAGCATAACCTTTCAATCAAAAAAAAAATTTTCAAAATCGGTCCACAATTGACCGAGAAATCGGTGAACATACATAAAAAAAAAAATAAAAAACATACATTCAACCGAACATATAACCTCCTCCTTTTTGAAGTCGGTTAAAAATGTGGAGCCATTTAACTTTTAATGATTCAAATATTCAAAGCATATTTCAAATTACCTAACCCGGCGAACTCCGTACCGCCTAATAGTTAATGAATGTAGTATATCATTCGATATAGGCAACAGATTGCGATGAAACAAAGCCTAAGTAATAATCAAGTTACGCATAATTGTAATATATAAAGTTATCTACATTGATTTCGGACATTTTACGTGATGCACGCACAACTAAAAACTTCTACAGATGTATTATATGTATAGAAGAAGATAGATAAACTATTTACAGGCGCTTTTGAATTGTCAAGAGGTCAGTCAGTCAGAAAAATGATGCTAAATGCACTTGCCAAAGCGTAGATCTCTATGGAGAAGAATGTGCAAGAAACTTCATAGACACTCTTTTCAATCAATGTTATGAATTCGTATTGCAAATATCTCGCTTACAAGTTACAAACGGGCAAAGACACCGCTGACAAAAGAGAGCGCCTGACAAAAATATCATCTGAGTTCTTAATATGCGCTTTGCTATTTATTTAATACTATATACAAAAAGGAGCTTCTGCCAGCAGCGTTTTCGTCCGCGTGAAAGTGGGCTTTCCACACAAACTTTGGACCCCCGTTTCATCCCCTTACGGGTTGAATTTTGCTAAATCCTCTCTCTTAGTGCTTACTTACGTCATACAAGGAAACCTTTTGCAATATTTCACAATCCTAGTCGAAGTAGTTTCAGTATGACAGTCAGTCAGTTTCTCCTTTTATATACAACATTATGATATAATAATAATAATAAATAATTGTATCATGAAAAATTAGTAACTGTATCATGAAAAATCACAAAGTTATAAGCTTATTGTTACCCGGTTGTCCACAAAAATACATAGTTACCGGGCCATTCGGGCGACTGAGGGGTTGTTTTGCTCCCGCATCCAGCTGTGCGCTAGCGCCTAGTGCCCGCTATGACCTGCCGTGACCTGTGTTGTACTTAGTGCAGGTGGTGTCCAACATGGTGTAAAATTATTGGAATCGTGAATCGTTTAAACTGATTCTGAACAAACTATATTCAGGTTTCGCATATTCTAAAAATAATGTTCTAAATAGATAAGTTAAGTAGAGGCGGACTTAATGTAGGCATTTTCTACGTTGACTCGTAGGGTTCCCTTTGGGCCTTACCCTTTGGGAATAGTAGTAGTTGCAACAAAATAAAAAGAAAAGTGAGTACAAAGATTTACAAGTAAACCATAAATGCAATTATATAGGTCCTTCAATTAATAAACCGTAGTAGGTTACTACTTATGTTTAGTTACATGACTTTTACGCCACCATAATAGAAAGACAATTTTTTGCCATAAACAGTAGGTACCCTCCTGCTATAAATAATTGTATCAAAATATTCTATTAGAATGTGGGCTGCGGTTACATCAAAACCAGTTTTATTATTTCCACATCTGGCTTGGGATTAGCATAATGAAGTCGATTGTAATATTATCTCATTTAATTTCACTTCCACCCAATGTTTAATGAACTTTGTCACCGAATTACATAATCTTAATTACTTTATACGATTTGGCATGGTTGGCGCAGTGGTTGAGCGATTTCGTGTCGCGGGGTTGATTCTCGCATGGAATAAAATATTTGTTTTGCCTACAGATTTGTTTTTTGGGTCTGGGTGTATTGTGCTTGTGTGTTTACATGTTTGTGAATGCACCCACGATACAGGAGTCTTTCCTAGTTTTTTTTAATATATTAATATAGGATAGAAAAAAAACTGAGTAAGATGTATCACCACCAACTGTTTTATGATCTCCATAACGCTACTCTGCTTCTTAGAACCAACCAACCAAAATTAGTTTTGCGTTTTTGAGCCTGTAGACTGACAATAAATCATGTTAGGAAAGTCAGTAACCATGGAAAGGTTACTAGAAACGGTTATGAGTAAGTATTATTCTAAACGTCTCCTATCATCACCCGTTATCATCACACACACAAACATCCGTTGCCATTAACTAAAATCGTCCTAGTTCATAAAATATTAGCGGATATAGAAAATGTTAATTCTTGCAAAACTAAAACTTTCTTATTGAAATTAGTTTGACGATTATTTAATCATGTTGATATGTAATGTTTAGTAATCCAAACATCTGATGGAAATCTGTTGCACATCACTTAAAATGGACCAATAACTGGTGATTTTATAATGGTTCTAATCTAAAACACAGAGCCTGCACATTGTATATTCTTTGTAGGTATGTAATTTCTTTCATTTTGCTCAAATAATGATGGTTCAGTGTTGATTCAATTTAATTTCTAAAGGGATTATGCATAATCAGCCTTTTAATGTTCCCACTGCTGGGACTAAGGCCTCCTCTCTCTAGGAGAGGGAATGGGCCGTAATCCACCACGCAGGCCCAGTGCGGATTGGTGAATGTCACAAATGTCTTCGAATTTTTGATTCTAGGACATGCGTGGTTTCCTCACGATGTTTTCCTTCACCATTTTGAGAGCAGTGGTGAGGAAATACTTAAATTACACAAAGTGATGCGCCTGGCTGGGTTGGCCGTTACCACTCGGCCGCCACTGCTCTCAAAGGGATTATGGCAGTATTGTAATTCTAAGAGTTCAGGGCCTTACCATAACATGTTAAAAAATCAGACGTGCAAGCTAGAAATAGGGATAGAGCTATAAATACTATATAGCCCCATGTCTTAATAGTTCAGTTTACATCGTCAAATGGATCGAGCTTGTGTTAGAGCCTCTGGTTTCATAATTGTGATGAATTCCATATTAACCAGGCTTTATGACTATGTGTGACTAGTGTGAGTAAAAATTGAATTAAGGTATGACTAAGTAAAGTGACTATAGCGATAAAATAATTCAGCTCTTGGTTTCAATCAAATCAAACAAGGATAAAACAAACAACAAAATAACTTGTAAAACGATACGTTTTATATTCATCTATTTACATGTACAAACTAATGACTATCAAAGTATTTACAATTCTATTGACTATTTGGTATGATCACGACTGTTGCTGGTAGGCTCACCAGCTGTTTGAAGAGCAAGGCGTTGCCTTACCAGCAGCAGCTCTTCTTCTTGTAATGGGTAACGTGTTTGATGATGTGGAGTGGGTAGGGCTTCCACACGGCGACTGGGACCTCAACGTGCTTCTCAATGGGTACATGGACCTTCTTGATGACCTCGTAGGGCCTGTCAACAGGGATGTGGACCTTTTTGATGACCTCAAATGGGACCTCTTTGATTACCTCATATGGGACTGGCCTCTCGACATGCACGTGCTCAGTCTTGTACACAGGGTAGGGGACGTGCTTCACGACTTCAACTGGGACGGGGTAGGGCTGGGGCACTGGTACCTTGACTTCTTGACGGACGGGCACTGGGACGGGTTGCGGCACAGAGACTTGGATGTGACGGGTCACCTCTACAGGGATGCGACGAACAACGTTCTGAACAACAGATTGCAGCTCGTATCTGGTAGCAGCAACGTTAGGAGGGCCAACAGAGACAGTAGTTCCAATCACTCGTGGAGCTCCAAGTGTGCCTGGTCCTACGCCGTTTCCACCGTTTCCAGGTCCAGGAAGGGTTGAGTCCAGGAGTAGGCTGCCTTCAGAGTATCCATTGCCAGATGGAGCGGGAGCAGACAGGTCAGATGAGAGAGAACCGTAGCCAGGTCCAGAACCAGGTCCGGAAAGTCCAGGTCCAGAGGCAGATGGTCCTTGTCCGTAGCCGTATCCTCCGTTTCCACCGTTGTCTCCATATCCACCAGAGTAGTGTCCACCACCACCGATAGACCCGATACCAGGAAGAGATGCACTGTTCAACACTGGGTGGTCATCTACAACATTCTCCTCAATAGTCACAGTTTGGTGTCCCTGTCCATTGCTATTGCCATGGTTTGGTGGTCCATACGACGTCGAGGGTGTCCCGAAGGACGCTGACGGAGAACTTAATGCTGATGAGAGGAATGAGTCCGGGATATTAGCATTAGTGCTGTACACCAGCGCAGACACGAAGAGAAGTTTGACCTGGAACAAATATTTCTGTGTTTAGTATGTGTGTGGATAGTTACTGAAGTTGCGATATTTTTTGTTTCAACCTTATTATGTTGAACTTACAACAAATGCCATGGCTTTTAGCTAATCGCGCAGAAGCCAGCTAAAAAACTAGTTAGTTGTTGTCCCTTCCGAGTGTCGGTAGCTTGTGCTGTGACATCGGACGACTTCACATATTTATACAACTCGCTCTTTCCAACAACGCCTATGAATACATTAGATACAAAACTCGAACGGACATCGCTGGAAATACGTCACCGATGCTAAAATATAGTATGTTAATTTTTGTACTCATCTCGTTAACATAGTTTTCTATGATTATGCAAGGGAAACCGTGTATCAAAGGTCTAGGAAACCATCTGCCACGGGACAGTTGCTTCACATAAAAATTAATATGAAAAACTAAATCAAGGCTGTCACGTATTGGAGTTGCGATTAATATTTTAAGTTATACATAGATTAGTTTACCTAATATTAGTTTTATATTTAGAGTTTTCATTTCTCAATACGTCATTAATTATTTCTTAATTATTTTTTTTTGATTTAGGTACTATTACAGATTTCTGATTAATCTGTAATAGATATGCTGTAAAGTTCTTACATACTCGTATAATATATTAATCAATAAATATGTTTGTAAAACACTTTTCATGTAGCTTCGTTAGTCTTTTAAAAATAGACGTTTTAGTATGTCTTCCGAAGATATTCATGTTCTTAAGAAGTGACGGATAAACATTTTTGTCAGATTTATGATACGTTGATATTTATTGTGCTGTTATGGTCAAATGATAGGCGAGGACGCTGACGCCCAAAACACAATTTAAATCTTATATTGGGTGCCAGAGTAGAAGAAGCCACTTCCTTTGTAATAGAAATTTCCTTTCACTTCCTTTCTTTTTTTATCTTTTTCCTTTCTTTCTTTTATTTTCTTTCTTTTTCACGTTCTTTGTTTTTTTTTTTTTGTTTTTTTTAGAAGGTATGTATCGGCCAATATACAAAGACACGAAAATATTATTATAAAAATGTTTAATGTTTTGACTGTAGGAAGGATTTGAATAACGGAAAGAATTAAGAAGTACGGTAGGATCTTTGTTTTTTAGGGTTCCGTACCTCAAAAGGAAAAACGGAACCCTTATAGGATCACTTTGTTGTCTGTACGTCTATCTGTCTATCTGTCTGTCTGTTTTTCCGTCTGTCTGTCCGTCTGTCTGTCAAGCCCCTTTATCTCGGAAACGTGTAGTAGGTATCGAGTTGAAATTAAAATAAAATTCTCAGCTTCAAGGAACCGCAGACCTGAGTATATGGACTCAGGGTCTGCGGGCCCTTGAAGCTGAGAAAAACTCAAACTTCTGAGTTTACGAAAAAAAAAAGATACGGTCGTTTATGTCTCAAAAAACGTATATTTCGATACTCTCAAGGGAATCAAAATTTATAGCCTACTTTCCGTTGACCTAGAATCCTAAAATTTGGCATGAAGCAAGGTCTCATAGCACAAGTATAGGAAAAAATCTGAAAACTGTAAATTTGTAGTCGTCACAGGTCACAAAAAAAAACTTTTTGCGGTTCAGAAAAATCTTCGTTATTCAATTCAGGAATTGAACTGTTTTCATAGGTAAGTTTGTACGAAACCTCTCGTGCGCGAGTTCAACTCGCACTTGCCCGGTTATTATCCTGGATACAAATGGAACGAAGTACGATGATGAAAAGAAAAATAGATCAAATCAACCACAGCATAATTAGGAAAGTTTTAAATATCCAAGATAGAGATGCATATGTGGTCAAGCCTGAGCACAAGCCTGAGCCTATCAATAATAATAAAAAAAGATTGTTATTGGTGGTATTCAAATTAAGAATATTAAATTAAAAATGGGCATAATTTCAGTATGCATTTAAGCGGAAGTTGCGGCTTTATTTTCTACACAAATAGCGGAGTAGTCTAAAAAATCCTTTCATTTTTCCTTATATAAATAATATATATTTATATATATATATGTAGGTTTATTTTATATATATACATTTGATCCCTTGTTTTCTTATTAATCTTTTCTTTTTTTTATGCACCTACCACGTTTTCTCTTCACTACCCTTGGTTGACTGCTAGAAAATGCCTAAGGCATTAAGTCCGCCTTTGTACCTTTATGTTGCATGAAGTCCTAATATATAAATTAATAAATAAATAATTAAAGGCGGAGAGAAATGGAACAAATTAGAAATATTTTGATATCACAAAGAAGTGAAAGAAAAAAAAACGTAAACCATTTAGAAAATGACATGAACATGACAAGGTTGAGACAGCTGGAATAACCTGGACTAAACAGGCATAGAAACAAGAAGTTTGGAAGGTGGAAGGTGTTAGGGGAGGCATTTGCTAAAAGCCACATATAGTAGTAGATACTTAAATAATATGAAGGTACGGTTGGCACAATGCTTGAGCGTTTGACTGCGTATAGCGGGTTCTATTCCCGCACGGATTAGATAATTGCGGGTCTGGGTGATAATTATATAGAAAGAAAGAAAGAAAACATTTATTTGAGACTCGCACAGGACAAACCACAATAAAATAAAAAGTAACTACTTAATCTATAAATACTTAAATTAATAATAATAGAAAACAATATTAAAAGATAAAAATAAAAGACCTGGGCGAGACCAAAAAGGCTCCTATCTTAGCATATGCTGCGATATTTAACTAAAAAGTAAAAATAACGCAGCGCTGGTATTCTGATAGGGCCTAGTGATGCCACGGACACACTCACGGAACACAGAGACAGATAATATATAGATAATAAAAGAATAAAATAAAGTATACTAAACATATAAACAAATCAATTAAACTACAAAAAAGTGTAAAATAAAAGCACTATTTAACCATTCATACGCCCGATGCTCCGTTATACATTTATATATGTGAGCGAGTGTTTGTGAACGCATTCACGATACAGGAATAATGTAAGGCCTAATTTGTGGCAACGTTTTATAAAAAGGCCAAATTTGTGGCAACGTTTTATAAAAAGAAATTGACGAATAAAAGATCAATCGAATGCAATTACTTGTATCACAATTAATAATGTAAGGCCTAATTTGTGGCAACGTTTTATAAAAAGAAATTGACGATTAAAATATCAATCGAATGCAATTACTTGTATCACAATTGATTATGTATTCTGAAAGGAGGCTAGAACAAATATACTAATCCTTACATGCAACGAAATCAAAGCTAATACAGCTATGTCAGAATAAATTAATTAACTTAGTTGTAGAAAATTAAAGATAATTGTGTCTTACAGCACTGCAAAATGAGACAACCTTGTTTCAGTTTGATGTTCCTACATCTTCAAAGACCAGAAATGGCTAGACAGACAGATTGGAATGCAGCTTAGGCATCATTAGGCGGATTATGAGACGATTAATTATTATTGTCCTGGAATCCTGAAATTTGGCATGAAGCAAGGTCTCACAGCATAAGTATAGGAAAAAATCTGAAAACTGTAAATTTGTTGTTACGTCACAAGAATAAAAAAATTGCAATTCGGAAAAATCTTCGAGACTCCATTATGGAATTGAAGTGTTTACTTATGTAAGTTTGTAGAGAAACCTCAGGGCACGAGTCACAAACAAATTTACGTTGTTACGTCACAAAAAAAAACACTTTTTGCCATTCGTAAAAATCTTTGAGACTCGATTTGGAAATTGAACTGTTTTCATAGGTAAGTTTGTACGGAACCCTCAGTGTGCGAGTCCGACTCACACTTGCCCGGTTTTTTTTTTAAGATGGGACATCATCCAATGACTTCTCCCAAGCGGAGCTGGACGTCTTTTACTGAGGTCAGACTTTTACTGACTAAAACCCACTCGTTTGTTTCTTCTTAGCCTTGCATTCCAGGCCCCCGAGGGTTCATTTTCACTTAACCCATGGCTCCAGTAGGCTTAGACCCTGCTGGGCCCCTACGATTTGCTGACATCTCCTTGAGGCGCGCGTGGAACACTACGCGCCGTTGACGACTTGGGCTCGGTCAGGACGGTTACCGGACGACCGGACGGCGTGCTTATTCATTGCTCGCCGTCCGCAAGCCTACGCCTACGGTGGCTGGAAATCGGGATCGGGATCCCGGCGGTTGAGGCGTGAGGGCCGTTCTCTCGCGCGTGCGGCCGCCTCCTTTTCTAGCATTACTAGCTCATCGTGACATCTAAGGAATTAATAAAATTTTATTTCCTTGGCAAATAACAAGAGTATTCTGGATTTTTGTTTCTGTAGCAAATCATAGAATCACTTCCCCAGTTTTGGGTGGGAGATCTAACTTTTAATCCCACCCGTGTTCCTCCAATTGACCTTTGTGTTTCAGGGCCGCGGAAAGTTTTCGAGCAATCCCGCAGCATTCAAGATACATGGTCCACTTTCCACACTCTCTTGGATATGGAAAGTAGTTCACATTTCGTACAAGTTACTTAATAGTACCTACAAGTATGTGCCTAATACTTTTTTAGAACTAGAAAGCTACCATTATTACGTTACAACCAGTCCAAATAAGTTGTACTATAAAATTTGTAGGTGATGAATGGCCTGATATGTTTATTATTATGTTACCTCTGTATAAAGGTGAGATAATAACAAGACCAACTACTTATTATCGGCATTGTAGATCTCACTCAAAAGTATGCGTAAAAGTGTATGTACATATCGCACACTTACGTTTTATGAAAAATGTCTCTTTGTTACATAAACATAAGAATAACATGCCATTTTTTGTAGTGGAAAATCATCAATTAACTTCTCACGCTCTGGGTGGAGCAAGAGGGAATGTTAGACTTATACTGATTAAAACCCACTTTGTTACTTCAGTTGCCCTTTGAGCTCCATGGCGATGGTAATTACGTAGCGCTAGCAGGCATCAGCCGTACTGGGTCCCCTCCATTTTGCTGTCAACCCTTTGAGGCACGCATGGAACCCAGCGCATCATCGACTCGGGCTTGGTCCTCACCGGACGACGTCCTCTCCCTCACGGTTTCGCTTGCATTACTGCCAACCAGAAGACGGTGCCTGCTTCCCATACCCTTGCCCATACCATGGCCTGAACCATGGCTGGACGCGGGAGGTAATATCAGGCCTGAACCTACTGTCCAGATACCGCAGATCACTTGCTGTACAGCTGAAGAGGATGTAGGTCATAGGTCCCTTTAAATACGGGTGAGCTTTCGCGGTTTCGCTCTTAATCGAGAAAAAACTTAACTCCGTGTGTTGGGATGGCGATTCTTCTTAAAGAAAGAAGATTGATTATAAATCGATTCGAATCGAACGTCTAAAGAAACGATTTAGAAAAAATCCGAGGTTTTCCAAAATCGATCATCATCATCATCATTATTTCAGCCGATAGACGTCCACTGTTGGACATAGGCCTCCCCCAAGCGTCGCCACAACGACTGATACCGTGCGTCTCACATCCACCGTATTCCCGCGACCCTCACCAGGTCGTCGGGCCACCTTGTGGGACGCCTTCCAAGGCTGCGTTTTCCGGTGCTCGGTCGTCACACTAGAATCTTTCGGCCCCATCGACCATCCGTTCTACGAGCAATGTGTCGTTAGAAACCTAATTATTTTCGTAAAAGTTACTGTTAATCATTCATTCTGTGCTTAACAATACATTAATGAAAGAAAATAAAAAACTCCATATTATTATACCCTCTCCATCTTCATAGTGACTAATGCCAGTGGGCTTCTAAAATTCTAAGGCAAAAAGAAATTAAATAAAAAAGGATGGGCAGAATTCTTCTACACACTTTAAATGACCATAGAAATGCTAAACCAGTGCTAATATTTCTAAACATCTCATTTAAATACAAGTCTTCACTATTTTTCGGCCCTTGCAAATTAATTTAGCTGTCCCACGCGGTTTCACTCGCATCTTTGTTTACTGCTCCGCTCTTTGGTTGTATAATCAGCCTTTTAATGTTCCCACTGCTGGGATTCAGACCTCCTATCTAGGAGTTGGTGAATGTCACATGTCTTCGAATTTTTGGTTCTACGACATCCGGTTTCCTCACGATGCCTTCACCGTTTTGAGAGCAGTGGTGATGAAATAAATTACACAAAGTAATGTGCCTGGCTAGGTTTGAACCGGCGACCTACAATTCGTAAGTCGGGGCCGTTACCACTCGGCCACCGCTGCTACCTTGATAAATGGGTTATCCGACACTAAAAGTGTTGATATAATATGTAATTGATAGGGACGTTTAATTTTAGTAAACAACTCTAATATCATAGACTTATGTTACTACGTTTACTCTGGTAACACTGCTCGCTTGTCTTTTTGGTTTCCGTACATGCACTGCTGTAAATCTGTAAAATCAAGTAAGAAAACTAATACAAGGTGTTATTTCTCGTTTTATTACATCAAAAAGTAATTTTCGTTCCAAACCAGTCAGTAGTACCTGAGATTAGCGCGTTTAAATAAACAAAATCTTTAGCTTTATAATATAAATAATCTGGCGACTTTGAAGACCTGGTGAGGATCACGGGAATCCAATGGATGCGAGACGCACAGGACCGGTCATTGTGGCGACTCTTGGTGGAAGCCTATGTCTAGCAGTGGACGTCTCGGCTGAAATGATGAAGTATAGACATGACCCAATTTTATAGACACTTATGTCATGTTTTTTAAAAGAAAATTACGCAATATTTCCCTATGATGTCAACAGATTTATTATTATAATAAACTTAGTACAGTATAAAGTTTTCGATTTCACCTGTTCGTGGGAATTTGTATGCTAATAAAAACCGGATCGATCTTCTAAACAACTATTTCCGGACTACGGCCGGATCGTTTACATAATTGTAAATAAATACAACTTATTGACCTACTTTGTTATTTTAATTAGGAATGATAGAACACCGTCATAAGTTTGTAATGCTTTTATGAAATAACTGGCCTGTTGGTCTAGAGGTCAGTGGCCCTGACTGCTACGCCAGAGGTCGTGGGTTCGATTCCCACCCAGGACAAATGTTTGTGTGATGAGCACGATCATTAGTCCTGTGTCTGGGTGTAATTTATCTATAATATGTATGTATTTACAAATATGTAAGTATGTTTGTCAGTTTCTTAGTACTCATACTACAAGCTCTGCTTAGTTTGGCACTAGATGGCGTTGTATGATAGTTGTGGAATTAAAAAATAAAAATAAAACTAGCTTCTGCCAGCGGCTTCGCCCGCATGAAGGTAGATTTATCTTTACAAACTTTGGTTCCCCGTTTCATCCTCTTAAAGGATGAATGTTGGAAAATCCTCTCTTAGTTCCCACCTACGTCATAAAAGAAATCTTTGCGCGAAATTTTCTCCTAATCCCAGTCGTTTTGGCTGTGTGTTGAAATGTCAGTCAGTCAGTTTCTCCTTTTTATACATATGTTATAGATTAGCTGACCCCCGCGGTTTCACCCGCGTCTCTGGACTGCTCCGTAGATCGTAGCGTGATGTTATATATCCTATAGTATAACCTTTAATTCGAGCCAGTAGTTCCTGAGATCAGTGTGTTCAAACAAATAAACTCTTCAGCATTAAGTATAATAATAGTATGTAGTAAACGCCTACCTATGTAATCAGGTCTACCAACCTTGATTAAATTCACGTTCTTATTATAATGTTATAATACACTAGCTGCCCGGGCAAACATTGTTCTGCCATATAAATCAACAAAAAAATAGGATTCAAAAATGAGGTTTTTTTTAAGGTGGGATATTATGCAATAACTTCTCTGAGGGCGAGAGGGCGTGTTAGACCTTTTCTAACTAAAACCACACAGCTGTGTCCTGCAGTTGCCCTTTACGTTCCAGGACCACGAGTTTCGTTTTTAGCGGGTATCGGCCTTGCTGGCTTAACCAATTTTTGTGATTTTTTTTATGTAAGTATATTTGGTGGGTTAAGCATAGGTCGTAAAGTATTTTTCAATACACTTCCTCGAAAACTGACTCTTATCGCACTACGATTAGGTTCAATATGCCATCTATATCACCCTCGTGTTTTTTTTTTATTTATCATAACAAGGGCTTTTTTCTTTCCTATTTCGTCACGGTCAACGGTGATTATTATTTTTTTTAATGCAAAGAGGGGAGATTTTTAAGGTTTTAATATTTAATGATAATTTAAATTGTGTTTATGAACAGAATATCATAAATAAATAAGATTATTTACATAATAATTTGTTATTTTCAACAAATTAACAATTATCTGTGTTCTAAATTCAAAAATATTTGAATTTCTATTTTTAATATTAAGTAGGATGTATAACGGTTTGATACCTTTGCTACTCCTTAAACCTGCAGAGGTAAAGCGCGGGAAAATAGTCTAATAAATATTATTTTTTATTTGTGAAAAAAAAAATTAAATTAAAGATTTGAAGAGAATTCTTTAGATGGTATGCCCCTGCCACCAGATATTGTGATTAAGGTAAAAAATACTCGCGATAGCCTGCTGCCATCTAAATCAAAACTAAAATGTATGGCAACTTAAAAATTTCCTTTATTTCAAAATGAACAAAAATCTGTTGTGCAGAGAAAGTATTTCTTCGTAAGTGTATTGAAAAATGTCGTTTGACACACGTGCAAATTTGTCACTGCAGCCCTCGGCTCCATAACACACTCGCCTACGGCTCGTGCGAATTCCGCCTCGGTCGCAATGACAAACTTTCTGCACTTGTATCAAAATGTACTATTTCACCCTCCTACCTTCACCCCTCTGCTCTTCAAAGATATGTCAGCAAACCGTAGGGGCCCAGCTGGGCCAATGCCCGCTAGTGCCACGGAGAATTTCGAACGAGCAGCTGAACGACACACTCCATCATAGAGCGGGAGAAGTAATAGGATGAATTCTCAACTCAAAAAAAAGAGCTCAACGTTCAGGTCCTATTCGTCACGGAAAACATGATCAAGCTTTAATAGGTCCAAATGATATCTGGAAGTAAACACGTCAAGCATATCTGGAGCGCACGTTTCTCTCAATGAATCACTGTCTTACGTAAACTAAACGACAATTTATCATTTCTCTTCACCATGGGCTTACCAAAACCAGTGAAAATTCCGCCCACTTGGATCAAGCTCATTCGTTTTCAAATGTTACTGCGATTTATTTATGGATTTGTCTTGGTTTTAAATTACAGAAACATAAATCATTTCACAGAAATTAAACAAAGTTGAGAGATACGATCTCTAAAAATTAATCTTTAGGTTATTTTTAGTACAGTGTTACGTATGTTTAATTATCAATTCGTTTTTTTATAACAGAAATAACATTAATCATGTTTTTTTTTGAGTCATATCATGAAATAACACCTTCCACTCTGTCCACCCAGAGTGGAAGGTGTTATTTCATGATATGACTCAAAAAAAGTGTGAGAGAGAGTGTCAGGTTTTCACTGACTAAAACTCACCCGTGTTCCTTCAGTCGCTCTTTGCTTTCCTGGGCTGCGGTAACTCTTTCAAATAATCCTGCAACCCAACTAAATCATACTTTTGTTTTACATAGGTACTTATGAAACCAAGCTTTAAAATATTTATCGGCGTCTATACATATCGACATCACAATATTCTTGCTTATTTTATTCGAGATTTTTCAAGGAACAAAATTTTAGACCCATTTAAAGGGATTCTGACTTCTTAGTCCCTTTACTGGAAGCATATGATGTGTTCGTGCTTGCTGAGAATTTCGCTGTGAGTACAGTACTTAGACACTTTAGTTTGTATATCTCTGAAGAAAATGTTTCGTCAATTCAGGCAGAGAGGAATGGCTGGATAGGAACAGCACAGTACTAACAGTACAGTGATATCGAAGGCGATCGTATCTGCTATTGCTCTTATATAAACTGGCAGACTGGCAAGACAATAATACTTTATAAGGCTTATGCAAATAAAGTGTTTGAATTTGATAGATCAAAGAAAAGAATTGTTTTTTTTTTCAGTTTTCAAGTCAGATGAGTTAGGACGGCTGTTAATCCGCTCGGTAAATTGAATAATAATATTCCACAACTAAAACACAACGCCGTCTAGTCCCAAGCTAAGCAGAGCTTGTGTTATGGCCACTAGATAACTGATAAACATACTTATATATTTCTAAATACATAAAAATATAGATAAATTACACCCAGACACAGAACAAATGATCGTGCTCATCACACAAACATTTGCCCTGGGTGGGAATCGAACCCACAACCTCCGGCATAGCAGTCAGGGCCACTAACCACTAGACCAACAGGCCAGTCAATGTTTTTATAAATAATATAAAAAAGTGTAGTGCATTTTAGGAATCTTCATTATTTCCCTAGCCCTTTTCCAACTATCTTGGGGTTGACTTCCAGTCTATCCAGATGCGGCAGAACACCCGTGTTTTACATGGAGTGATCGATTAATCCTGGCAAAAAAGAATGGCAGCCAAATCTCTCGCCATGAAATAATAAAATTGTAAGTTTATTTAACAAAACGAATAGGGTGATGATTGTATTTATGGCTCAGTACCAACTTATTGAGTTGCATAAATCTTTGTAGAATAAGCTAAGGAAACTTTGATTTTCCTTTCACAAATCATAAAATCGTACAGGGAAAATAAAATTAAAAATTCTTTGGACACTTATTTGTTTATTAAAGTTATAAAGCATAACGTATTTACAGCAAACATTATATTAGAATATACAGTAAGTATATTCACCTAAATTAATGACTTAGTTATCACCCTAGATTGCAGCCTCACGATGAGCTATGAAGCGATTATATTTACAATAGACCGGACTAGGTATGTGACGATTCTACTATGTACAAAATGTGTTTCTTTGGTCATCCAGGATTACCAGCTAGACCAACCGTGACTGCCGTGGCTACTGTGACCGTGTCCGTGGCTCTGGTGAACCTTGTGGTGGACAGTCTTCACGACCGGTACGGCGTATTTCTTCTCGTATGGGACGGGCACCTTAATTAGCTTCACTATTGGCACCTCAACGATCTTCTCAACTGGGACAGGGTTGTCAACCTGAACCTCTACAACCTTCTCGTAGGGGACCTTGACGATCTTCTCGACGGGGTAGGGGACTGGCTTGTCAACCTTGACTTTCTGGATCTTGACGACTGGAACTGGCACGTTCTTGTAATGGGGCACTTGGACGGGGTAGGGCTGTGGCACGGGGATCTCGACTCTCTGGGGCACAGGGTAGGGCACGGGCTGGGGCACTCTGTGAGTCACATCCTTGAAGACCTGGTAGCGCTCCTCACGGACGCGGTACTGAGTGGGAGCGCCGTTGCCGTTGGCAAGACCGTGAATTTCTTCGATGACGGGAGCCTTTTGGCCTGGGGGCGGGGCGTCACCACCGGGGACAGATAAGCCAGGGCCGCTGAATCTAGGGCCATTTCCAATGGAAGGTCCACCGAATCCAGAACCACCTCCAAGGGCAGGGCTACCACTATAAGAGTCACCACTATAACCGCCACCGAATCCTCCTCCATATCCACCAGACAGTGAAGTATCCAGGACGCTGCCGCCGGAAGAGTAGCCACCGTGGCTCAATCCCGACCCGGAGTAAGTGGCTGAGGGTAATGACCCTGCAGGGAAGCTGCTAGGCGAGAAACTGGATGACGAATGGTGTGATGGGTATCCACCGGACGGTAAACTGCTTGAATAGTCACCATGAGGGTTTCCGTGGAGGATGCCGGCGTAGCTGCTGCTCAATAGGATGGCTAAGCATGTCAGTTTCATCTGGAAAGATAGGAATGATTTAGTTTCCTGGAATTCTTCGTTTATTTTTAGCTATCATGTGCTTTTTTTAAAGTGAATACTTACATAGGTAGCCATAGTGATTAGCTAATCGCTGGCCACACGTTGAACTTGTGTTGACTGTAACAAGCGACGCTTGTTTGTGATGATGTCGTATACTTCCATCTTATTTATATCGATGTGGCGTGTGGGTCACACGCGTTGAGAACGAGAGTAAACGAACAGGTTTCTGAATAGTCTTTCCTTTTCTAACGGAAACAAAGTATACTCGAGTTATTGAATATATTATGCTCATCTGTTACTCAATGCCGGCTTCGCCGATGAAGGAGCCTATGTTGAATGGAAATGAATATTATGGCGATTTCTAACTGAAATGACATTGAGAAGGTTTGATTATCGTAATAGTGTTTAATATTCTATTTTAATAGAATTATATATTAAGGCCATTAATGTGAAATTTCAACATGATGACTCCATATTTTGTGAAAATAAATTAAGACATCTTTGAGTTATGTTTTCAAAGTATAGCATAGCATAGTCGGCCTTATAATGTTCTCACTGTTGAGACTCAGGCCTGCTCTCTAGGAAAGAGAATGGGCCGTAATCCACCACGCGGGCCCAGTGCGGGTTGATGGATGTCACATGTCTTCAAATTTTTGGTTGTAGGACATGCCGGTTTCCTCACGATGTTTTCCTTCACCGTTTTAAGAGCAGTGGTGAGGAAATACTTAAATAACACAAAGTAATGCGCCTGGCTGGGTTTGAACCCGCGACCTACAACTCGTAAGTCGGGGCCGTTACCACTCGGCCACCACTGCTCACCTTCAAAGTATGTATTAGGTTATATTAGATCCAGAAGGGTCGAAGTGCTCTGGTTTAGGGCCAGCCCCACTATAAGATAAGATGTATTAGGTTATTACAACTACTTTCTATATAGCTCAAAATATTAACCAAAGAGTGGATATTGTAAGAATACTTTATTTAAAAAAACAAACCTACACTGAAAAAAGTTTTCAATCTTTGCAAATTTCAAGTTAGTTTTCTGCTCATAGAGATAACTAACACATATTTACAAGTGTTTCGTTGTTCGACTTTCTGGCTCCACTTCCCCCCTTAAATTGATTGGTCGAATTGAATTTATACTGTTACGCTTCCATATAATTGGACTTTGACAAGTAAACCCGTGGTGGCAATTATAGGACAGAGGTGTGGTTTTAATCAGTAAATGTCTGACACGAACTTCTTTGTATTTTCCTCTATCTAGATTATACATATATAAGGAGAAACTGACTGACATATCCACATACAACTGAAACTACTGGGACTAGGAGCATATAATTTTGCACAAGGCATTCTTTTATTCACTAAGAAAGGGTTTTTGCAAATTCAACCTTTAAGAGGGTGAAAAGGGGAAATTTCGTTTGTAAGCAAAATCTCATTCCATGTACTTATTTTACACTTACCTACCTAGTTAGTGCAAATAGTAACCAAAGTAAATCATAAAGGTTGTCATTATTTGATTTCAAAACTGCCCCAAATTCTATTCGGGGCAGTTCTGAAAACATCATCGTACATACAATCTTTAAAACCCAAGTAAAGGGTTTTAAAAATTGTATGGAGGTTTCTCATTTCTTAGCGTTTTTTAACCCAAGAAGTGTTATTAAAATTTTAATAAAAAACATTCTCGCGAAAGAAGTTGCAGACTAATGCTATCACATATTTTCCTTCACTTGATAAAATATCAAATTTTAGACTACCTAAGTTTACTTTTATACCGCACAATAATTTATGCAGATTAAAATAGTATCTCGTTCAATCTTGCCTGACGTCTGATTAAGAAACTTTCATTTTCGAGTCAAAACAACTAAAGTGTTAGCTTTTCACGTCGTCAACATAGACAATATTTATTTAGACTTTCTGAAAATATGAAGTTTTTCATTTTTTATCGTAAATTCACGAGATTTTCATTGTTATTTAACGTCATCATTTTCATGACCTTGTCCTAAGATACTTGGGGTCAGTGTAATGCGGTTTGTTTTTTTCCATTCTGTCTTGCTTGGTGTCACTTTCAAACTTCCTCTAATATACTCGTTTCTCACTTTTATCTTCGTCACTCCACACATCTATTCCAACATTTTCATCTCTGCCACATTCAATATTTTTTCATCCGTCTTTTTCTGATTCATACAGTATTGCAGGTCTTATCACGAACTTGTAGATTTTACCCTTTTACTTGAAGGGTATCTGTGGGCTGGTCCATCTAGTTACTGGTTACCATTTCATCCATATTTTGGAAGTCCGCTATAGTGGTACTATAATGCATTGATCCATTTGCATTACGTCTCGGTCTACCTCGCAATCCCCTTGGACTAGCCGAAATTCGGAGCAATTAGTATGGGCGTTCCGGCGAGAGCTAAGGGTACAGGACTCGATAGACTACCGAATTCACAGAACAAATATTTAGCTTTGTTTCTGTTCAATTTTGGGTTAACACTCTCCAGTCTTTACCACTACAACTCCATTCAGCTCTGAATTTATCCAATGTTCATTGTTACTTAATTATAATAATAACAAAATACACAGTGGTACCTACTCTTCTATATGTTCAGTAGTTAGTTCATTTAAATAATATCTTATTATTATCAGCAGCACCGTGCATGCAAATTATGCTTCTAAACGTGTCGATGGTTTGTTGTGGTGAAATTAATTTAAGCCAGTAGGTGAACATGCCAGTTGAAATGACAGTAGTTGAGTTGCATGGGCGCTTGAGATGCCAAAGTTGATGGGGTATTGTCTTTCAAGGAACGTTGCATATCCTCCATAACATAACGAATGACCTAATCCAGTTTTAGGATACATTGTCAGTCATTATACAGAAGTCTTAGAATCTACTGGTCTTTTTCAAATAATATACGTAATATACACGGATGTCATAATTTATTTTTTGAGTTGGGAAGTCATCACATAACTCCTCCCGCACTTGGTAGAGCGAGAGAGAGTGTTAGACTGCCACTGGTATTCCTTCAGTTGCCCTTTGCGTTCCAAGGTCACAGTAATGGAACAATCCCGCAGCCCTAGTAGGCATCGGCCTTAATCGGCCCCGTGCATATCGTGTAGCAAACCTAAACTAACGTCACAACTTTACTTTTGAAAGGGTAAGCCAGAAGTTATACTTTTAGGGTTCCGTACCTCAAAAGGAAAAAACGGAACCCTTATAGGATCACTTTGTTGTCCGTCCGTCTGTCTGTCTGTCTGTCTGTCGGTCAAGACCCTTTATCTCGGGAACGCATGGAGGTATCGAGTTGAAATTAAAATCATATACTACTAAGTCTACGGTCCTTTGAAGCTGTGAAAAAATGAAACATCTGAGTTAAAGTAGTGTAATTAGAGACACAATAGTAAGACAATGGCGCCCGAAAGCCGGCGTTCGTGCGGGGATCAACAGCTTAAGATACGTCCGTTTATGTCGCAAAAAACGTGTAACACTCTCAAGGGAATCAAATTTATAGGGTACTTTCCTTTGACCTAGAATCCTGAAATTTGGCATGAAGCAAGGTCTTATAACACAAATATAGGAAAAAATCTGAAAACTGTAAATTTGTAGTTACGTCCCAAAAAAATATTTTTTTGCGATTCGGAAAAAAATTCGTAACTCAATTCGGGAATCAACAAACAGATTATACTTGTTATTTTCAACCTCGTGGCTTGCTGGCATTTGCCATCAACTGGACACAATATAAGACTGCTTTAGAGTAATTTGTAATGGTTTCTCATTTTATCCAGTTTCCGACTTGGGAACCGAAGCCTTTTTTTGGGTGGTGGGCGCTCTGGATGGAGTGTCACGCTTTTACTGACTATAACCCACCCTTGTTCCTTCAGTTGCCCTGGAACAATCTCTTGTCTATAGTATGAAGCGTCAAAAACGTTAGATATCGTCTATCTCCTTCTTGTATTATGCAAAAGCATTATGAGAATTACGACCATGGAGCTAACATAACAACAACCTGACAGTCTAGTTGTCATTATAATTCCTAATCTCTTATTTTATTGCTTCAAGTGAAATTTTAACAGTGAGTTTATAAGAATAAACATAATGCTGAGATGGGAGCCTTTTTTATCTTTTTAATATTGTTTTTTTATTGTATTTTTTATTTGAAGTATTTATAGATTAGTTACTTTTTTATTTTATTGTTGTTTGTGCTGTGCGAGTCACAAATAAATGTTTTTCTTTCTTTCTTATTTCTTTGTAAGAAATACTTACGTGTATGTATTATTTAGGAAAATTTCCTGGAACTTACACTAAGATTCCCTGTGTCCTGAGTTTCGGAATCCTTCATTACGTTGACTTTTCCTGTTATTATTATTATATCTACCCTACCCTACTCTACTCAACTCTACCCTACTCTACCCCACTCTACCCTACTCTACCCTACTCTACCCTACTCTACCCTACTCTACCCTACTCTACTCTACCCTACTCTACCCTACTCTACCCTACTCTACCTTATTCTACCCTACTCTACCTTACTCTACCCTACTCTACCATACTCTACCCTACTCCACACATACTCTACTCTACTCTACCCTACTCTAATCTACTGTACCTTATTCTACCCTACTCTATCCTACTTTACCCCACTCTAACCAACTCTACCTTACTCTACCCCACTCTACCCCACACTAACCAACTCTACCTTACTCTACCCTACTCTACCCTACTCTACTCTACCCTAACCTAGTTACGACCTTCCCTGTATGCTAGTGAACAAAACAAAAAAAGAATTATTAAAATTGGTCCAGCCGTTCTTAAGTTATAGCGTGACCAGGAGAAATAAGGGTTTATTTTTACCCGACTACGGAGAGTTATGATTTTGACAGGCTATGTATGTATGTGAGTATGATCATCTGTTCCCTCCTAGCTCCTAATCTACTTATCGGAACTCGACATATGAGGTATCGTTAGAACCTTAATTGTCCGCTTAACATAGGCTACGTGACGTGTCACAAAACTCGACAAGGCGCCCTCTAGCGGACAAAAAGTATGTGTTAAAAAATAAAAATGGAGATAAATACGCCGTGTTTGGATCATTTGAAAAGGCTACATTTGTACATTTTGAAAATATTGCTCAAATTTAAAGTGACGCCCTCTAGCGGACAAAAGGTCATGTATTAAGTTTAACACCAAAATTGTTTAAATAAAAATAAAGTAAAAAACTAAAACCCGACTACGACAAAATAAAAACGACGCTGAAAAAGTATGAAACAAGATTTTCATACTTCGAAAAGAATAAAAAGAAAAACCGTAGTCACACGTTATTAAAGTGTTTCGGTTGGTACCTATTACGTGTGACTACGGCTTTTCTTTTTGTTCTTTTCGAAGTATGAAAATCTTGTTACATAAATATATAGATTAACTGCTGCCGACGGCTTCACGCGTTAGTAGAAAATTATCCCAAGGGAACATACTCTTGGGACAAAAGGAAATTTTGCTCTATTCTAGGATCAGATATAGAAGCAGCCCAAGCCAAGTTACGACCGTTTCGTTACGAATCTCTTTCTACAGTCGGTAACACCTCTAATTCCTTTATTCTGACCACGTGACTTAACGTTGAGATGATGTATTCCCATACATTTGAAGTTTTCTACTAGCGTTAACGATTGTAGATTATGAACTTGGCTAGGGGGGTGTTTTTTTTGCTGTTCTGGTCTACCTGTGTGCTAACTTTCATCTAAATTCGTTTCGCGGTTGAGCGAGAAGGATTATCAAACACTAGCTGCTGTCAGCTGCTTTGCCTGCGTGAAAATACTTAATTCATTAAACCCCGCGCGAACGCCGGCGTTCGCTCGGTCATTGTCTTTCTATTGTGTCTCTAATTACGCTACTCAATAAGTTAAATTGATACTTACTAACAAAAAACAAAAAGACATATATTAAACCTACATTACATACCTGAAAGACGATCTGTGTACCGCCATCCAGTGAGACACCATTAGGCCATACACCCTGCTGGCTACAGTAGCCACGAGGATATTGGGGCTGTCGCGCATCCGACGCATCAGTGATGCGCTACAGAAACGCGGCAACCCCAGCATTACCCGGAACGCGTTATTATATTGGACTCGTAGGGCATTGTACGAGCCCTGTGAATAACTGACCCACAGGTTATAGTCATCCAAAGGGAAATAGAAAGGGCTATGCTCGAAGTTTCCTTGCGTGATCACATCAGAAATGAAGATATCCGCAGGAGAACCAAGGTTACCGACATAGTTCGAAGAATCGCCAAACTTAAGTGGCAAAGGGCAGGGCAAATCACGCACATGCATGCACATACATACACATACATGCATAAGGTCTCCCACGAAGTGGACCGATGACCTGGTGGGGTCACGGGACTAAGATGGATGCGAGACGCATAGGATCGGTAGTTGTGGCGACGCTTGGGGGAGACCGGGAGACCTATGTCCAACAGTGGACGTCTTTCGGCTGAAATGATGATGATGATGTGCTACACAAACATAAATACAATCTTTCGCCTATACAATATTTATGTGATTATATACATGTGATTTTCAATATTTATCTCAGGACCCTGAGGTCCTGGACCTTTGGAAGGCGTACGAGGAGCCGAAGCCAACTCGCAGAGGCCCTTTAGATAATTATAATGGAACATGATACCAACCGACGATTATCCCTGTACGCGCTATGCTAGTGCACCGAAGGACAACCCCCGGTTGTTGAAAAACTATTGCGACATATGGAGAACAAAGATAATAGGGCTATGGTTTTTGGAGTCTTAAGTGGACTGGTAACATGGAACTATGTTAAGACTATGGCCCCTGCCTGAAAAACGTTATTAATATCCATCGAAAAAAGGCAGGGGGTGACTTGCACACTCAATAAATGGGCCCCCAAAAAACGGCCGCTAGCACGAAGTGACGTAGCAACAAGAGGGCAACATATTCTGAGGTGCTTGAGGAGTGGAGAGGTATACCACGGCTATCAGGACAATCCCGGAAGTACGGTCAAGATCCCTACCAGCACCTTACTGGATTATACATCCTTCTCCCGAGCACGTTTGCTCTTGCGAATCTCCACTCAAGCCAGCCAATAAAGGCAAGAGAGAGGTGGGAGCTCAGTTCCTCGTCAGTGATCACTACGGCCGGCCAATAAAGGCAAGCCGGAGATGAAGAACAAGAATTCTCCCGGGAGATCGGGTCCGTGGGGTCGCTAATGCCCAACAGTTCGCCACAAAACTGCACTGCGGATTGTATCTCTCTTAGTCTGGCCCCTCACCTTAGGCATATTACGGCAAAGCAAACTTCACCGATACAGACCTAGGGTATATTGGAGCACGCAAGCCCCACCACGACGTCAACGTAGAGATACGGCGATGGGGATATACATGTGATTATTATTAGTGTGATGTAATAAATAGGGTAGGACCTACCATGCTTCCCTGAGGGACACCAAAATCCACGGTAATTGGGTCACTAGACTATTCCTTTAACACTCTTTTTTAACCGATTTCAAAAAGGAAGACTATGTTCGGCTGAATGTATGTTTATTTTTTTTATGTATGTTCACCGATTTCTCGGTCAATTGTGGACCAATTTTGAATTTTTTTTTTTTTTTTTGATTGAAAGGTTACGCTTCCAAGTTAGTCCCATAGAAATATTGTTATGATCTGATCATGAACTTTGAAGATATGGAACAGAACTCCTCATAGGATCACAGCAGAACTGTCGTAACAAGTAAAATTGCTTTATGTATACGTGTAGTCGATGATTGACTGGAAGAATAGGGGGAATATATTGAACTGATCTGATGATGAAGCCTGAAGTAGGCACCGGAACTCTGTAATAAATTAATTTAATCTAACCGTATTTGGTATTATTAGAATTATCATGAGATGCACTCTGGCTATAAGGTATTTAAGTGTGGCTGAGAGGTACTTTTTAGTGGTGGTACCATAAATAAAAAGTGTAAAATAAGAAACTTTTTACAAAAATAAATTACAACCGACTTCAATGTAAAAATAACACTGAAAAGTGCAAAATAACTTTAATTTCGGAAGTCGGTGTTAAATAACAAAGAGACAAAACTATTATATACCGACTTCCGAAATTAAAGTTTTTTTTTCTCTTTATTTTGTATTAGGGACTTTTATACGAATGTACATGCCAGTCCCATCGGACATTAATTTTGCACTTTTCAGTGTTTTTTTTACATTGAAGTCGGTTGTATTTTTTTTTTTGTAAAAAGTATTATTATTTTATTACGTTCTATCAGTGGCTTAATGTGCATGGAATGGGTATCACTTGAAGGCGAATTCTCGTATTAAAAGGTTCAAATTCAGTACCATCACTGCAACAAGCAACTAGCAAAAATATAAAATCATATTTTTTGATATTGATTGCGACTGAGCCATTTTCATCAGAACCATTTATTTGTGTCGTCATTGTTACTTAGCTATCTTAATTGAGATATTTCTATGTATGAAGTTTTATTACTCATCTGTGGTCTTCTTGACCAGCTCGAGTTCATCAAAGGATAGTTTGTGATCGTGTTTGTCGTCGAGTTTGTGTCGTTAAACATCTATTCAGAAATTATTATTTATCCTTAATTAACATGATTAGGTTTATGTATGCCTATAATATTTGAGGGGCTCTGTTGCTTATGGATCCAATCATCAAAACTTTATTTTGATAAAAATGGGAAAAATCTGGAAGTACGTCCTATCAAATTCAGGGATACACATCTCGATGGGGTTTCGTCCCCTCTGGTGTTCCTCAGGGTTCGGTTTTAGGATCTTTATTATTTACTCTGTTCATTGCTAAACATTGTTTTGAAAATAGTTATATTTTACTTTATGCTGACGATATAAAAGTTCATAAAATTATAAGAAACATTTCTGATACACATCTATTGCAGGCTAGGTAGACTTAACAGTCTAGAATTAAATGTTTTCACATATCTTTCACACGTCAAAAGTCTATAATTGATTCCACATACAAATTTTATAATAGCGATATAGGTAAAGTTAATAGTATTAGGGATCTTGGTGTAATACAAGATAGTAAACTACTTTACGATCAGCATATTGATAATATAGTGAATAAGGCGTCAAGAGCACTTGGTTTCATAATGAGAACCTCAGCCGGTTTCCGATCACTAAAACCGATCAAAATCTTATATTGTTCGTTCGCACGCAGCCACCTTGAATATGCATCGCAGGTCTGAAACCCTCAATATGGGATATATAAGTATCGTATTGAGGGCATCCAGAAAAAAATTCTTAAGTTTTTTGATTATAGAGCAAAACAAGTATCTGTTAACTGCACTCACCGATGCAAAAGATACCATTTTCTACCGCTTGACCAGAGACGTGATATTAATGATGTGTGCTACCTGATTAATATCGCAAATGGTTCAATTGACTGTCCTGAACTTGTTTCAAAATTATCACTACACACTAATCAGATGGGGCTAAGACAGCGGCCACTTCTGCATGTACCTAGTGCAAACACAATTTATAGGCGTAATGCATTTTTTCTGAGAGCCAGTCGCAGTTTTAACAGGATTTTATGTGAACCCGGCATTGTCTATTTTGTGCCAACGCGGGTACAGTTAGGAAGCTCTTCTCAAAGCCATTTTTTGAGCAACTAGTACCTATTTGCACCTGAAATTTATATTATTATTGTTTGTTTAAATTAATTTACTAACAGTTTAAGGTATTGTTTGTGGGACCAACTTTAAATATTTCTTTATCATTATATATGTGGAAGATTAAATTAGCAATTTAGTTAATTACTATTGTCATTATGTTGTTATTAGTCTGTAAGCTTTCCTAAAATGTGAAAAATAAAATAAATGAAAAATAAATAAATAAAAAATATCAAATCGGTTCATAAAAAAAGGAGTTCTGACGTAATAAAACATAGAAAAGGCATCCGATTGAAAACCTCATGTTTTTTTAAATTCGGTAAAAGACCTATAAAAAGTTGGAAAATTAGAGGTGTGCTTGACAATTGAATTATGAGAATTGCCTCTCTAGTGTCTAGACAAACTGAAATCTTATCTGCAATAATGATTGTTAAAAAGTCCAAAGTTGTGATTGAAACATTGTGATTGTTTGACTTCGACAATTGTTTTAATTTATAGAGTATCACTTTGTCCAGAGCTTCTGGTATTCTACTCCAATAGGTAGTTTTTACTGTTTTCTCTCTATATCCCTGTAAACTCCTCCAAACACAGCGATTTTGGTTGATGGGCTCTCGTGGGAAGATGTGAAGCAAAAGGCGGAATTCGCACTGTCTTCCATAATGAACTGGCTTGATGTAAACTTGCTGACCTTAAACACAAAAAAGACCTATTACCTGCCCTTTGCAATACGGTGCAACACCAAACCTACAAGTGATTTCACTATAACTGCTCACTCATGCCAGAATCAATTCATGTCGTGCTCATGTCCTTCTATCGCTAGAGCTGATAGTGTTAAATTCACTATCAGTTAACGTGGGTGTGCATATAGACGATGGGCTGAAATGGAATAAACAAATCGATATATTAACTACTCGTACTCTTCGTCTTATTCACATCTTCAGGTCTCTACGAGAATCCGCCTCTATTGACATTCTCAGAATGGTATATTTCACATTATGCCAATCGATTATTGGATACTGTATTACGGTATGGGGTGGAGCAGCAAAAACATATCTTATTTGAGCAGAAAGGTCTCAAAGGGCTGTGCTTAAGGTTATGTTGAGGAAACCTTACCGATACCCCACTACGCAACTTTACGCCGCTTGCAAAGTGCTAACCGTTCGGCAGCTCTATGTTCTCCATTCAGTCCTGAGAACACATGCCCGCTTACCTCCTTCTGATCCAAGAAAACGTACTTTTGTTCCCCCAAGCGTAAAGTGCAAAACTATATTTGCAAGACATCAATATTATGCCTTGAGTCATCGAGTTTATAGAAAAGTACAGAAAGAAATAGACAAAATAAATTTAAATAAGTTTAAAGTCAAATCTAAACTTTCTGCCTGGCTCTTAGAGCAGGACTATAATAAAACAGAGTCTTTAGTATCTAACATCGCTTAACATATTTTCATTTCAAGATTACTACAAACACCACATACACATACACCATCACACACACACACACACACATTATTATTATATTATTATTAATATTATATTTTATTTATCTCAGGACCCTGAGGTCCTGGACCTTTGGGAGGCGTACGAGGAGCCGAAGCCAACTCGCAGAGGCCCTTTAGATAATTATAAAGGAACATGATATCATATTATATTATTTTTATTATTATTATTTTGCATTGATAAGTATAGTAATTGTAACGCTTCTAAAATTTTATATCGACACACTTTCACTTTACCTTGCAAACCCTAGTTTTATTTAATTTCAGTTTGGCCGATTCACTGTCTCTTAAGATACAGGTCTCCTAGTTTAAGAGACAGGGTTCATAATTTTTTGTATGCATAGACTTATCTAGTAGACGAAAATTATCTGTCCACAAAACTAAGCTTCTTGTATTTCTGCTACCTTGTTTTGAATTGTGTCTGTGTGTATTGTTTGGATAAATAAACAATTTTATTATTATTATTATTTTTATTAGTAAACTAATATGCTACTATAAGTATATGTTTGTGTCTAAGTTAGTCGTCGTTAATTGTAGGTCTAAGTTCAGCCGCTGATCTCTGTGAATCTATAATTATGATAATGTGTTTACTACATAGGTCAGAAAGGTTAAAACTTTAAATTTCTAGAAAGTTAGTATGATATTATGTTATAACACTTGTAGATGAATGAAAAAATAATTACTTTTCCCCAGTTTTCCAAAATGTCATACCGTTTTATTTATTGAAAATAAGAAAGTTATATATTTCAATTAGTCTAATAATTGTAGCTCATGTAGCGTTGCATCCGTGCAGAACTCGACTATCACACTGGATTCATGTTTATATTTTGACATACCTATATGCTCTCTTCATTCTTATTAATGATATCTGGATGGCGTATTTTAATTGGGATATGAATCCCAATTAAAATACGCCATCCAGATCTGAAATCACTTCTACTATAAATACTGTTCTAGATTGAAAATGATACAAAAGAGTTCAATGCATTTATAAATGCTTTCATTCAAAGGTAATATACGTGCAGTTACCGAAGCAATACGGCGTTCTCAGTTTGGAATCAAGGAGAAAAAATAAATTATAGCAACATTTATTGCTCAGATTTATTATCTCTTTGGCAACATTACATTATTCAGCAATGATAACAATGTATGCATGTGTGTGTTATTACAATGTAAAGGAATGTAGGTACATTCAAAACAAAACGTTTATAAAATAATAATGTCATAAGATTCGCAACGTTTACCTGCAATTGAAACATTTTTAAACATTCTTTCAGCAATAGCTTTCGCCTAAAGATATTCCAATCTACAGTGGAAAAGCCAGGTCCAATATTTTTTATGCATCATATGCAAACTACGCGCACCGTGACAGATGTTTGAGTAGATTAGCCAATTATAATGACCGCTGCGTTTCATAATTTGAATTGATCACAAACGAGACGTGAGGCGAGTCCCATCAGACGACGCGTCCGAAGTCAGAAAGCGAAACGCACGCGAGATCCACAATATTTCATTACATTTAACGCATAACAGTAAACAGAATGCGTTTTTTAATGAAATGTTAAACACGACATACAAATATAGTTTTAATGGACCTGGTGGAAAATCTGCCAGTTTGATGGTTGCAAACAGGGCTGAAATACGGTTCAGCAGTTTAAGAGTGAAGTATACTACTACCTACTGATGCCAATAATAATTGTCATCTCGGTCTATTAATCAGTCTAATCGCTTCAGTGGGTGTCTGTCTAGTCATAAATTTTCATGGATAAAAGTTGCCCATTCTTTGATAATAACTTCATTGAATGGTTGGAATATATTACGTTATAGTAAGCTTGAAATTATTGTCACTTCTGTTACAATTGTTACGTGAATAATGTCCGTGAAAACTGAACCGATTTAATTTTTTAATTCTCATCTCGTCATAAAGCACTTAATTACATAATTTTCTGACTCGGTGACATTAGCCTTCGTAACATATCGTTAACATTGTTAAAGAGAAATCAGAAGAAAATTATACAGAGATAGATTTATTACGTGATACACTAGCATCTTTTTTTAACTGTTTGCAATCATGCATCATTTGAACTACTGATACATGCGTGAAAAGCTTCAGAAAATAAAGTAAGAGCGACTAAATATCAATGAAATAATACGCAGTTTATTTCTACATTTTATTTTTGTAAAACATCGGGAATACTTACAAAAATTTAACAACAACCTCAACAGCTATAAAAAACTTATCACAACAATAAAATTAGAATAAAATAATTATTTTAAGAACAATATTTACAATACATTTTAGTCTACTTTTATAGACGCGTAAACATACAAAGATGTATGTACAAAACTATAATAAGTCTTAACAATATTTAAACCTTACACAAAAAAAATAAATGCCAAATTTTAATAATACATCGTTTTAAGCAGTCCAATGAAATCGTTTCTCGAGTCTGTAAAATTACAGTAGATAAATTAAATAATAACGACTTAAAAATAATTAAATACAATATAGAACATTGTACATCAGTTCAGAAAGTACAGTTAAATTATAAATTAGTTACATTCTAATACTCTACGTGGTAGCGTCTGCATCGATGGTATCAGACTTTGACTCTGCAACCGGTGGTGGCGGTCGCAATAATATTGGTACGGAGGTTTCTAAACTTTCAGTTTCAGCACCAGCTTCGAACAACGGCTCAGTCTTCATAATCCTAAGAAGTTTCGGTTTGTTGACGCGCCGCCTGCGAGAATGTTTCTCCAATTTGATATGATTACCCCTACCCATAGGTGAATGTGGAGGAGGAGGCTTCAATAAAGGGTAAGGTTCATCTATGTCAGACTTTGGATACTTTCTATGGTAAGAATGACGTCCCGATAACAAATTAGGGTGCCTATGCCTCTCATTTATTGATCTAGATCCTGGTATAAAACGGCTTTTAGTTCTGATGTCCCCGAAACTACTTGAAATAGCATCGTCACCCTGTCCTGTCAACTCTGATGAAGAACTGACTTCTCTTTCACTTGCTGAATCGTCTTGTTCTATGACAGCACCTATGGGGTGATTATTTGATGCGTCAGCAATTGGTACAATGCTTTCTTCCTCTTCTTGACTTCTAGAGTATTTTACACCCTGATAGGGAAATCTTCCATTGTTATATATGTCCATGTAAGAGCCGCCTAGTGCACTAAGTCCATCGTTAATAGGCGCTAAGCCTCCAGTGTTTTCATTTTTTAGCAAAAACTGTAGCTGAGATAAATCGAATTTCATTGGTCCTGGTTTTGAATATTGGTCTCTCAATGACATCATTTGTGTATCATCCACAGTGGGTTTTCCCTTTAACATTTCGGCTACTAATTTGAGGTCTACATTAAATGGGTTTGCTACTTTAAAGCCATTGATTGTTGATAGTAAACTGCTATCTATTTCCGGTCTGTTCATACTCATAGCCGGTTGTTTATTTAATAATAACTTATTAAGTAAGCTGGTTGTGACATCAAGCTGATGACTGCCAACGTTCTGGTTGATTCTCATTGGCAGAGGTGTGGGGATACTCCCTTGATCAAAATTGATATTGTGTAATTTTAGAGCATCATTAGCCATACCTTGGGTCAGTTTATATGGAATATCATTGAATTTTAAAATGCTGGCAATGTCTGATGATAGTTGATTTTGGTTCCGATTGTATCCTGACTGAATATTTTGTGATTGCAAACTATCTTGATAGTTGTTGGACTGTTGAGATAAATAACTGCTAAGCCCTTGTGATCCTGAGTAAGTTCCCGAACTAAAACTAGGTTCCGGGGATGGTGTCTGTTTGCCATAAAAAGTCGACTCTATTTGTTTGAGATTATCAGGGTTTAGGTAGTCTTCAGACTTTGTTTTGATGTTAAATCCGTAGATAGAATTTTTGTCTTTATAAAATGAATCTGTTACAGGTCTTATGTACTGTCTTATATTTTGGTCTATTTGATCTTTTCCGTAGTTGTTAGTAATGTATCGGCCGCTATTATCCAAACCGGTTCCCGACTTTGAGGGATCGGAATTGGCTACTACATTCGACACATCTATTGGGACGATATTTTTCAATGCCTTATCATGATCAAATGGTTGTTTTGGTTTGTTATCTAAATTATCTCGAGGTGTTGAAAGAAAATATGGAGATGCTGTTATAAGATCATTTTGTGTATTATACAAGTAAGGGTTGTTTGAATTATCAGTAAATTTATTTTTCTGTTTGTCGCTATTGCCATAATATCCACCTGCGTTATTTATATCTGAGTTACCAATATTAGAAGATCCATAGTTATTATTATTTCCATATAGCTGTTGCTGTTGTTGTTGTTGCTGCTGTTGCTGTTGCTGCTGTTGTTGTTGCTGCTGTTGTTGTTGCTGCTGTTGTTGCTGCTGTTTCAGTCTCTCATGTGCTTTCGCAGCTGCTTTTGCAAATTCTTGTGCTTCAATAGCTTCAGTGCCTGACTTAGATACTTGATCGTAATTATAGGGTTTACCAGTTTCCATGTGAAAATTCATCTGGCTAACTGCCGGGCTATCAGATTGCATACTTAGCTGGGAGTATCTTGGAGAATACCCAGAATTGTATTCAATCAAAGGCTTTTTACCTGTTAGTTTCCACCCGAAATCACCGTTGGAGTACAAATCTGCTTGACCTGTTTCATGTTCCAGGTCTCTTGTACGAATTTTTAAATTGTTTAACATTTGGTTATCGGGCTGTACGTAATTAACAAATAAGTTATTTGCTGATGCCATACTCCCGATGCGATGTGTATCACTATTAATGTTATCAGAGTTTGAGTCTAATCTTGAATCTTGTTGGGAATTTTGGAACTGATAATTCTGATACTGATTATATTGACTTTCCTGAAGAGATTTCGCTGCTGCGTTTATATTGGAGTTCATAGCATTTTGCCATGATTCTCGCAACTGGTCCTGGTAAGGCGAACTAGTAGTTGTCGTTGAAGATGAGTACTCATTTTGATATTGTTGTTGGATATTGTTTGGGTACCTAACTCCGTTGCCAGCGTAATCATAATGGTCTATTTGCATTTTTTTATTTTGATCATTACTATCGTAACTCACGACATTATTACCGATGGTTGTCGTAACTCTATTATTGTAGTCTGGCGACCCAGTTTGTATGACTGACAATGGGGACGATACATATGACTGTAAATTCGATGGACTAGAAAGGTATATTGGCGATGAGCTCGAAACATATGAACTTGACTGTGTTCCACTATATTGCCCGTTGTTCAATGGTGTAGACAAATACGATGGTAATGGAGACGCGGTACTCTGTACGCTATCTAAAAACGAATTAGGTGTGCTGTATTGGTAGGGACTAGGACTAGACAAGTACGATTGACCATGTGACGCTTTAGACTCTAACGGTATTTGATTGTTTTGTTGGTTGTTGTTATCGTAATTAGATGGAGAGACTGTCGAGTACTGGTACTGTGGCTGCGGTGTAGCTGTATACCCTAAGCTCGGAGCTGGGGTAGACATCTGTGATTGTTGGTAGTACTGATTTTCTGCTCTCAATTGCTGGAGGAATTCCTCCGGTGGTAAGGAGTACTGCACGGATGCATACTGGTTACTAGCCCCTGCACCGCTGTCCTGTGATTCCGTATTCTCTGGCTGTTTCTCAGTTTCTTCAAGTAGCTGCTGGAACGGGTTTTTGATTCTGTAAATCTTTCGGCTCCTCGAGTAAAATGTTCTACCGTAGTTATTAACTTTATTAGGGTCATCATTGCTGGTATACTGTATGCTAGGTGAACTTAAAGACTGGCTATTTTGGTCTCTCTGTAGGATATTGTTGAAACCCGTGATAGTCTCAACTTGGCCATCGTTGGAAGCCATCTGTTGGTAACGGAGAAGGTCTTGCTCGGTGAATCCATTTTGACAGCGGGTGGATTTGATCAGTTGTATTATGACTAGTAGCCGTATCTGGAAACAAAAAAAAGAATAACATTATTATCACTTTAATAAGACCAGCACGCCAAATAATAATCAGGTATTTATTATACAATACAGTTAATTCTTGTGCTGTATGATTTCCGTTAAGTTTCGGCTATATTTAGCGATGGATGTGTACTTTTTTATTTTGCAAACTTGTTTTTGTATACAATATAAATAGCGTAATTTGTATTTATTGTGAAGGCTATAACTCTGGCTCAAGGTATAGGCTTCTGGTACCTGATATTTATGAAGATAAGGGCACAATATTTCAATACTTAATATTTTTTGGCACATCTGTTACATGTCTCTCTTAAAACACTACCACTATTGTCCCATCAAACTCAAATTCTATTCTAAATTCGCACAACCCTTTAAAAGTATATTCGTCTAATTAGCCTACATGATAACAAGGTGCATTTCTCATTCAATCTCCTTTGACATCACAGTACGTACAACTTCACACGTATACGTAAATCAATTAATTAACCATTAAACTAAAAATAAGTTAAGGAAAAACTAATACCAACAAGTTTTAAGGCATTCGAAGCACCTGTTTAGAAATTACCATGTTGATTAGTGAACTATAGATTTAGAAAACTGTCAGCTTCTTCTAATAGTTCAGCATTTTTAGAAAGGCTAGTAGCTTTCGTTAAAGGACTTGCATACTGATGACTTTGTATCTGACCCATCCACTCTCGATCTTTACTAGTTCCGAACTTGTTCTTCGAGTTGTTATTTTTAACTTTAACTTGTGCTGTCAAGATTAAGATTTTCCCTTTCAACTACTGCTTGTCAGGGGTCAAACCGCCTACGGTAAGTTCTGGTCGGACCCACCTACTCCATAAACGATTTTAATTTGAGAAAACATTGACTAGTACTTTCATAAAACTAGTATTTTGAATTTCAATGTAATATCTTATCAGAAACCTGTTAATATCGTTTTATAGAATTGTTAATTTCACAAAGTTGCTAATACTGAGTTTAATCGTTAAGGAGTGTAAAATATGTATCTCGTGCAGTTGTGTTAAATCGTAATTATGACACGCCTAGAGGAGAGAAACTTCTGGTAATATTTGCATTAGTTGCATGTTAGAAACAACGACAGCAAATGTAATCATTCATTTGGTATCAAAAACCGTTGAAACCAGCTACTTGTGAGCCGAGTACGACATGGCAGCTAAATTTACGGAATGAAGTTTCATGTTCAAATAGAAATGAGATGATAAATCTCTCAATTTGCGCGTTCGAACGCTGGATTAAATATCATTAAAATCATACTATAAATTATTATATCAATATACAGTTGATATGAGTCTGTATGTGGTAACGTTAATTAAACTACGGAGTAATTGTCATTTTCCTCAAAAGATTTAATAAAATAAACAAAAGAAATGCGGAAATATTATAGCTTTGTTTATCTGTAGTTTTAGGGAATGCTAAAAATTATTTATTAAAATTCATATTAATAGGCTCTCGGTTGACTTTTATCTATATAATATATAGATAAAAGTCAACCAAGAGATATTATATAAAAGCGAAATACCACTCACTGATTAATCACTAAATCTCAGAAACTATGACACCTACAAACTTTAAATTTGGCAGGTAGGTTCCTTATAGGGTGTAGACATCCACTAAGAACGGATTTTACGAAACTCCATCCCTAAGGGGGTAAAACGGGGGTTGGAAGTTTGTATGGAGAAACCTACTTTTACGCGGGTGAAACCCGGCCTGGCAGAAGCTCTATATATTATAAGGATGGACTTAACAAAAAAGTGCTTACAATACCAGCTATTTACTGCAGTCACCCTTTATTATGCCACCAACGCAATAAAAGTCTAAATCGCTTGAACGGACAGTAAAAAAATGTTTGTTTAAATGTCTAATCTTACTTCAAATGGAGTATAGTTACGACGATTTTCAATTCAGGCACATTCCTTAATTACATATAATAAGAACATGCTTTGATCAAAAATAATCAAATTTACTCTATATAGATTGACACGGATTGACATTGTCAGACAGCGTGCGTGCTGCGTGTACACCGTCTGCAACGTTTGACGACCGTGCGGTATGCCGGGCGATAGTGAGATGTAAGCCCGTGTGTCCTCAGCCGTGAATCGAATCGCGTTCCTACAGTCCGTGCGGATTCCTAATTATATTACTGCGGCCATTTATCTTTGTTCATCATTAGCTGGTGAACTAATTGAGTATACAGTGACAACTAATAAAATGTTAGGTTGAGTTAACCTTTATGGGCTTTTTTTTCGGTGGGAAAATCATCCAATGGCATCCCCCGCTCTTGGGCGGAGCGCGAGATAGTGTCAGACTTTTACTGACCAAAAACCCACTCCTGTTCCTTCGCTGCCTTTCGTACCAGGGTCGAGTCTTCCTTTCAGAAGCAGACCCTTGACCCCAGTAGATTTTGATCCTGCTGGGCCCCTACGGTTTGTTGACATCTCCTTGAGGCGCGCGTGGAATAATAAGCGTCGTCGACGACTTGAGCTCAGTCCGGACGGTTACCGGACGGTCGGACAGCTAGCTACAATTGGTCCCCCTGTCCACAAGCCCGCGCCTACGCTGGCCGGAAATCGGGATCGGAATCCCGGCGGCTGGGGCGTGAGGGCCATTGCCTCGCTTGTGCACGTGCGGCCTCCTCCTTTTTCTAGCATTACTGCTTCGCAGAAAGAAGCGACCGCCTGCCACTCCTCCTCGCTCCGGACCATGGCCTGTACCAAGGCCCGGTGCGAGAGATCGCTACCACCGATCGCCCCCACGAGGTCACGGCGGTGCTCTGCCCAAGCGGGGTACACCTGTACCGTGTGCTCCACCTTGTCCTCCAGCCGGTCCACACAGTGGTGAAGCCTTTATGGGCTGATTTTTATACTGAAAGATATTTGTTATAATACCTAATAATAATCAGTATTAGGCAATGGAGACCCGGTAAAATACACAAAAAAATTACGCATCTTCGGAAACGTCGATAGACGACACTTTTTCGCCAAAAACCCTGTCTCAAGAAGTGTTGTAGAACTTGTAGATAGTGAAACTCGTATCACGAACAAATTGTCTTTCAAACGATTCAAAGCGTCTTTTTGGTACGCTGAAACTAGTTTGGGTCATCTGCAAGCCCGCGCTTCGCTATCGCCCTGCGACTCCCGAGGTTATAAAATGTTATCTCTTTCAAATTTTCCGCCACTACTCTCTTGCTCCGTACCATGGCCTAAACTAGGGCCGGACGCGAAAGGTAAGCCTATCGCCTCTACGACGACACTGCATTGCTCCGCCCAAACTGGGTTGACCACCCGTGTATGTCCTTGCCTTTGTGGAGAGTTTTTAAAAAGGAAATTTTAAAAAGCTGTAACTTATTTAATTCAATTTAATATTGAATAACAATAAAACACATAATTTGTTAATTCAGTAAAAGATTCGTTCACTTTAAACATGAGATTTTTACGAATTTTAAAAATAACAAACAAAGATAGTTTGGAAAATTGCAGTTTTTCCAAAATATGGTTATGCATTAGCACTTTGATCTCGAAGTATAACAGTGAAAATCTATTGAAATTAAAACCACGTTTTAGTTCACGTTTTTTGAAAATTATAACTGTATCAGGTAGCGTTCGTCACACTAACATTATAAATCCAAAAGTCATGTATGTGTGTATATTTGTTGCTCTTTCACGCTCAAATGGGTGATCGAATTTGAATGAAATTTGGCTCACGGGTAAATCACGTTATTTTTTCTCCCGGGAGTTAGTTCCCTTAAGATTATTTTCTACTTTCACGCTGCGAAGCCGTTGGCAGAAGTTAGTAATTTCGTAACATCGTGACTTTGACTGCTTATTAATAAAAATATAGAAAACCAGTTCTGTACATAAATATTACGTAAGAATGTTTATACTTCAGTTTAAAAGGAGACCGCAATAATTTTAATATTTTAGAATTCATTATGACGACCACACTACGACTACGTATGAGTTTGTTTATCTTTTTCATCATTAGATAACATCCTGCGTATTCAACTCAAAGCATTTATTTCAAATAAACCATTTATAGACACTTTGTAATTGCCAAGAAGTTGGTCAGTCAGAAAGATGATGCTAATTGCACATTCCAAAGCATAGATCTCTATGGAGAAGAACGTACAAACAACACCATGGATAGTTTTTTTAAAATCATGTTATGGATTACAAAATCCTGGTTACATATTTCTGGTCGAAGCGACAATGTTAGGTATGCGAAAACAATGTGAATAAATTAAAAAAAAAAAATTGTTTTAAAAGGTTTCAGAATGTGACTAGCGATTAAATTAATCAAAATATTTAAAACTAGTTTTTTGACCTCAGGAACCTTAGGCTCGCAGAAAGCACACTCAGTGCGCTCAGATTGCGTCAATACGTGTTTCTTTCTTTCCTTTCTAATTTTCTAACAGGAAAACCATTTTCAGAATCAAATCAATTATTTTAACATTCTACAAACAAATAAACGAGTGGTTCTCAACCGGTCGTCCACGGACCACGGGCGGTTCGCAAAAGCTGAAATATGGCCCTAAAAAAGGTCTAAAAATTTCACATTTTCCAACTGAAAAGTCTCATTGATGCTAACTGATGTTAATAAGTATTTATCAGAAATATTGTGTTGTCTATGACAATAACAAATAAACAATAATAATATTTATTTTTATTCGGGTAAGAATATACACACTGCCATTTCCATATAAAAAAATCAAATAAATTATTAAAATAAACATAAGAGCTAAATAGAATAAAATAAAATAATTATGTTACATTAAATTAAACGTAATCAAAAATAATTCCATTAAATCAAATTAATTACATGAAATTAAAGTAAATTACACAAAACAATTACATTAAATCAAATTAAATTACTCAAAAATACCATAAGTACTCGATACTTTTAATTTTATAGAAGAGGTGTGCTACAAGTTTAGAATTTATGGTATAAGTTTTTTATTGATCAGTTAACAAAAAATAAAAATCAAAGTGGTCCCTGGTCAAAAAAAGATTGGGAACTACTGGTATAAAACGAATAATTTAACATCCTTATAATATCTATCTGTTTTAATAACAGGTAAACTAAAAACTCTTTTAAAGAAATATCTGTAAAAACCTTACCCGCGTATTTCGTGTCCTACCAAATTAAAATACCAAAAGTGAACTTGTAAACAAAACACGCTTTGTAACATGTGAGAAAAATGTAATTGCTAGGCATTTTAATTGCGTTTGAAACGTAAGTAATACGCTAAGTATAATGTAGCAGAAAACTGTAGAGCTAGTAATGAGATAAAAATTCCAACAGGTTAAGATAATTCTAATGAAAATATTAACATAAGAAGACTTGTTACATAAGAATATATATTATTTAATCTACATAATCCCACCGCTGGACAAAGACCAGCTGTTTTGATGCAGGGTTATTCAGCTTATATCATCCTCCTGCTGAAAAAGACATATCTACCTAGATGACTGCTAGCTTTTTCGGTTCAAAAATGACCCGTACAAGGGTAATTTTTTTAAAGTGGGTTTACATTCAATGACTTATACTGACTAAAATCACACCTGTGTCCTTCAGTTACCCTTTGCGTTCTAGAACGATAGGTTTACTTTTCAGAAATTCCCTTAGTAGTTAATTTTGTCCAGCTAGACAAACTCGACTTCCTGCTACTGACTGACTGAATAAATAAATAACGACCTCCATATAGCCATCATCATTTATGTATACCTCACATTACAAAACTAGGTCTAAAGGAAATCGGCCCAGTGAAACGCGGAATTGGGAAACACAAAAATTATACCATACTACTATTTTATATTCATACATCACTGTATAATAAATAAATTTATACGAGACTAGCGATTCACTGCTACTTCGCACGTTTTCACGGTTGATAAAACACCTAAGACTCTTTATTAATATCTTTATATATATAATTCGTACGTGTGTTTGTTATCTAACTCCTCCTAAACAGCTTAACCGATTTGGATGTTTTTGTAGATATACGTGAGTCGGTCTCTGGATGGTTTAAAAATACAGTTGAATCCGGTAGGTGGCGTTGCAATCAGGTTCTTAATTTTTTTCTGATCAAATGCCTGCTTTCGGGCAGGACGTCTGACGGGGCCATTAGTAAGACTGTAAGTTTAATAATAATGATTGTATTATAGGTGCACGGGTCGCGGGTATCCGATAGATGTGAGATGCATAGGATTGGTCGTTGTGGCGACACTTGGGGGAGGCGTATGTCCAGCAGTAGACGACTTTCGATTCAGATGAAGATGATAGGTGCTTAATAAATACTCTAATGATAGTGAAAATCACATCAAAATCCATTTCATAGCTTAGAAGAACCACGTGGCTCTGAAGACAGACACGAAAAGCGATTTGTTTTCATCATATTATGTTTATCTTTACATATTATAAAACAAAGTCTATCACCGAGTCTGTCAGTCAGTATGAATGCAATAAACTCATAAACTACTGAACGGATGTTTGTGAAGTCTTCACCAATAGACAGAGTGATTCATGAGAAAGGTTTAGGTTAAAAAAACCGAGAATTTCAAAGATTTGTAACACTCATGCGAAGCCAGGGGCGGGTCGCTATAATGATATAAACATAGAAGCTCAGTATTTGAATCCAATGATTTACGATAAAAGGAGTCGTGAACAGGTTCACACAATAGAAAGTCGAGCTAGGAAGCTTTCAATTCGTGACCATTATGCATGCAAGACAGGATAATACCCGTCCGGGTGAAAGGGCAAGGAATAACTTAACAGCTACCCACACTTGCATCTGAGGATGGGAATAGATAATATCTTAAATAGTTAATAGCTTGCAATAAAATTTTATAGAGGAATAAATATATTAATAAATGAAAAACCTGTGAAAGTTCTTGTTAATAAATATGTACCTAAGGGCTCTTAGTAATAAAACTAAGGAGAAAGAGGAAAACATGAGATAGCTATATTATCCAAGCTACATTATAAAATAGTACTTCCTCATTGAATTAAATTAATTTAAAATACAATTTAAATAAATAAAATTGGTATTGGTATATTTCGTGTGTACCTAATTTTTGTAATGTGAGAGTTGTTGGCGGGATTTTTACTAGTGAAGTTCAGTGATTTTTTTATTCGGTACATTTAAATGTAAATAATAATTCTGAATTTCGATTACGGTTGCTGATTTCAATAGGTAGGTATTATCCAAGTATACTGGAGATATCATAGTGCACAAGTGTATGCACGAAAACACTTGAGCACTCTCTGTTTCTTAACCCTCATTATCCTATGGGGCGGCAATCCGTCACGATCATGGAGTTCTCTCCATGATCGCGACACACGACCTTTCGGAGCAGGACCTTTGCTTGCTTTCGGAATCATAGGTTTGTCACACCACCAACTTCCAAATTCCGGGCTGCTATAGAGTAATTCTTAATAGAAAAACTCAATAGCACTTTTTGCTCGATCCGAGAATCGAACCCCACGCTCTACAATCGCGCTTACGACGAAGTACTTAATGTAAAGTGTCCAGAAATACGTTACTCCCTTCGATTTTAGACATATTACATATTATTATCATTTAACAATATCTTAAATGAAATAGCGTCTCATTAAAAATATGACAGTTTACAAACAAACACCAAATTTTAAAGAGATCTGTACTTGCCCGTTTGTAACTCAATATTTCTTCTACTTTCCGTAAGATCGCTTTGTAAATCCACTTTGCTGTCTCAAGACATTATAATATCTTAGATCTACATAAAGATACAGTGTCTCATGTTCAAACACCATTAGACTAACTTAATCCCCTGTAATTTCTTATGTTAAACTCGATGCAATTGATTGCTCCTCTTAAGTTGCGACCCTGAGGTCAGAGCTAAGTGATGCTAATTGCCTTTCAATCGTGATACAGTCAGATTTACAGTCATGGCGATATGTCTAGCATGTTTTTAACATACTCATTCGGTTTTATGTTCTGCTTTGCTCATTGACCTGTCGTACGCCAGATTTTATGTCGTAATAAATACTGTTCTTCGATGATGTAAATTGTAATGGGATATATCGTTAAAAGTGTCTTGCTTCGGGCTGGCAAACTTTACTTAATTGTAGAGTTAGCTACGCAGTTTACAGGAAGTTTAGTATGGCCTCAGTGTTTTAGAAAGTACGTAGTATTTAAAACAATGTGAGTAAGATGTTGAGAAATAAAGTTGACATTCAGTTCCTGTAGCGTAGGAAGGGACATACCTAATAAGCTATAATTTTTTTGTAATAATAAGCATCAATATCTGCTTAACGACCTCCACTGCTGAATATAGGCCACCCCAAGTGTCACCACAATAAGATAAGATAAGATATTATACAATGGCTGGTCTTGTGAATTTCGCCTCCATAGGATTCCCGCGGTCCTCAACAGGCCGTGGTTTCACCCTGTGGGAGGCCTTCCAACACTGCGTCTTCCGGTTCCAGATAATATGTTTATATTATTATTTTTATTGTGCTTTTGGGTACAACATTGACTGGTCTACACCGTCCTCCAATATTGTAATATGGAAACGTTGTAAATACAATTTTTTTTTTTAAAGATTAATCATAGAGTTTCTTGTCTTGTTGTGCACTAGCTTCTGGCGTTTTATAAGTGCCCATGTAGAAGAACCGGCAAGAAACTCCATGGTTACTCTTTGTGTAAAAGTCTTTCGTTGCCTTCGTTTCAGTACAAGATAGGTACAGACCAAGTTATTACACAACCAGCACAACAGTACAGCAATTAGTAAACGAAACCTAGCATAAACAACGTCCCAAGCTCCATAAGTAAGGGCTTCGATAAACGAACGTCAAAGGTCGCGAAGACATCGACTAGGATGTTCGATGTTCACCGTTTCTCTGCCCTTACCGGTCACGCGTTTCACCCAGTGTGGCCAGGGAAAGTGCGCTTCTGAACATGCCATGTCGCTTTTAGCACTAACTACCTGTTCAAACAGGCTGTGAGGTCTTTGACGTAGTGTGGGAACATAGACAGGGAAATTGATTGGCGCGAAATGTTAGTGAAATGAAAGCGCAAGTTCGGATAGCCTGTGATTTGATACGCTTGCGTTTTAGACGTAATTGTTTTGAGTTGCGTGGAATTGGCGAGGTGTTATGGTGAATGGAATTGGACAGTCGCCTAGTCGTTTCGCTGTGTTTGTATTTAGAGTTCTCAAGCGTGACCATGAGTAAGATGTTGTTGGTGTTAAATATTTTAGAAGCATTTTGTGGCCCTTAGGTCTGCCAATACTATTAAAATAGCTTACCTATTTACTCTCTCAGTTTACTTGTAAGCCCTATGTTCTTGGATATTCTTGGATTATCCATTTAGTTCCTTAAAAGGATTGTATAATTCACTCGAATTAACTATGTTACAGAACACAATTAGTTGTCAATCTAAAAGAGGTTGTTTGGTTGTGTTTAGTTAGGCTTCTCTAGCATGTCCATGAGGTACTTAAATGCTATTGGTGTTACTTAGATATTTTATTCACAGAATTTCATGGCCTCTTGGTCTATCGTAATACTACTCAAGAAACCTACCTATTTACTCTCTCAATTTACTCGTAGATGATCGATTTGGTTACTTTTTCTTACTAAATTACTACGTTGCAGTACACAATTACTTGTCAATCTAAATGAGGAGAAAATTTACCAATCATACAAAACCATGCGTGATTTAACCTTGTTTTATACACATTTTTAATATTGTTTTATTTATGTAGGTACCTATCTTGTACTGAAGCCACACATATTACATTGTAAGTTCATGTACATTTTCTTACGCCCATTATAATAAACATCAGAGCTACACGGCTACAGAATTGGCTACAACATACACAGCTACGCGCCATATTGGGTAAGGTTAGTTAGGTAAGTACGTGTTAACAGTAAATTTATTCTCCATAGACATTTCACGATTCAACCATTTTATTTCTTGATTTTGCGGTACATCTGTGGATACTTCTGTCTTATAATCCATCAACAAAAAATGTGAAAGGCCTTTTTGCAAATGCTAAAAAACTTTCTAAAAACTTTAAAACAATAATTTTGTCCATTGGTTTTAGAAAATACGAATGATAATATGTTTGGTGTGGCGAATAGTACGGTCCCCGTTTGGTTCACCAGCGATGAGATATGGCAGTCAACTAGCCTACTAGGAATCAAAATACAGATTAATAGGTATAATTTATTCGAGCTGATTTATTAAATGTATTTACTTTAGTTTCATCTGCTTCTTCTTTTACTTCTGTTAGCTGACTTTGCAAACGTTGTTCTGTCATATAAACTATGAAAAAACATTATAGGGAGTGGAGGCAGGAGGGTAAAAAATAGCCTACGATCTATTCTCAGACCTTGGTAGGTCTATACTTATTTAAAAAATGTCACAAAATTGGGTCAGCCGTTTCGGAGGGGTTCGATAACAAACACTGTGACACAAGATTTTTATACATTAGGAAAACTTTCGCTAAATCAGTTATACTAAGGGCGGAATTCACCAATAAAACTAATCGCGTTTTAACGTTTGGCTCGCATAATCGCGTTTAGCCGCTGTCACTAGTGTCACTTTTCTTTTGTTGTATTTTTACAAGTGACACTAGTGACAGCGGCTAAACGCGATTATGCGAGCCAAACGTTAAAACGCGATTAGTTTTATTGGTGAATTCCGCCCTAAGTGATTAACTTACTGCGTTTGTTCAATATGTTAAAAACTAAAATCACTATAACAGATTTATTTTGTTCCCAAATGTAGACCTATTACAAAACAAAACTGAGTTAATAGGACAAATATAACTAAATTACCATACATCAAACACGTTTAAAGGTAAAGGGTCTTCGATAGCAACTTGTGACGCAATATCCGGAACATTTTCTATGGTTTACGGCTCCAAAGTGGGACGAAATCACTTTAAACGGGACCAAACATTATATAACTGTGATAATATCGGAGAAAGTGGGCAAGAGCTAAGGATTTATTGTTAGACGTAAAACAGATGGAGGCTCTCATAATTACACCTTGAAGCGGTGGAATCATAGTGGTTGTAATGTAGCCTGTATTTTAGTTTCTTTGTTTATAGTATTTACGTCTATGTATTCATAGTGAAAATATATATCTTAAAATTATACCAGATATTGCTTTTTCTATTACCACAAGACACCACCTAAATATTATGCTGGAAGTTGAGCTTCTCCTCAAAAGACCATCTTATATGATTTGACCATTACAAGTTTACTTTGTGGACTTTAAAAGAGACGTCGACCACTGAGTTGGTTTGAGTTCTGAGTTGGTTGTTAGTTGGTTGGTTGGTTTGGTTGGTTGGTTTCTCAGGGTAGTCAGTTATGAAACACCAGCCTCATCTAATTTAAATTGACGGACAAATTGACGTGTAAGAACTCGTCAATTTGTTCGTCAAGTGTTATTTTTATCTTATTTGCAAAATAAATAATATTATTTATCATTATCATTTGCTAGCAGCATAAAAATATTTAGGTGTTCATTGTGTTCATTTAAATGAGGTCTTTTTTTGAGTGGAAAATTATGCAATTACTTTTCTCGCCCTAGGATGGGTTGAGAGGGCGTGTCAGACTTTTACTGACTTCACCCAGAGTGGAAAAATGTAATTTGATGATCATTTTTAGGGTTCCGTACCTCAAAAGGAAAAAACGGAACTCTTATTAAATTAAAAACCCTTAAAGTCCCTTAAAGCTGTGAAAAAAATCAAACTTCTGAGTTAACGAAAAAAAAAAGATACTGCCCATTATGTCGCAAAAACGTGTAATTCGACACTCTCAAAGGAATCTAAATTCATAGGTTTACTTCCCGTTGACCTAGAATATTGAAATATGACATGAAGTAAGTTCTCATAGCACAAGCATATGAAAAAAGCTGAAAACTGAAAATTTATAGTTATGTCACAAAAAAAATGCGATGCAGGTAAATCTTCGTAACTAAATTCGGGAATAGAACTGTTTTCATAGGTAAGTGTGTACGGAACCCTCATTGCGCGAGTCCGACTCGCACTTGCCCAGTTTTTTTTAATAGAGTTACCATGGAATTTCTTGCTAGTTCTTTTCCGGTTGGAACCGTGCAATAGCTACCGTCTTTTATTAGTGCTTAAGTAGACCTATGTGAAATAAAACTATTTTAAATTTTGACGGTTTTGTACCTCAAAAAAAAAAAAACTAGCCGTGGGAGCAATCTTTTAAGATGGTAACATTATAGTACCTAATTGCGGAAGTAAATCACTCTTCATTCACTCTCATACAGTTTATAAAAAAAAGTAATGTACAAACATACATGTACATTACTTTTTTTTATAAACTAAAATATTCTGTCAAAGTTGTAAATTTTTACATCAATGACAAATTTATCATTGTTACATCTTCACTATAATTATTGAGCACAATCTATACGAGTTCGGTCACAGTTTTGGGTTTTGAGTTCTTGAAAGGGACAATTATGTAGAACTTATTGTTCTATTTTAAAATACTGCTATTGTTTAATTCTAAAAGTAGATTGAATCTTTTATAATTACACTATCAAACATAATCATAACTATTGTGATACGTTTTTATTGTATTTAAACGTTCTTTATACAATAGTTTTATTGTTTGTTGCGAGGTTTGAATGACAAAATTTCGGTTCATAAAACTTTTATGAAGAATTATTTTTTTGGGTTCCGTAACCAAAGGGTAAACATGGGACCCTACTGCTAAGACTCCACTGTCTGTCACCAGGCTGTATCTCATGAACAATGATAGCTAGGCAGTTGAACTCTTCACACATGATATGTTTCTGTTGCCGGCAACAAACACTAAAAACAGAATAAAATAAATTGTGTAAAAAAAGTTGTATAGATAATGGTACGGAACCTTTCGTGAGCGACTCGCACTTGACCGGTTTTTATTATAGACTCTTTTAATGCCATTGTTGCATCAAGTCGTAAGTTTTTCTATGAATATCAATTAATGCCATTGAACCCATAATCATAGAAAACTAATAAATTTCCAAAATATTCAAATAAGTTATTGAAGGTATTGCATTATATATCTACGGCGCAGTCCCTTACAATTCATCGTAGGTATGCAAAAGCAATGTATCCGTTGCTTGTCGTCCGCAAGCCCGCCATACGGTCGTCCGGCAACCGGCCGGACCGAGCCCCAGTCGTTGACGGCGCGTATTGTCCCACGCGCGCCTCAAAGAAATGTCAAAACCGTACGGGCCCAGCAGGGCCGAAACCTACTAGGGCTATGAGCTGACTTCTGAAATAGGAACCCGTGGTGCTCGGACGCAAAGGACAACTGAAGGAATATGGGTGTGGTTTTAGTCAGTAAATTCTGACACGCCTTCCCGCTCTGTCAAAGAGCGAAAAAGTCATTATATGATTTCCCACATTAAAAAAAAAAAACAAGTCGTTCTTTAAGATTCCAATTTGATAATCTCCATACCCAAAAAAACTTGGCAAGTGCGAGTCGGATTCGTACACTGAGGGTTCCGTACAAACTTACCTTCCCAAATGGAGTCTCGAAGAATAAATGTACTGAACAATAAATGTACTGTTTATAGATTTATTCCTATACCTGTGCTATAAGACCTTGCTTTATGCCTTTCAGGATTCTGGATCAACGGGAAGTACTCAATGAATTTTGATTCCCTTGAGAGTGTCAATATATACGTTTTTTGCGATATTTAAACGGCCGCATCTTTCTTTCTCGTTAACTTAGAAGTTTAATTTTTTCGCAGCTTTAAGGAACCGCAGACTTAAGTATATGGTTTTAATTTCAACTCGATACCTCCACACGTTCTTGAGATAAAGGGTCTTGAGAGACAGACAGACAGACGGACCACAAACTGATCCTATAAGGATTGCGTTTTTTTCCTTTTGAGGCACGGAACCCTAAAAAGAACAATGCACATAATTATTGCGGAGGACTAAAAGAGAAGCCTACCGCCAACTCACATTGGTTAAATCGCCTGTATTAAAACTGAAATCTACCAATAGGTATTCAGGCAAAGTGAGCAGAATTGACAACGGCTGAAGATGCAGGAAAAAATACATAATTAAGTTATAAGATCAATACTGATTTACATAATGGGGTCTGAGTACGCGTCTCCTTTTCAAGGAAATTTCACACCGTTTGGTTGACAGAGGGCTGGCTCGTTTTTTGCCCAAAGTATTAGCATTTTAATGCATATAGATAAGGTAGATTTTACAATGCTCACTAAATTAAATACATCTTATTTCAAAACTATGTAAATAAATTTTACTTTAATTCCACGAGGCAATGCTGCCAATCTTCTTAGAACATTTCCAGATGACTGCAATATTGATGATGTATACGGACATAAAACTGCTAATGAATGGGATGTCTATTTTTGTTTCAATCACTTTCACGTGGGAAATTTTATCTCACGAATGTAGAGGAGTACTCCAACGCGTGAATGTATTTTATGTTTTTGTATATATGTACAAACAAAAAAAGTATTTAGGTTTCCTATATTATGGTTTCTTATACATTGTTAGAAATCCTATACGTTAAATAAAACATTAGTTCAGTTTTAAATATTTACATAATACAACACCTACAATTAAACAACAATTTCAATGCTAATCCCAACACGTTAACATCAATCTCGTTCGCACTTCTCATCACCATAATTATATTTAAATATCTCATAATTGAACAGCAATCAGAACACTGATCAAGTGTCAAGTTTCACTGATATTTAGCATCAATCAGTTGCCAATGAAGGTATGATTACAGGAATATAATCAGTTGCCGTAACGGAGAAGGATCAATGACCATATCGATCCGTCATCGACTATGATGCTTAAGGCTATAATCCTATGATAATGTGGTCGATGAACTGTTGTAATTGATGGTTGATGTGAACATTGCCTTTTGTGCGATATTGAGTTTTATGTGTTGAGTTCTGCTGGTATGAAAGGCGCCGTTAAAAACTATTGGCTACTAGACGTTTTGGATTTGTTTGAAACCTCGTACCTTACGTTTGTTTTATGCAAATTGTTTATTTACAATCTACAAAAGATAAGAGTAAACAGAGTCTTATAATATATACTAATATTTTATTTTCAGAATTTATTTTAGCATTCTCAATTGCAAATTGTGAGTAATTCGTCAACTCGTACCGCATACCTACGGCCCATACGGTACGAGTTGCAGAAAATAAAAATAAATTATATTTTCATTGGTCAACTCGTCCAACGTTTCTTTTTTTGTTACGTTAACGAAAGATTTAACAGTTTTGTGACAATCGTTTTTTTTTATGTAGTGGGATATTATCAAACAGTTTCTTTCGCTCTGGTCGGCACGAGGGAGTGTTAGACTTTTACTGACTAAAATCAAACCGTGTTCCAGAAAAGTAAACAAAAATCTGCAGGTACAACACACCACCACCACCACTCTGTGCTACTCTGTGTATCTCTATGTGCTACTCTGTACCATAGAGATCTCTGTGTATCTGTGTATGTATATCTGTGATGTAGTCGTTGTATATATATATATATTTTTAATGTCACAGCGTAATATATTTTATTTATATTGAAAAATGCGCCTTTTTATTATCACACTTTTTTAATGTTTAAATTTAGTTTTAATAAGTTATTAGTTATTTATTATTTTATTTACACTGTATATTTTCAATTTCACGGCTTGTTTCACACCAAAACATAAAATTAAGTTAGAAATTAATACCTGTAATAGGCATACGATAACCCGTAAATTAATTAATGTTCAAGCAATAACGTGTCACGGAGATGAATCTCAGTTAATTATATTAAAGGCACGATATCATAAACTAAGCTATTAATTTGATTTCGTGCATAATTAACTCCCAACGATTTATAAGCGTGACAAGACACAAAGCATTTTTATTTCATTAAGAAAAATAACATGAGAAAGTAGATTACATATATTATCAACGAGCAGTTACTTGTCACTTTGTTCGCGCGGAGTTCAAGAATATTATTCTCTTTTTTTGGGGAAAATATTAAAAAAAAAAAATTTGTTTAGTTTGCTGATTTTGCAAAAAATTCTTTTTTTGCGAAAAATCTTGGCGAAGGTTTTTCATTTGCTGTTTAAGTCCTATCATAATCTGTTTATACATTTCGGAGAGGTTCCGCCTCTCTCCCGAGAAGTAAGACCCATTCCTACAGAAAAATAAAATTAGTTAACATTAGCTACATAAATCCTAGTGAAAGTGTACCTAGTCAATTTTTTTAACTGATTCAAAAACATACCGTAAATAGGTAATATTATTTGTTTATGTGTTTGTTAAAAATTGAGAGGTAATCATTTGAAAAACTGATCCGATTACAAAAAATTCTTTCAGTAATGTATTAGAAAGCTACACTATCAATGAGTGTCAACCTGGAACTTGACGTGATTTTAACCCAAGCACGGTTCGGTTTAGACTACGAGAGTAAAGTCACGGAAAAAGCTACTACTAACATAAGTTTTAAGGGCCTGTGCACACCACGTTTTTTAAACACGCCGTTGACGCACGTTTGTAGCGATACACACGCGAATCAGACGCAGCCTGTAGACCTTTAATAGGATAAAAACGAGCCGTCGACGCACGTTTCTAAAACGCGCGTCACCGGCGCGTTTAAGAAACGTAGTCTGCACAGGCCCTAATTTGGCACCCTACACCTCCATGTTTCCTAAAAAAATATGCAAAAATGAAACAGACTTAATGGCGTCAGTTTTCCTTTTAAAGTAACTATTGAGTAATCCTAAAGAGAAGATTAATTTTCTTAGAACTGATTTAGAAATCAATGAGTTATGAAGTAAAATGTTACGTTAACCTCTCCAATATGTCTTAGTAATGCGTCTTCGAGCTTCCTATGGGTTTTCCCTAAATTAAGATGTTATGCAATTATGATGTAGAGTTTATAGTACTATAAACTATTCTTAAGTTATGCAAGTAAAGTATATACTTAACTTGCATAAGCCAAACTAGTTTGAGTCTCTTTTTGTTTATATTTTCAATGATAAATTAATACTTAGTACTATTATTTACAAAACTCGCTAATCATAGTAATCTTAATTCAAAGTTGCCTATGGACAATTTGAATTTAGAATGTATCTAATCGCTAATCCGCACTTGTTTTACATATGCTACGCCGACCCCAAAATATTTAAAATGTTCAAACTGATGGTTATCATCGGGGTGGTTTTAGTGTGGCAAAAATTCTACACTTCTTGATCTTTTCTCCAAATGCTCAGGCGCGTTTTGAAGTTTTATTCCCGAAAACAAAAAAAAAAAGTAAAGTGTTTTGGAATAAGGGCAATATGATGTCAAAGGAATTGTATTCACATTATTGGTCAAAACATTGACTATTATATTTTTTTTTACTTTAGATGAGATGATAGAAGAAGAGTGATTGATTGATTGATTTGAAATTTCTTTATTTTCACATAATTAAAACAGTTAAACGACAATTAGATCTTATTCTAAAAGCATTAAACATAAAGAATGCGTATTTTCTGCAGACTGTGACGCCTATAATATATAAAACATTCAAAATGTACAAAACTACTTGTTATAAATCTTCGGTATCTTTTTACTTACGTTAAATAATATAATATGATAGAAGAAGAGTAGATATCTCAACATAGCATTATCTCTTTAATAATAAATAACTATTACCCCAAATGTTTGCATGTCACATTGTTATAACTAAGTGTTATGGATCTGTAATCATATTTTATGTTAAGACCGAAATTGTTGCAACACTTATTGCGAATAAATTGATTTGATTTGATTTGATAGCTTCATCATTTTTTATTTTTTATTCGAAATCCTCAGTTCCCGTTGATTCCCAAAAGTATCAAATTCAATAATGCATTTCTTGTTTTATTCAGTAACTTTAAGCCTATAAAAGTTTACAGAATAAATTAAACAAAGAAAAGTGAGTCTCACTTTCCTTTTCTCGTATTCAATATTTCTTTACGTTATTAACGGGCATTGTCTGTAAATATATCTTATACCTGTTGAGCCATTACTTACACCAGCACTAAATTGTCATTATAATGAAAAGATCGACGCTTGCGCAGAGCAATGCGTCACTAACGACATTAGCTGTCGTCATTTCTTTGCCTGTATCCACTTTCATCTCACCATTGTTCTATTGGAATGTTTATTTAGGAAGGAAAATACATTGTTATTTGTGAGAAAAGATTTATTTTGAATAGTGTTTATACAGTAACTTTTTTGTTTAAATTGATGTTGATATACTTTATTGTTTCAATGTACAATATGTTTCATACGATTATTTCAAAAACACTTGACTAATTAAAACTATATACATATATACACTAAAGGCTACTCTTATCTAAAATATGGTTCTACCGCTGCGGCTGCGGAGAACCTCAAGCGGCGGAAATATAACAACCTCGTCGGCAGTTATATATTTGAGCCGTTTGGGGTTGAAACTTTTGGCCCGTGGGGTCCGAATGCTGATACGCTTTTTAAATAACTATCCAAACGCTTAGTTGACACTTCGCGTGACCCAAGGGCTAGCTTTTACCTCGGTCAGAGATTAAGCATTGTCATACAACGTGGCAATACCGCCAGCCTTTTGGGCACACTTCCAGTCGACAGCGATGCGGAGGAGTTTTATGACGCCATATTATAGTTATGAGTAAACCTTTAGTGTTTATAAGTATATATTATGTTGATATGAGATGTATTTCGAATCTAAAGTATATTTAACTAAGTAGTATTTATACCTTATTAATAAAAAGTAATTTACATAATAAAGAAGAAGAGCAACTGTACATGTATACTGTACAACTATTATTCATTAGCACACCATTTACCTAGAATTGTTCAGTAGACATTACTGCTAAACTTATCTACTTATACCTTACTAATATTTGTACGCTAGTTATTGTGCCAGATCACAGAGGCACTTATATTTTTGTAACACCTAAATTGTATCTACTGTGTGCACAAAAATTAAGTTCATCATTCATCATCATTTTAACCGAAAGACGTCTACTGTTGGACATAGGCCTCCCCCAAGTGTCGCCACAATGAACGATCTTGTGCGTCGCTCATCCATCGGATTCCCGCAACCCTTACCAGATCATCGGTCCACCTTGTAGGAGGCCTTCCAACACTGCGTCTTCCGGTTCGCTGTCACCACCCAGAACCTTTCGGCCCCAAAGCCGAAGTGCCGAGTGTCCTGCGAATAATGTGCCCTGCCCATTGCCACTTAAGTTTGGCTATTCTTCGTGCTATGTCGGCAACGTTGGTTGCCGTTGTTGATCACGCAAGGAAACTCTGAGAATAGCCCTTTCCATTGCCCTTTTGCCTTCCGATGAGGCCTATTGTGAGCGACTACGTTTCGGAGCCATATGTCATCACTGGCAACATGTACTGGTAATAGACTTTCGTCTTGAGACACTGTGATAAAGTTATTTGATTGGATTTGAGTCATCTACATACTGCTAGACTTATGTTTTAACAGAATTTTTCTGTCTCTATCTAACCAAATATCATATTTAGATACAGTAATAATTATTAAGACACATTATTTATTTATAAATGTATGTACCCAAAAACATTTAAATACGACAGTAACAAATACAGATAGAAGAGCGAAAAGGTGCTGTTTCAATCAAAAGTAATTACTTCCATCACACCTGCGACAAGACAGTTGGGTGATTTGATAATATAAAACTGTTTTTAAATGGTTAAATTGAAATAAATGCTTTGAGTTAAATTAATGTTTAAATTAATGTTTAAAATATAAAGAAATATTTCCAAACTTTTGTTTTATTTCTAAAAGGCCTCTGTCCAGATGTTTAGTTTTACGCAAAAGATAATTTGTATAAATTATACAGCATTAACCGACTTTTAGGCGTTACGGACATTAATGGACTACTAAATGAAAAAGAAAAAAATTATCGCTATTGCTATTACTTACATAAAATTGTCTTTGTGCCTTGTGTTTTTTTAAACCTGGTATCTAGTTTGTTTTTTTTTTGTTATCAGACAATGCAAAAAGTTATCTAAAATATTTAGATATTGACACTTTTCTTCACATAAAATCTACTTATCTATATTTATTTAAGATATAAAATGGAATGTTATGATTTTTACAGACAGCGTAAGTTTTCACTCTTATTAAAACAATTAAAGATTTTATCAACAACAATAAAATTCACAACTTACGGTTTGCAGTACGGTCATCATTTTCACGTGTATCAGAAGACACCAAAATCAACACAGTTCTGTTCAACACAACATAGTTTATTCACTGACACCGTAGTCCAATTCCTGTATTTACCTATCTGACGGTTAAGGGTTGGTTGTTCAAACGGGGGTTTAATACGGCCGTGTGTTGGTTGCAGCCGTGGTGAAGTGAAGTTCAAGGCTAGGCTGAGTTACGTTTATATACGAGGGTGCCGAAGCGTGGCGTTGTGTTTGTGTGAGTGTACAGCGATGCAGTGGGTGCATAGACGGGAGCAGCGCTAGACGCACACAGGGGACGACATGACAGTGGTTCTCAAATAGTTTTGGCGCTTCATGTCAAAAGTGAAATATTGAAAAATGGTCGCGAAATGTCAAAGGTGCGTCAAAGAAGCAAAATTTTTAAAGCACACAACATTTAATTATAATATTCAAATATTTTTGTTTCTTTCACCCCTTTGTGGGTTTCAACCCATAAAGTATAACTATAGTCCAGTCAAATTAGACTAAATAATAGGGGTAAGATTACAATAATTCGCACCCAGCTGAAAATTGATAGGATTGTTCAAAATACCATCATAAATGAAATCTAAAAAGTACCTACTCATCGATCCGACATCTGGAAAAAATACTCGGGGTCGCAAAAACGAGTTTTTCGCGATTTTCAGCAAAATGGTAAGTTTTATTATAAAATTAGCCCAGACAAAAATTGTAGATCAAAAATAGTATTTGTAGATAATTATATACAGAAATGTCCAAAAACTTCTTTTCCTAAGACCCACCGTTTTTGAGATTATAAAGATTCAAAAAGTTGAAAGAGGTATCTTTCAACTTTTTGAATCTTTCTTCATAATTTTGAATCAATCGTCATAATATGCACACATTTTCACGCCACCTTTGAGGTACTTAGCGCGTTTTTAGGGTTCCGTACCTCAAAAGGAAAAACGGAACCCTTATAGGATAACTTTGTTGTCCGTCTGTCTGTCTGTCAAGACCCTTTATCTCAAGAACGTTTGGAGGTATCGAATTGAAATTAAAACCATATACTTAGGTCTGCGGTCCCTTGAAGCTATAAAAAAATCAAACTTGTAAGTTAACGAAAAAAAAAGATACGGCCGTTTATGTTGCAAAAAACGTATATTTCGACACTCTCAAGGGAATTAAAATTCATAGGGTACTTCTCGTTGTCTTAGAATCCTGAAATTTGGCATGAAGCAAGGTCTCGTAGCATAATTATATGAAAAAATCTGAAAACTAAATTTGTAGTTATGCAGACTGCCAGGTCAAACGTGTGGTTGGAGAGCGATTACACACTCATTTTGGGCGCTTACCTTTAGGGACCAGTCCAGCATTTTTGTAGGTACACATACCGTGATGGTATGGACTTCGCTACGTTGTGCAATATATTAAGAAATGAATTCCCGTGCGAATGTTTTACTTGTAAGCAACGTGCTGCACTGGAAACATGTATTGTGGAGGAGGAAACCGCAGATTTACTTGGAGAAGGCGGACCGTTAAATGTTTTAAATGAAGATGATAACGCTGATTTATGTTCTAGCATGATGATGGACGATCCGCCAACTGATGATAAAAATGATGACGACGACGAAAGCTGTGATGTGAGCAGCCTAATCGATGAAGAGACGGGATTGGAGTATACGGATGAAGACAAAAACCCGGGTGTGATCATTCCAATTATTATTTCATCCGTGTTTATTTCAGAAAACAAAGATGTGTTTTCGATAGAATCACCATGTGATCACGATGAAGAGACGAATAAATATCACATGGACGATAACCATAATTTTAAGAATAAAAATTGCGAAACTAAAAGTTTTTTTCAGGTTGAACAAAAGAAGATGATTTTTTTTTTCGGTGGGAAAATCATCTTATGACATCCATCCCTTGGGCGGAGCGGGAGATAGTGCTGACACTAAAAGTCTGAACTTTTACTGACTAAAAACCCACTCCTGTTCCTTCGTTGCCTTTCGTACCAGGGCCGAGTCTTCCTTTCAGAATCAGACCCAGTAGGCTTCGGCCCTGCTGGGCCCCTACAGTTGCTGACATCTCCTTGAGGCACGCGTGGAACAGTATGCGCAGTCGATGACTTGGGCTCGGTCCGGACGGTTACCGGACGGTCGGACGGCGAGCTACCCATTGCTCGCCGTCCGCAAACCCGCGCCTACGGTGGCCGGAAATCGGGATCGGATCCCGGCGGCGATTGGGGCGTGAGGACCGTTGCCTCACGCGATCGGCCGCCTCCTTTGCTAGCATTACTGCTTCGCAAAAGGAGGCGACCGCCTGCCACTAGAAGATGGTCCAGTTTGTTACAAAGGATGATGCCCATTCTCCCTTGATAGTAAATAATATTAACAGGTTTAGTTTTACTAATTTGTTTTACTAATTTATTTAACAAGTTGTCCCATCTTGCCCAATTTAAAATGAAAGGAAGCATGGCACAAAAGGGTATGGTCCTTCCGTCACCTTCATTTAAATTAAATAAAATCATCTTTAACTTTTAAACATTCTTATAAATTTAATGAACAGTCCTTTATATTTGAACATTAAATTTGGAAATTTTATAAAAAGAAATTAAAGTTTATTTTTTATAATTATAAAGTTAGGAAACGTTTCACTTTAAGAATTTTGTAAATATTTTGGCTTTTGCTTTGGTTATCATGTCACTGCATTATTTTTGTGAGATCAGCAGGGCATGACTAATTAATCTTTTTTTGTTTCATGTTCGTATTGAATGATGGAAGCGGCCATCAAAGAAAGAAGCAAACTGTGCGCTATATAATTATTTTATTCTACTGTATTTTTAGTAGCTAACTACTTATATAAATATATGCCAGGGTGACACAATTTTCAACTTGCAGTAGTCAAATTATTTTGGAAACTGTGGTCCTTCCTAGTGAGGGGAGTGTTGTAGTGTCAATCAATGCTGATACCGACTTTGCTAATAAGGCATAGCCTTTGCAAAGGGTGTCCAGTTGACACCATTGGTTCAACTGATAATTGAAGTCCCACAGTTCAATCAAAATGTGTTGATAATAGATTTGAGTTTGACGCTTGATTCTTTTTTAAGTTTTCTCACTGGAGCATATTAAATTTTAAGCGATGTTAGAAACTTACACAGTTCTGTCTTTTTCTTCTCTGACACGATGAGTGTCCGATGAGGTTAAAGTCATAACCGTAAGAGTTTTATTTCATATTTTTTTAGACCCCTTCTGGGTAGATGTCAATTATGACAAGGGCACTATGCTGTGGCTTTTATTTGGGTTTTGTTACACTGGGGTTTAAACATGACAGCGTTAGTTTATGAGTGCATATTAACGCATAATAATTATATAAAAATGATAAGAAAGTAGTTTATCGTTTGTCATAAGTTAAGCCCGCTCTCCAGAGACAGGCGCCGAGATGTAAATTTATTCCCATTATTGGTAGGGACATCTTGATAAGGTATAAGGCAGGTTATACTTAAACCTTAAAAAGTTATTTTTTGGAATAGAAGTGCTTTGAAATCCTTCGCATTTCTATTCGTAGGGGCGTAGCTCTTGTGGCCAAAGGGCAATGGAAAGGGCTATGCTCGGAGTTTCCTTGCGTGATCGAATCAGAAATGAAGATATCCGCAGGAGAACCAAGGTTGCCGACATAGCACGAAGAATCGCCAAACTTAAGTGGCAATGGGCAGGGCACATTGCTCGCAGAACAGATGGCCGTTGGGGCCGAAAGGTTCTGGAGTGACGACCGCGTACTGGAAGACGCAGTGTTGGAAGGCCTCCTACAAGGTGGACCGATGACCTGGTGAAGGTTGCGGGAATCCGATGGATGCGAGACGCACAGGACCGTTCGTTGTGGCGACATTTAGGGGAGGCCTATGTCCAGCAGTGGACGTCTATCGGCTGAAATGATGATGATGATAAACAAATAAACAGATAAACATATTTATTGGTAAAAATTACATTTACAAGTCACAATATATTTTAATTAAATGAAGTACTTTGTTGCGTAAATTATTGATACAATTAATTCATCAAATAAATAAAACAATTAATAACATAAAATTAAAACCATAAAATTAAATGATGATGAACCTACTGAACTTACCATGTCCGGTACCTCGATAATTATTGGGCGTCTTTGGGCACGCCATAATTATCGCGGTACTGCCTGATACGGCCTGGAATCTGTAGGCCATACAATATATTTGTTGTTTGTTTGTGTGTGAAGAGAGGGAGAGGTAGACCACAAATTACCTGGATGACAAATTTCCGCAAGGACATGCAGAAGCTTAGCCTCACAGACGACTATGCTTATCAGCGAATGGAATGGCGCCAAATGATTAAAAAAGCCGACTCTGCGTAACCGGATTATTTCCGTCGAATCGAACCCACGATGCGCTGTGCCAATCTCTTAACCACCGCGCTAATTGCACCATCGGAATATAACCGCCCGGAGGACACGGTGGAGCATACGGTAGAGGTGTACCCCGCCGGGACAGAGCACCACCGTGTCCTCGTGGGGGCGATCGGTGGCAGCGATCTCTCGCGCCGGGCCTTGGTACAGGCCATGGTCCGGAGCGAGGAGGAGTGGCAGGCGGTTGCCTCCTTCTGCGAAGCAGTAATGCTAGCAAAGGAGGCGGCTGATCACGTGAGGCAAAGTTCCTCACGCCCCAACCGCCACCGGAATTCCAATCCCGATTTCCGGCCACCGTAGTCCGGACTGAGCCCAATTCGTCGACGACGCGTAGTGTTCCACGCACGCCTCAAGGAGATGTCAGCAACCGTAGGGGCCCAGCAGGGTCGAGGCCTACTGGGGCCATGGGTGATCCCCGGGGCCCTGGAAAAATGACAAAGAAGGAACAGGAGTGGGTTTTTTGTCAGTAAAAGTCTGACACTATCTCCCGCTCCGCCCAAGAGCGGGGGATGTCATTAGAGATTCCCCACCCAAAAAAAAAAAACCACCAGAATATAAAATTGACACAAACGAAAAATGCCAAAAGAGGTAAAATCATAGCTCATAAGCTAAATAAACGGTCAGCTTTAAAATTGTTTTAGTTAAGTTAGAAATGTGAATGCACACTTGTATTTTGCGACTGCTTGTCATTTACAACTTTTGACATTATGCGCCTAACTCGTTTGTGCGCCGTCGTACCCCTGCTCAAACTACACCCTTTGATTGATGTAACTATTGTATGGTGATATCGTTGAGACCAATCGGGAGTATAGAATAGAATAGAATAGAATAAAACTTTATTGTACACTAAAATAGTAACAAAAACTAGTAAGAGAAAGAGAGAGAGGAGTATATCTAGTTTCTGAAAGTTTGTTAAGTATATTTGTTCGTAAATTAAAGGTATTTTTTTGAAGAGGGGCGACAAACTTTTCCCTCTCTTAGTGCTCCGCCCAATCGGGTCACACCTTCACCATGTCCTTTGGGCTGTCCGCACAATGATGGCACACTCGAGCGTATCTTCCGCCTGAACCCGGAACAGGAACCTTTCGAACTTACCTACCATGTCCGGTGAGGACCTGTGTCATGCAAAAGGTGAGGACGCCGTAAAGCCTTTCTAGCTCTGAAAGAGGAGACTTACTGCTATTATTGTGGCGTATGATATGAAATAACACGTAGACAAACAAAAACAAATCATAGTTTCAATATTTAGTAATTCATCGATATATTAATGGAATCTAATTTCATTTGCATAACTTCTCAACGATATCTACATATTCTTAACACTGGGGTCAGATAAAGCTGTCGTCGTATAAGTAACATGCATTTAGTTACCAGTTTTCTGTTGGAGATGTCTGAGAAATGAATCTGAACCTAGTCGAAGGAACTCCACAATGCGATTCAAATAAGAATAGGAATGTCAATGACCTCTATCTGTCAAATGTTACTTGAAGCGCACGGCTTATACGGAATATTAATTTGTTTGCGTATCAATAAAGGTTTTTTTTTATTTAACCAAGTCTTTTTTTTTATTTAACCAAGTCAAGAAAAACGTTATTGTTTAAGCTGAATTAGCTAAATATAGGTATTATTGAAGTCATTATTAATTTAATAAAACCGTTTCCTTTCTTATTTTTATTGTTGGCAACAATTCGCCATCTTCATCCATTCGCCACTACTCAGACGCTACACACGTGCAGAGTGATGCAGAGATGAGTGGAATTGAAGAACTACATTTTGATTACACTTTCTTCGTTCATGATTCGTAAATAAAGAAATATCTGTTTTTGTTTACTCTACCTAACTGATTTGACGTCTATGACGTCCCAACATGACTCTAAAGTTGTCAAAAAATAAAAGGCCCGATTTGACATCTGTCAAAACGAATCCTTAAATACGCAAAAATAATACTCGCATTATCATTTTATTGTTTCTTTCAGTTTCGTTCCATTACATTCTAGGGTATGTTACGGGCCTTTTATTTTTTAACGAGTTTAAGTCGATCCTTTTCCTATTTGAATTGCATAGTAATAAAGTTATAGAAACACACTTTAAAATATTATTATTATACTTAATGGTACCTGCGACATTGTCTTGACAGCCTACATGGTTTAAGGTTCTCTTAGTAGATAACCTTAACATAACTAACATAGGCATGAATATTTTTTTTTTGTAAGATAACATCAAATACATAGGATTTCTAGCTCTGGATGGAGTGAGAGGGGCGTTAGACTTTTACTGAATAAAACCTGTTTTTCTTCAGTTGTCCTTTGTTTTTAAACAATCCCACAGCACTGGCATATAAGAACAAATAGTTTAGATGCCATTTCTAAACAAAAAAAAAATCAAGCAAAATATAGTTTCATCTGTCAGTTCCTTTAATTAATTAGTTGCGATACCACCATCATGAATTTAGAAATCCGTGGCGACATATTATAATTATATTAGTATAAAGAACTTGTCATCGTTTTTCATAGGGTCAATCAGAAGATTACGATATGATATTTGTAAACTGATATATTTACATATTATCACTTAACCTGGTTTAATAATACGATCTTCTTTGTTCATCAAACCGAAGATAATTTGAAAAACATATGAATGAGTAATCGAAAATCAATCAATATGAGTTTGGCCCCCGATTTCTGATTTAAGCATTTGAAGATGAGTATTTCTCAAACTCTACTTTAGCCTGCAAACCTGTCAAAATTTGGCATCTAAGTACGGTTTGAGACATACTTAACTCAAAATACTCAATTCAGAAACTCGCCCTGAAAGACTAACTTTCAAACTCAAACTCAAAATCATTTTATTTCACATTGGCCTACATGGGCATTTATAAAATATTATCTTGGAAATGACCAATTGGAATCGTTTCAATTGGTCGTTTCCAATGAGGAAGACCCGGCAATTATTCAACAACTAATTAAATAAATTAGAACAAAACTTTGAGCAACACTGTGTATCTTCGCGGGCGTTAACATTTCCATGCCTAGGGCGCAACTAATCATCTTAAAGGGTACCTTTAACGTTTACTTACACGTTACGTAATTAGGTCCTTTTACATTCTACGATATAGGTACTCTTTATTACCTGAAAAATTCAACATTCAGTTGGGTAAAGGCACTTTCCACAGCCGAAAGTTCAAAAACTAGTACTCTTATTTGTTTCGAAACCACCAACTTCTATAAGTGAACTAACAAGAGTATTAAGCTAGAACTACATTAGACCGACGCACACGTGGAAAACGCCTGATTTGTACGTAGAACGACGTCGTGTGGATCTAATGTAGCTCTACAGGTCTAGTTGCCATATAAAAAGTAAGGAGACCGACGCGCCCAGATCGGCGTATGTTTTTTTTTTTTTTTTTTTTTTTTTTTTAAGGTGGGAAATCATCCAAATGACTTCTCGCGCTCTGGGTGGAGCGGGAGGGCGTGTCAGACTTTTACTGACTAAAACCACACCTGTATCCTTCAATTACCCTTTGCGTACTAGGACTACGGGTTTCCCTTTCAGAAATTCTCCGCGGTCCTAGCTAGCGGGCATCGGCCCCGCTGGGCCCCTACGGTTTGCTGACATCTCTTTGAGGAGCGCGAGGATCACTACGCGCTGTTGACGACTGGGCTCGGTCCGGTTAATTACCGAACAGCCGGACGGCGAGCTACCCAGTGCTCGACGTCCGCAAGCCCGCGTCTACCGTGGCTGGTAGTCGGGGTCGGAATTACGACGGCTAGGGCGTGAGGACCTTCGTTCCCTCACGCGTGCAGCCTCCTCCTTCGCTAGCATTACTGCTTCGCAGAAGGAGGCGACCGCCTGCCACTCCTCCTCGCTCCGGACCATAGCCTGAACCAGGGCCCGACGCGAAAGGTCGCTGCCGCCAATTGCCTCCACGAGGACACGGCGGTGCTCCGCCCAAGCGGGGCACGCCTCCACCGTATGCTCCACCGTGTCCTCCGGGTGGTCCACACAATGATGACACCCGGGCGTTGCTTCCGCCTGAAGATCGGCGTATGTGGCACACGTGTGCGCAGTGTAGTTCTACCTTTATTGAATGTAGTTAGTAATAATAATAATATAATATAGTCCGTAGAGCCCTTATATCTTGAGCCTCTAGGTCTTAGCAGGTCTAATGGAAAAACGGGAAGTGCCTGATCTGGGACGCAACTTGCGTTAGCACTGTCGCTGCCAGTCACTTGAGTCACACCATGCACACTGCCTCTGCCGTCGCTGAAGACGCCTGCTCTAAAAAAAGGCTAAAGTACGCTTCCTTGGATCAGCTTTACCATTTTGTGCCTGTTGCTGTGGAGACTCTGGGCAGTTACGGAGGCAAAGTGTTTTGTGGGGGATTTGGGCCGTAGGCTCGGGGAGGCAACGGGTGACTCCCGGTCCAGGTCGTTCTTGGTGCAAAGGATGGCCATCGCTATTCAGCGAGGTAATCGGCCAGTGTTATGGGCACTTTTGCACCGGGAACGATCTGGGGCGGGTTATTTATTGACGTTTGACATTTCATTTAATTGTAAAATGATAATTCTTTTGTGTTGTGTTTTTTTGTGATAATAATACTCGTATAATAACAATAATACAATACAATACAACAACAACAAACTATATATTGGTATTTTGTATGTACCAATTTTCCTTTTACTTCTACACACAGTGTCTACATCTCTATTTTCTCCAACTCTCCTTTCGCAGGTATGCTGGAAGAGATTTCTTTAGAAATAAGCATCACCTTTGTACTATTCTTCTGTTTCCTTCTTCTTTTCTTCTATTTATTATTGTGTGTACATAAATTGTTAAATAAATAAATAATAATTTATTTATGTACTTTTACATAAAACAAACTTATGAATACCTACTTAGTAGTACTAATTACTAAAAAAATTGGCTTAGTTACCTAATTATATAAAAACTAGTTTAATTTACACATGTTTATAATAAATATTATATTAACAGACTAACTTCTGCCAGCGGTTCTGTTGATTAATGTTCGGTTGACCGTACTACGTTCTAAAAGTCACCTCACCTGAAAAGTCGTGTAGTTTAAAGACACCCGTCAAGTTTCCTATCGAGCCCCATAACTTCCCAGTACATAAGTTAACAAAGCTATCGGCGCATCTAGAAAGGGAAACTATTGTTTATTAGTCCGATTCCCCGATATAAGTCACACGTACTGTGTCATTGTAGTGTTAAAAGTATGCTAGAGCTGTTTCCTTTCTTTGGTCAAGTTTATTGGAGTCTTTTATTATTATAAAAGTGGGAAGCATCAAATGACTTCTCCTGCTCTGGGAGGAGCGGGAGGAGTGACAGACTTTTACCTAAAACCTGCAGTGTTCCTTCAGTTGCCCATACGCGAGGGCCACGAACAACTCGCACTTATTGCGAACAATTCGTAGACCTAAGAGGTCTGTTTGAGGTGCGCGGAACATAACGCTTGGTCCTCCTTATCAGATGGCTTAGTTCTTATCAGACGGCTTGGTCCTTATCAGACGGCTTGGTCCTTATCAGACGGCTTGGTCCTTATCAGACGGCTTGATTCTTATCAGACGGCTTGGTCCTTACTAAACGGCTTGGTCCTTACTAAATGGCTTGGTCCTTACCGGACGGCTTGGTCCTTATCAGACGGCTTGATCCTTATCAGACGGCTTGGTCCTTACTAAACGGCTTGGTCCTTACTAAATGGCTTGGTCCTTACCGGACGGCTTGGTCCTTATCAGACGGCTTGATCCTTATCAGACGGCTTGGTCCTTATCAGACGGCTTGGTCCTTACTAAACGGCTTGGTCCTTACTAAATGGCTTGGTCCTTACCGGACGGCTTGGTCCTTATCAGACGGCTTGCTCCTTATCAGACGGCTTGGTCCTTATCAGACGGCTTGGTCCTTATCAGACGGCTTGATCCTTATCAGACGGCTTGGTCCTTATCAGACGGCTTGGTCCTTATCAGACGGCTTGGTCCTTATCAGACGGCTTGGTCCTTATCAGACGGCTTGGTCCTTATCAGACGGCTTGGTCCTTACTAAACGGCTTGGTCCTTACTAAATGGCTTGGTCCTTACCGGACGGCTTGGTGCTTACTGGATGGCTTAGTCCTTACTGGACGGCTTGGTCCTTACTAATAATACTAATTCTGGAGTGGCGAAAGTATACCGGATAGTGCTGTAAGGGTAGTTATTAGTGCTGCCGGATTATTTTAAAGAGTTTCCGTGGACCTACAGCGCATAGGGCAACTGAAGAAACACAGGTGGGTTTTAGTTAGTTAAAGTCTGACACTCTCTTTCGCTCCACCCTCAGCGGAAGATGTCATTTGATGATTTCCCACCTCAAAAAAAAACTCGAAAACCAAAATCAAGCGCCTATCCAAAACTACACGCAAAAGCTTGCCTTATTTCGCCTTCTAAGGTATCGGTACAATATCCATACTAGACTTATCATACCTACTTATTACCGGCCGTCGAGAGATTTGTAAGATCAAATTATCCCGCGGCTCAATTATCAGGTTCACTAACTAGATAACACTTTATCTTGGGGTACTCGCTCAAGTGATTGAAAATTGCTAGTTTCCTATAAATTTCCTACTATAAAGCCAACGCCTTGGTTTCGTTTGGAGCGCCTGCGTAAATACGTAGCTGTTTCTGCCGCCATGCGGCGTTGCTGTCTTCCGGTTTGTAGGTTCATTCACACACTGAGGGTTCCGTACAAACTTACGTTAATAGTTCAATTCCCGAATGGAGTCTCGAAGATTTTTTCGATTCGCAAAAAAGTTTTTTTTCTGACGTAACAACAAATTTAATGTTTTGAGATTTGTTCCTGTACATGTGCTATAAGACCTTGCTTTATGCCAAATTTCAGGATTCTGGGTCAACGGGAAGTACCCTATGAATTTTGATTTCCTTGAGATTGTCGAAATGTACGTTTTTTGCGACATAAACTGCCGTATCTTTTTTATTCGTTAACTTAGAAGTTTGATTTTTTCACAGCTTCAAGGGATTGCAAACTTGAGTATATGGTTTTAATTTCAATTCGATACCTTCACGCGTTCTCGAGTTTAAAGGGTCTTGACATACAGACAGACAGACAGACGGAACCCTAAAAACTCCTCCAGTTCCGAGTGGAGCGATAGGGAGTGTCAGACTGACTAAAACTTTCCTGGGTTTCTTTAGTTGCCCTTCGAGTTTCAGGGCCGCGGTAACTTTTTCGAAAAATCCCATAGCTCTAAAGTCTAAGGTAATGGTAAGGTCTAGTTTTGTTTAGCAGATGTCAGTGACGACATAGACCATCAGATAGGCTGACTGGTTACTTTATTGACGAGTAAACAGGAAGGCACTGTGTGTTTCTCTGCTACTAAGTTCCTTCTTTTAAAATGCAGTTGAATTGAGAACCTTCTCCTTTTTGAAATTGGTTAAAAATATCAAAAATATGTACACAATCCAAAAGCTTAGTTTTCGTTATCATGCTGTGTCATTTCAATTGCCCTGAAAAATATCTACAAAATTGTAGAGCTACCTTAGAACTTTTCGACACATGATTGTTATATTATGGAAAGGAAAATCAAAGTTGATCTTGTGATTATCAAGAATATATAGTTATTGTCATTAGCTTCGCCCACGTGAATGTTGAAAAAGGTGTCAAGAAAACATACTTTCTGCCACCAGTGTACGTGTGCAAAATTTCACATCTAAATCCGTTCAGCCCCCCTAGCCAAGTTACAACTGTTTCGTTTCTATTCTCTTTTCATCGACCGCCTCAAGTCAGCCACACCTCCCATTCCATTCTTGTCAGTCACGTGGTCAGAACAAAGGAATAGGACGCGTGGCCGACTCAAGGCGATCAACGAAATGAGAATAAAAATGAAACGGTGGTAACTTGGCTGGCGTTCGAGTGTGAAGAAGTCACAAACATACAAACACACACAAACTTCCGCCTTTATAATATTAATAAAGTGACTGAAAATAAAGTGCCATTCTAAAATGTACAACTAAACGGTTTTACTTTTCTTTTCATCTCACAGCAATTAAACGTAACAGTATGATTTTATCTAGTTAACACTGAAAAGTCTACTTAGATAAATTACGTAATGACTCAACACAACTGATGGACAGTTGATTCATTAATAGACTATGATTCGTGCCATGATTTACTAACAGTCAATAATGAACACACGACATGATTGATGTACCTACTCATAAGTTAACAGAATCGAACACGATAATAATTTCGGGTGCGTACCATTTGACATAATAACGATCACATGACCTAATTTCATATAATTTTTTTTTTTTAGTATAACGATGAAATGATATAATGAATTATTGATATAATTTCAGTTTACCTAATTTTATATGGTTTAATAAACATTTTCTATAATGCACATTTGAACTAAGATTCAGTTAGTATAATATTTAGTTAGTATAATATTCAAATTCTATAGTAACGTTTAATATAATTTTGAAACGTCTTAAAATTGAATTCCTTCGAGTTTTGGCCTCTAACTTAAAACTGAAATAAGGTTAGTCAACCTTAACCTTTTGAGTGCGTAATTAGAGACACAATAGAAAGACAATGGCGCGTGAACGCCGGCGTTAATGCGGGGATCAACAGCTTAACATAGTATTTTGTCTTCACTTATAACATTGTTGTATGAACTACGAATTAATATGTTTTTATGTTCTTTCATATTCACCTCATTATACCTGCGTCAGAACCCCTCTATGGTTGGTGAATCATATGGGTTAGGTTAGAACCATGATCGTTAGAGCGTGAAGGCGAGCGAGCGAAGCGAGCGTGCCGCGGCAGCGGCCGCCGAGCGCCAGATCCCTTCTATTATTGGTGAATCATTTGGGTTAGATGAGGTTATAACAATATGATGTTTTCTGATATTTACTTATTCACTACAGAATTTGGGCAGAAAATGAGTAAATATGAAAATTAGGTCAAATGAAAATTAGGTCAGCTGAACGTTATATAAAAAGAGCAATATACTAATTGAAAATTATATGAGATGAACGTTATACTAAATGTTATTAGAGCAAAAGAAGTTTATATGAAATGTAATATTAGATCACATGAAATTAGGTTATTTGTTTTTATAGCATATGAAAATTATATCATGTGAACGTTATTTCAAGTGATAATATATTATCTGTTATTATGGCATATATTACACACCCAATAATTTCTATCATTCATCGAGATCAATAAATGTTCCAGTTAAGACCAGTAAATAAAATAATAATAATATTACAACTTTCACACAACGCCATCTGGTCCCAAACTCTCCCCTCCCCCTCTTTTTTTTTTAGTCAGTCATCGACTACACGTATAAACAAAGCAATTTTACTTGATATGACAGTTCTGCTGTGATACTATGAGGAGTTCTGTTCCATATCTTCGAAGTTCATAATCAGATCATAACAATATTTCTATCGGACCAACTTGGAATTATAACCTTTCAATCAAAAAAACAAATAGAAAAATAAAAAATACATTCAGCCGAACATAGAACCTCCTTCTTTTTGAAGTCGGTTAAAAACACAATACTTAAAATATAAAAACAAAACAATATCATATATTAGTCTATTCTAATCTACACTATAACAGAAAATAAACAAATATCATTTTAGCGAATTCACTCAAATAGGTCTTGACGTGAAGATCGTTAATAACCCGAACTGCGCGGGTTAATGGTGTTTTGACAAGAACGTTGGTCCTGGCAACTGGCACGGCCAGCAGCGGTGGGCGGCACTGCGTTCACACATAGCAGTAAGGTACACATAAACTCAGGCTCTCCTGGATTATGCATAATACCACGAAGTAACCTAACCAGACACGAAACATAGATAAGTTTTAAAAGATAATAAAGATAGATTTGCAACCATGTACCAAAAGAAACAGCGTTGGAAGGCCTTCCACAAGGTGGACCGATGACCTGGTGAGGATCGCGGGAATCCAATGGGTGCGAGACGCACAGGAACGGTCGTTATGGTGAGACTTGGAGAAGGCCTATGTCAAACAGTCTTTCGGCTGAATTGACGATGCTGATGATGAAATTTCCACAGATCAGTTTTGCATAGCAATGTTTTCACCAGACTAAAACACGGTTAATTAAAGGTTTACTGCACATAAGGTTCCGTCCGCTGGTTTTACAACACCGTAACTACACTTAATCTAATGATAGTTTACCGTCCTTGCTTTTCCTGATTCCTCATAGCAGGTCTTAGTACCGGAAAACGCGGAAGTGGGAAGGGAAACGAGAGTGAAATGCGCACACCTAGCCACCCAACCCCTGAGATAAGAATATTACAAGTGTGACCAGTTTTTATGCCAACCTGCCAGTTGTAAGAGGCAATTAGTAGGGTTTCCTGCCCAAGCGTCTTTATCCAATTATAGAATGCGAGTTTGCGAACAAGAAAGTATCCGGTTGATGCTTTATATCCTACTCGGTGTATGTAACTTTGGAATTATTAAAGATTAATTATCTATTTAATTGCAGGAAATCTTTCCTTGGCTAATAGTTTTCTTAATATGGCCTTTCTAGGTTTGGTTAGAAGAAAACTTTTGATAGATTCCCGACAGACTGCGCGGTGCCAGTTAATACAAATCATTGAACCACGTTCCATGAAAAGTATTTAAGGGGCTTCTGAGGGTTGGCTTTAGCCCCTTGAACGCCTTTCAAAGGTCCAGGACCCAGGGTTCTGAGATAGATAAAAAAATCATAAAAAAGTGAAGTAGAATGCTTCTTTATCACTGAGTGACATAGGCTATACCTATATATTTTACTTTTACGCAGGCAAAGCCCAGCGGCTTCGAACCAGCGCAAAAGACAGTAGTTTGTTTGTGTAAAAAAAAATAATAACTTATAATCATGTGACCTAGAGGGACCATGCATATTCCTGAATATAATGCTTATCAATATTGTATAATTCCATCAGTGAAAGGATTTTCACAATCGGTTCAGAACTTCCAAAGATTACTTGTTACAAAGATGTAGCGACATCTATTCCAACACAGACGAACTAAAAAACAAACCTGACATCACTCAAACGCTATTTCGAGTCAGCAAAGTAATCCGCGTGACTACGTTACGTTTGACAGCAACCATCGGGCTAGTAGCCAGAGGATCGTCCGAATAGACGAGTGTTTTATACACTCGTCTAGTCGGAGGATCCTCCGTTTTCAATACAGGTTGCGGAACTTTCACCTTTTTCCGCACAGATATATGAACATATACAACATGTAACATAATAAACGCACATCCTGAAAGTAGTATATTCAAAATCGGCTACTGAATCGATTTTGGCTATTTTTAGGATAGGTAATTTTTTATCTTAAAATGATTTAGAATTATTATAGGATAAAAAAAAACTGGGCAAATGCGAGTCGGACTCGCGCACTGAGGGTTCTGTACAAACTTACCTATGAAAACCGTTCAATTCCCGAATTGAGTTACGGAGGTTTTTCCAAATCGAAAAAAAAGTATTTTTTTTGTGACGTAACTACAAACTTACAGTTTTCAGATTTTTTCCTATACTTGTGTTATAAGACATAGCTATATATTGTCATAGCTCTAGTTACCTTTCTAATGACGTCATTCATACCTAATGATAGGCATGATTTAATTAGGAAGGGAACCCTCTGGTCACGCAAACTGTAACCTTATTGGTAATTACAGTTTTGAGCCGTTTGGGGTCGAGACATTTGAGTCATGGGGTCCGAGTGCGCGTCTCCTTTTTAAGTTATTACAGCACATGTTTATGAAAAGTGCAAGTCAAAGCAACGGCCTTTTAAGAATGGCTTCTGAGAACAGACGAGAAAAAAACTTACAAATCATTTTTACCTGACGTCTGAAAATTGCAGTGCAGTAAATAACAGGTAAATTAATCTTAGGCCAGACTTCATGTTCGTGATATAGAAAATTACAGTGCGTATGTTATAAAGCGATATTTAATAATTCGTATCATTACTGGCTTATAGCACGGCGATCTTGCACGAGCACTCAATAGGTCGTGAAATATGAACAAGAATAATGATCATAGTTTTAATAGCTATCATTCTACGGATGCCTTTGCTTCTAGATCATTTAACTTCAAATGGTTAAGTTTCGTGTCTTGATAATTTTACTTTTACTAGTAAAACTTTACACATTTTAATCACTTTGCGTATGAATATGCATTTGATTGCTATTGCATAATTTGTCTCACAGTATAATTTTGTATCTGCTTTTCCTGCCATTGAGTAATTTTTGTCCTGGTATTCTCTTTTTCTAGTTTTAAGAATTACTCTGGACACTTTTAATGTGCACGTTTCTTTCTACATCATTCTCATATAAATGTATAATTTCAACATACGATGTAACCATAGGTTTGAAACTTTTTATTGGTTTAATAGTGTCCATGAAGATCCTTGCACATTCTTCTCCATACGCTTTGGAACGTGCTTCATCTTTTTAGGGTTCCCGGGTTCGGGTTTTTAGGGGGGAAAAAACGGAACCCTTATAGATTCGTCAAGTCTGTCTGTCTGCCCGTCCGTATGTCACAGCCACTTTTTTCCGAAACTATAAGAACTATACTGTTGAAACTTAGTAAGTAGATGCATTCTGTAAACCGCATTAAGATTTTCACACAAAAATAGAAAAAAAACAATACCTTTTGGGGGTTCGTCATACTTAGAACTGAAACTCAAAAAAAATTTTTTCATTACACCCATACGTGTGGGGTATCTATGGATAGATCTTCAAAAATGATATTGAGGTATTTAATATCATATTTTTCTAAACTGAATAGTTTGCGCGAGAGACACTTCCAAAGTGTTAAAATGTATGTCCCCCCCTGTAACTTCTAAAATAAGAGAATGATAAAACTAAAAAAATATATGATGTACATTACCATGCAAACTTCCACCGAAAATTGGTTTGAACGAGATCTAGTTAGTAGTTTATTTTGAATACGTCATAAATCGTAAACCACAATTTACCTTTCAAGTTTGTACGGAACCCTCAGTGCGCGAGTCCGACTCGCACTTGGCCAGTTTTTTCTTTTATGTTATTAAACGACCTTGACAATTCCATACTACCTACTATTACTACTACTACCTAACTACATATTCCAATGCAAATAAAGTTGGACTATGACATGAAAATAATGCAGACATCTCTTTTAAAATTTTTCTTATTTTTAATTTAATCTTTTTTTGTCTAAAGGCATTTTTAGATAATAAAAAGATATCAGATTTTAAAAACAACAGGACCAAGAGCAATTTGGTTTGCGACAGTGAGTTTTGCTGTTACATAAACTGTTGATAACTGCTAATTGATCGTCTATTCTAATGCAGACAGCCTGTACTGCCACACTGTTGGGTTAGGACCTTCCACTCCATTTCTACACAATCATTACACAAGTGCTATAATACTATTGAACACCAGCCCTGATTACTTGCTTAAGCCAGTATCGATGATCGATAGGTAAGAAGGGTTTCAATTTCAAACACGAGCATTTGCAAAGTTTATTATACTATTTAATTTATTATACTAAATATATACCTATCCCAAGTTATTGCACATCAAATTAGGAAGAATACACAACAACAGTTTTTGTAATAAATAATTCAAAGCATTGTTTTACAATATTGCACACTTAAAAATATACTGTCATCATCCTTAACTAAAGCCTCTTCTTGTGTATTATGTGTATTTACATTTGAATTCATTGATTATACTGTGCTCGTTGAAAACACAAATTTGGTGTCTACAATTGGGTATATGTCTTCGCCTTGATGGTATAATTTACCGTCTGATATGACTACTAGCTCTTTAACAAGATTATAATTTGGCATGTCATTGAAAAGATCATCCTATAACGTATCTTTTTCAATTTTATGGGTTGGAGTCAATAAATCTTTCATTTTTCAAGTACCACCATTATTTTCTCTTCTACTATATCAAAATCAACCATCAAAATTGGGTCTTGATTTTGTACTATCCTCGATGTTCTTATAATCGAATGTTATTAGGCTTCTATATTTACAGCACCTAAATCATTCTTAACCATTCACATAAACTGTGATACATTTTTAATTTACTTATGACAACCTTTTCTTTTCGTTTCTTTCATTCTTGTTCTTGGAGAACGCTGATTGTCTTGAATCTGGCTTATTTTCAGGTTTGACCATACGTTTGGGATGTGAATGATAATTTCTGGGGTAAGGTGGCGGCTTCTGTTTACCCACTGGTGGCACGTAACGGTATGGTAAGGTGTACTCCGCTTCAGGGTTAAAGTCTTGATGAACTGCAGTCTGACTGTAAGATTCAGACATCGGATGGGAGTTCACGTACGTTACCTTTTCTGTAGACGGATTGTGAAGGAAGGTCTGTGGCACCATAACTCTGTACGGCATTGGGTACTTCGGATGAGGCATAGGAGTGACGTAGCTTACAGTTTGTACCATTCCAGAGTTCTGTTTACCGGTCTTGTAATGTGTGGGTAAAACGGTGGCGATTGTGTGGTCTTTGCTTGGATAGTTCTCTGAAAGAATTAACCCATGAGCATCTGACTGTGGTGGCTGTTTTTGCTGATACACATAGTTTTGCTGTTCGCCTGAATTTGATTGTGATGCATGACTTGACTGTGCGCTTTGAGAAGAATAACCAGAATGATCTGGTTGGTCATGCTGAGTTTGAGTATAATAAGATCCATGAGAAACTTGAGACACGGCGACTCCTTGTGCAGATCCATAATCCGGTGCTGGTGTTCCCGCTGATTCGTATCCCGCTGACACCGATTGCGAATGTTGTTCCTGGGGAGCTCCGTATTCGGGAGCTACTGTGTTTGTGTGTTCGTACTCGGCCTCCGCATGTGCCGGAGGAGTTCCATATTGTGGAGCAGGAGTACCATACTCAGGCTGAGGAGAACCATACTCGGGCTGAGGAGTACGATACTCGGGCTGAGGAGTACCATACTCGGGCTGAGGAGTACCATACTCAGGCTGAGGTGAACCATACTCAGGTTGAGATGAACCATACTCAGGTTGAGGTGAAGCATACTCCGGCTGAGGAGAACCGTATTCAGCGCCAGGAGTTACTGCTGATTCATATCCGGAACTGATCTGCGCTGGAACTTCATATTGATACTGAGGCGTATCATGAACACCACTTCCTTGCTCCAGGGAGGATTGTTGAACCTCATGGGATGACACATGTTCCGTTTCTTGTTGGTAATGAGTTGAAGGCATGTAAAACTTTTGCGATGACACTGACTGAGGAACGTATTGGTACTGGTATTCATACTTCTGAGGCTGTGCAGGTTGTTTGTAAAGAGAATAGCCTTTAGGCATTGTCATGTAATGGTGACGAATATAGCTTGCTGGGTACCTGGCCATCACAGGTTGAACTGCTGAGTATTGTACTCCAGCTGAAAGATGAGCTTGTGTGTACGATGGCTGAACGTAAGGATGAGCGTAATGCTGAGGCTCGTATTGAGAAACAGAAGAACCACTATGACCGATACTCTCTTGACTATAACTCTCATGACCATGGCTGGCTATCTCAGGGCTAGAACTAGGATATGCCATTACCTGAGGCGCAAACTTATATCCAGCTTTCTTAAAGTACTGGTTCACTAACTCTTGTAAGTTCAGATGGTTCAAGTAACTAGACAGTGGATAGTTCTGTGGTAAATTGGCATAAAGTTCAGCAGAGGGATTAGTCAGGGACGAGCTCGGTATTCTCAATACTAAAACTGGGACAACCTTTTGTTCTAGGTGGGAACCAGGAGTACGCAAGTGATCTTGGGTCAAACCAACATTTTGGTACTCTGGATTTTTGATAAGCTGAGAAGGATCAACTAAGTAATCAGGCATGACGGTCGGAAACTGACCACTTAATCCTGTAAATTGTTCGCCGTTGTATGTGGTGTATAGAGTTGATGGATGTGATGAGTAAGAATTACTGCTATGTTCAGCTGATGAATATGATACAGGTTTTGGTTCAGGTGTCGTAAACTCAATCGCAGGTTTGTCATAGTGATAGGCAGGTTTCTCTTGTTTCACTGGTACTAATTCAAAGGCTTGTGACGGTTGAATTTCAACGCTTGTTTTAACATGCTTTGTTCCGTCGTAATGACGGTAAGAATGAGCATTCGCTGGGGGAATATCTTCCTGAGAGTATGGATATATCATGAATTTTCCTTTTTCTTGAGCTGCTTTTCCGAAATAGGAATATGTGTATCCGTGGTTCGTTTTGTACCCATATCCAAGGTTAGCGTCAATTGTACGCTTTCCTTTATTTTTAGTGTCAGTATCGTTAACAATTTCAATAGCTATAACAGCTGGGAAAGGTGTATTTCCTGCTTGTGATGTTTTAGGTTTTGTTTCAGTAACATTTTTCTTATCTTCTTTTGGTGCATCGTTTTTAATTCCATACTTTGCTTCTACATCTCTTAAGAATTTCTTCTCGTCTGCTGTCAGGGTTGTATTTGATTGTTTATCTTTGTCTTTTACTTCTGATTTGTATTTCTTTGGATCTGGATCAGCCCATGTCGTTGTCAGCGCCACACAAAACAGCATCTGAAATTGATACAAGGAAATTGGTTAATGATATTATATAACTTAACACAATACGAACAGTAACTAATACCTAATGTTTGTACAGGGTGTTTGGTGCATCGTGTACCAAATTGAAATGGTCGGTTTTTTTTTATTTGTATTTGAATGAAAACTTTGGGTCTTATTTTCATAAAACAATAAAAAGTCGATGAAAAAAAATCCACAGGGCATCAGAAGTGTTTAGGGGTCTGAAAAGATAGCAGATGACCCCTCCCGTCGACCATTTTAATTTGGCACACGATGCACCAAACACCCTGTATATAAGTAGATACTAATATGTACCTGAATGCATCTCTTGCAAAAACATCAGAACAATTTAATGAATAATAGAAATTCTATCAGTATTTGTAAATATTAATAATTATTCAGTGTAGTGGAAAAACACAGTCAACTGATGAAAATGCGTTATAGTGTGCCATAAATTAATTACTTAATTAAGATCATTAAGTAATATCATCATCAACATAAGAATGATTAACCTATCGACCTAACACTGCCTATAGCCTTGTTATACGACCTGCTTTTTCATCTTTGGATAATATTTGATGTCGCTTTCCATCAGTTCAAAACTATATAGCGACATCACCGAAACGAGTGTCTACACCTATCTTATCTACAGCTACCTAAGGCTGTTTTTAACTAGCATAAAACAAAGAAGTAATCTCAATAGCATGTGTACCAGCAGTGGCCGCTTGTACAACGTTCCAATAACAGATTGCGTGTTTGTCTCATCGTTCACTCTCTAAGCGAGCACTGCAATTAGGTAACATAACATTATCTTTAATTCTTAGTATTCCAACATTGAGTCAATCTTGTGAAATTTAACATATGTTACGAGGCGATGACGCCAGATGATCACTTCATATAATGCACACATCCGCATACAAATTGATGCACATATCTCAGTTTAGATTTATTACAATTTCTCCGTTTATGACGCACAAACTTTCCATTTATAAAATTTTTATTTTTAAAATAATCTACGATTTGATAATTTTGACATTTTGGTTTCATTTTGGTTGTTAAGCTCTTTGTAAAAGAATGAGTCAAGTGGTGTGTGGATGCGCTATCGTTCCTTATGATCTGTCTCTTGCGCAACAGTGATTTTCTCGCGGAGCGCGCGACCCGTCGCGCCTGCGACTTTCCACGACCTCAGGTTCTCGATGGTTACCTCGCTGATTAATTAACGACATGTTCACATTATGTGGAAGTTGTAACTTTGACTGACGTAACAGTTGTACGCTCTCCGGTGACTACACTGCGAAATTTATGAGCGTCCGCTGTTGATCGTAACATTGTCGACTAATTGGCTGGAGAGTCCCTAGACGAATAAATGAATATTCCTATGTTCCTACTGAACATGCATTGCTTTTGATGTTTACAGCTGCAATGTCCGCATAGCGAGTGCGTTTTTGTTTTATCTAAATGTACAAATGATTACATATATCACAGAGCGGTGCTAAATAGCAATGATCTTGATGTGTTCGTGCAGTTAGCGATGCAATACGAGATGAAAGTAATCGTTGGGAGCTGATATAAATGTTGGGAGAAAGTCTGCAGACCAACGAACAACGACCAGCGATCAGGATTGCAACACCGAATAACAATACGTTTCCTAGGTTCGGACTCCTGCCAACTTCAGATAACTGTAATTTAAAGTATTTCTATTTGAAACCGATCGTGACTCCTTTGTTTTCTTGGCAGTGTATCCGAGATTTACAAGAAAAGTAAAATAGATTCAGGATATAGAGTTCTTCAACTATAAAAATTTTAATCAATATAATAATGATATAATAATGTGGATGGATGGAGAGGGAGAGGGAGACCAAAGAAAAGATGGATGGATTGTGTGAAGAGTGATATGAAAGAAAAGGAAGTTAGTGATAGTATGACGAGTGACAGGGCAGAATGGAAGAAAAAAACGTGTTGCGCCGACCCCAAATAACACGGGACAAGGGCAGGAAGATGATGATGATACATATATACAAAACATGAATATGTTGATCTGTTGTAAATATTTACCTAGTCATGAACTACTTTATAACCGAAACACCCCTAAGCTAAACTATAATTTGCGATCAAAATATGAATTACTCCTGTATCGTGAGTGCGTTCACAAACATGTAAACTCATGTGAGATTACATGTTTGTGTGTGTGTGTGTCTCGTGTATGTACACAAGACACCCAGACCTGGAACAACTGTCTCTCGGTAAAACAAATATTTGTTCCGAATGCAAATCAAACCTGCGACAGGGTCGCAGTAGCCAATCGCTCAATCACTGCACCAACCGTACGCGGTGCGGTTAGATTATAATTACGAGTTAGAATGTGTTGAATGCTCATTCTGAATGTCAGTCATCACAGCTGTTTTTCACAGTGTAGCTTATACCCTGAAATAATAATTATAGAATACGTTTTATGTACAAACAAAGCACATTGTTCACACTCATTAAACATTCTTATGTTTCAAGATGGCATCAATGCTGAACGCGTGACCAATCACGATGACAGTTACATTACTATTCAACGAAGTGACTACGTTGAGGTCGCACACAGTCTGCATCTACACACACTTGTGCTTTATTACAGTTATATTTTGTTCAGACTCATGTACCCGGTAGTGCTTTCCTTACATAACACCTGCATTCGCAAGCTTTAATCGCTTTTAATAGTCACATAAACTATAAATGATCAGTAAAAGTTACTAAACAGGTAGACTTATAAAAAGAATCAATGAAACAGGTTCTTCATTAAAAAGCTTTGTTGGTTTTTTTTTGCAATTATGTCAAGTAACCGGTCGACCAGATGGCATGGTCGATTATATTGCAATCTCAGTTTTGAAGAAGTCAAAGTTTGAAATTTTATAAAGAAGTTAAAATTTTACAATCAGTGTAAATATTTTAGCCTCTTTTAAATCGTTTTTGTAAGTTCCTACTACTACAACATATTGCGATTCGTATAGCTATGTGTTCGTATAAGTTATCATTAAGAAATTTCCACGTACTACTAATCTCTCCACGGGTAGTGTGAAAGTGAAACCCGGGGGCCTCCGACGAAGGCAAAGAAGGAACAGGAGTGGGTTTTTAGTCAGTAAAAGTCTGATACTATCTCCCGCTTCGCCCAAGTGCGGCGGGATTTGTCATTAGATGATTTTCCCACCTAAAAAAAAAACCTACCACTAATCTCTAAGTCTCTACATCACCCAAGGGTCGACTGATAGAAAATATTGTTTGAGATGGAAAATCATCAAATAACTTCTCCCGCTCTGGGTGGAGTAAGAATGCATGTCGGACTATTACTGGCTAAAACCCGCCTGTTTCATTTAGGTGCCCTTTGCGTACTGGGCCACGTTAATTTTTTCGAACATTTCTACAGCCCTTAGTAGAAAATGCCTAGGGCAGTAGACAAGTCAACCTCTGTCTTTTTATGTGCATAAAGTATTAAATAAATAAACGCTAGGATACTTAACACTACTGAACGACCAACCGCTATGATTTGTAGTCACTTATCTTAACATTATGTAGTTCTAAATTGCCTAAATGGTAATCACATTTGTGGCAAAGAAGAAAATGAGGCAAACTGCTCAAAATCTTGCAGTCTAATGGCTTAGCAACGCAAAATGATTAACAGAACTTCGAAAGAGTAAACTCGAAGATGCTTGAAATTAATGTATCACGACCGCGGTTGTTTCCTACTTCATATGTCAGAAACTCGAAACATTGGAAGTTCTTGCTTCCAATGCTTCGAGATATTTTGTTTTACTGCCTATGAACCACGGGCACTCAGAGTGGGGAGTCTGCTCGCCCATCGAGTGATTCCAGAGAAGACGGTGGCACAGTGATCACGTGCTGCCGTGCACAGTGAGGGTCAGGGGAGACCGTTATACAGTCTCTTCAGGGATGTGCCGTAACAGGCGTTGCACAGAGGGAGTTCCGGAATGGTCTTTTGAGAGGTAACGGGGCCCCTTCCACGTGGTTGATGGTGATCACCGAGGTGGTTTTAGTGAGGTAAAAATCCCACACTCCCCGGACTTATCCCCAAAGTCCGGGCGCCTTTTCAAGGTTTCCCCTCAAAAACAAAAAAAAAGGTGCCGGGATAATTCTTTCTATCATTCTTATGCGTTCACAAACATGTACACTCATATACTTACACTAGCTTCTGCCTGCGGCTTCGCCCGCGGATAAGGAGGTTTCTCCATACAAACTTTGGACCCCCGTTTCAACCCCTTTGGGGGTGAATTTTGGAAAATCCTGTCTTAGTGCTCGCCTACATCATAAAAGGAAACCTTGTGCAAAATTTCACACTCCTAGTCCCAGTAGTTTCGGCTGTGCGTTGTTATGTCAGTCAGTCAGTTTCTCCATTTATATATATAGATAAGACACTCAGCCACGAAACAACTGTTTATAAGGTTCTATTTTTTTTTTTGTATTGGGGATCGAATCGCGACACGCAGCGCCGGCGTCGCCTATTGGATCCATTGACTATGAGAAAATTGTATCATGGGTTTTTCTTGCTGAAAATAATATTACTCTCAAAGGCATCCTAGATGATGTCTATGTTGACAACATACACGTACAATACATATCCATCCCTACTTTTAATGCGTCTATCACAATGATTTATGCAATAAATATTTTGTTAATGAGCCATTAAGTATGCGTAATCATAAATTAAGGTCAATTTCTAGTGCATTACCCGTTCATGCTGTATTACATAATAAAACTATATTTTCGCTCACACTGTATCATCGAATTACACAACTGGCTAATAAGATGAATTTAATGCGGGAAATATGCGCATAATCTCACTCATTCCGTAAAAAAACGGAAATCATTACGTGTTTCTGTTTACGTCTACCGTGTGTTATGTTTTAGCTATTAATTTATGCATGGCATTACCAATAGGCATGTCACTTGGTCAATTACCTCATTTTCAGGAAGAGCCTCTGACCAAAATTGGTGATGTGATCAAATCGAGAACTTAAAGGCATCCAACTCGTCATACATTTTCACTGTTTTGGAAACACAGTATCTTGTGGATATTATCTAGGCTTCTGTCTAAATCAATTTACAAATTTGTGTAAAACTAATCCAGTAAAGACCTCTGAAAATCAGCTATTTTGCATGAACTTTGACACTTCATAATTTACTCAAAAATTAAAAAAGAATAACAATAGAAGGCTTGCAAATTTAATCAAGATTCTGAATGACGACAATTTTTTTCAAAAACATTAAGAGTTTAAAAAAAAACACGTATTTCCTGGAACAAGTTTTGTAAAATATTCGAGTAAATTACGGAATTACCGAATGCCAAAAGAGTTTTCAGGCGTTATCGCTTTTTTCGCATTACCTTTTCGTCAAACATCGCATTGGATTGCGTTAGATGAAGTAACAAGCTTTTAAACCATTCTCGATGTTGACGATTGGCGAGTGAAAAAGGACCCTCTTAAGCCCTACCACGAGCTCTTAACGTTTCTTAATATTTGACGACCTAAACTTAACTGTTAAAGTGATGAGGCTATACAGCTCCATCCCACTTTCTCGCTTACTCTCCTGACATTTTAACACATCATGTTATGGCTCCTTTTATCGATATTCTAAACTCAACTCTATCTTCAATCCAGTTGACAATTAGTATATCACTATTTAATCATTTTAAAGAACTTTTTATTGAGGTAGGAGATCATTCAATGACTACTCCCGCTCTAGGGTGGAATAAGATGTGTGTCGTACGAGGGTGACTAAAATGCACCTGTGACCTTTTTTTCTGGGATGTCCCTTTTTATGTCAGACTTTTACTAACTAAAATGCCCCCTCCTATATTCTTTCTTTGCCTTGTGTTCCAGGACCCCGGGTTTTCCTTTCAGAAGCTAACCCATGGACCCAGTAGGCTTCGACCCTACTGGGTCCTACGGCTTTACTGACATGTCTTTAAAGCGCTCGTGGAACGCATGAACTAAAAGAGTTCTGAGTATACATGTAGATGGATGGAGAGGGAGAGGCAGGCCAAAGAAAAGATGGATAGATTGTGTGAGGAGTGATATGAAAGAACAGGGAGTTATTGATAGTGTGACGGGTGACAGGACAGAATGGAAGAAAAAAACGTGTTGCACCGACCCCAAGTAATATGGGATAAGGGCAGGAAGAAGAAGAGTTATAATATCACTAAGTAGGTTCAGCGTTTAATCACGTATATCACAATATTGATCATCTAAATGACTGTAATTATCCGCTTAATTACGAAGACCGATCGTCATTATGTGTTATGTCATCAAAGTTAACCAATATTTACTTAGGTGGTTAACTTTAGTATCTATATTATCGTTTTATAAACATAACATAATATAATCAGCCTTATAATGTACCCACTGCTGGGACTCAGGCCTCTTCTCTATAAGAGGTAATAGGCCGTAATCTACGACGCGGGCCCAGTGCGGGTTGGTCGATGTCACATGTCATCGAAGTTTTGGTTGTAGGACATGCCGGTTTCCTCACGATGTTTTTCTCCATCGTTTTGAGAACAATGATTATGAAATAAATTACATAAAGTAATGTGCCTGACTCGGTTTGAACCCGTGACCTACTACTCGTAAGTTGGAGCCGCTACCGCTGGGCCACCGCTGCTCTTACTCGTATGTATCGTTTTATGGCAATTTGCTATTCAGTCGCTCTGTTGGTGCCTACAGCACCTTTAGAATTCTAGTTCCGTACCTTTTTTATTGGTAATATTTTTATGGCAATTTGCTAATCAGTCGCTCTGTTGGTGCCTACAGCACCTTTAGAATTCTAGTTTCGTACCTTTTTTATTGGTAATATTTTTATGGCAATTTGCTATTCAGTCGCTCTGTTGGTACCTACAGCACCTTTAGAATTCTAGTTTCGTACCTTTTTTATTGGTAATATTTTTATGGCAATTTGCTATTCAGTCGCTCTGTTGGTACCTACAGCACCTTTAGAATTCTAGTTTCGTACCTTTTTTATTGGTAATATTTTTATGGCAATTTGCTATTCAGTCGCTCTGTTGGTGCCTACAGCACCTTTAGAATTCTAGTTTCGTACCTTTTTTATTGGTAATATTTTTATGGCAATTTGCTATTCAGTCGCTCTGTTGGTACCTACAGCACCTTTAGATTTCTAGTTTCGTACCTTTTTTATTGGTAATATTTTTATGGCAATTTGCTATTCAGTCGCTCTGTTGGTACCTACAGCACCTTTAGAATTCTAGTTTCTTACCTTTTTTATTGGTAATATTTTTATGGCAATTTGCTATTCAGTCGCTCTGTTGGTACCTACAGCACCTTTAGAATTCTAGTTCCGTACCTTTTTTATTGGTAATATTTTTATGGCAATTTGCTATTCAGTCGCTCTGTTGGTGCCTACAGCACCTTTAGAATTCTAGTTTCTTACCTTTTTTATTGGTAATATTTTTATGGCAATTTGCTATTCAGTCGCTCTGTTGGTACCTACAGCACCTTTAGAATTCTAGTTCCGTACCTTTTTTATTGGTAATATTTTTATGGCAATTTGCTATTCAGTCGCTCTGTTGGTGCCTACAGCACCTTTAGAATTCTAGTTTCTTACCTTTTTTATTGGTAATATTTTTATGGCAATTTGCTATTCAGTCGCTCTGTTGGTGCCTACAGCAACTTTAGAATTCTAGTTTCTTACCTTTTTTATTGGTAATATTTTTATGGCAATTTGCTATTCAGTCGCTCTGTTGGTACCTACAGCACCTTTAGAATTCTAGTTCCGTACCTTTTTTATTGGTAATATTTTTATGGCAATTTGCTATTCAGTCGCTCTGTTGGTGCCTACAGCACCTTTAGAATTCTAGTTTCTTACCTTTTTTATTGGTAATATTTTTATGGCAATTTGCTATTCAGTCGCTCTGTTGGTACCTACAGCACCTTTAGAATTCTAGTTCCGTACCTTTTTTATTGGTAATATTTTTATGGCAATTTGCTATTCAGTCGCTCTGTTGGTGCCTACAGCACCTTTAGAATTCTAGTTTCTTACCTTTTTTATTGGTAATATTTTTATGGCAATTTGCTATTCAGTCGCTCTGTTGGTACCTACAGCACCTTTAGAATTCTAGTTCCGTACCTTTTTTATTGGTAATATTTTTATGGCAATTTGCTATTCAGTCGCTCTGTTGGTGCCTACAGCACCTTTAGAATTCTAGTTTCTTACCTTTTTTATTGGTAATATTTTTATGGCAATTTGCTATTCAGATTTTCACACAGAAAGATAAAAAAGAGAAATATTAGAAGAATAGGTATGCTATACTTTAACTATAACTTCCTCAGATGACAGCTCAAGCTTCAGGTGATTGTATATAACATGATCGATGTGTAATCAACTTGTGTTGACATTTACTTCATAATTGAATATCAACTTGCACAAAAAATGCATTCAGAGATTCATCAATACTTATTTAATTTGAGACGTCAAATTTCAAAAAGAGAACGTCAATTGAGCTAACTCCATTGTCAACTTTTTTATATACACCACACATATTTATATTAAAAAGTCCAAGTTGTATATGCGTGTTTGTTACTCCTTCTCGCTCAAACAACTGAACGGATTTGGATAAGACATGACATACGGGAAGAGCATATCCTGGAATTTAACATATAATATGATACTTTTTATCCCGAAGGTAGGAATGTTCCCTTTTTTTTAGGTAGGAAAATCATCTAATGACAAATCGCGCTCTTGGGCGGAGCGGGAGATAGTATCAGGCTTTTACTGACTAAAAACCCACTCCTGTTCCTTCGTTGCCTTCGTCCCAGGGCCCCGGGTTTCGTTTTCACACTACCCATGGCCCCAGTAGGCTTCGACCCTGCTGGGCCCCTACGATTTGCTGACGTCGACGAGTTGGGCTCGGTCCGTTACCGGACGGTCGGACGGCATTGGGATAATTTACTCCATTTACATGGACCAAGTCGCCAACAGAAGCTATTAGGTAATAAATATGATTGAAGAATCAGTAAATAAAAACGAAGCAGTAGTAATTAATATGTCATCTTGATAATGATATAACAAACCGAAATATAAAACCCCTAAAAAAGTTGTTGATCTACTCACGTTTCTTAGCATTTATTTCAAGTAAGGATATAACCACACTAATAAGCTTGCAAAGCTTATAGGAGCTTAGCTTATAGCAGATTGGAGCTCTGACAGCCCCTGACTTACGATTTGTACATCGTGGGTTCAAACCCAGGTAATGCTGGTTTCACAGAAGGGCAGAACTGTGAGGCAGAAGAATGGGCAGCACAGTTCTGCTACTATTTGAACACACAGAACTTAACTGTTCTGCCTTGGTTACTGTCAAGACAGTACTTTTCGATGCGTTCAAACAGTAGCAGTGCTGTGTGCATACACTGTTCTGCCTCACTATTCTGTCCTCGTGTGAAACCAGCATAAGCGCTTGACTTTGTGTAATTTTTTTTCAAAACCACTGCTCTCAAAACGATAGAAAAAAAAGCATTGTGCAGTAAAGGCCCATTCCCTTTCCTAAAGAGGAGGTTTAAGAAGAATGATTGTATGTATGAGTATGTTTGTTACTTTGTTACATGTTTGCTGAACGAATTTGCATGAAACGTTACAGTAATACCTATAGCTTATACATCAGAATAATTTATGCCATAATTTATAGGGAAAATATTTGTTCCACGCAGGTGAAGTGGTAGCAATAGCTATTAGGTAATAATCACAATATACATATGTAAGTAGAGTTTCAGCTTTTCGTTTACGTGAGTTGATTCACAATAGAAAATTATCCATTTTTTTTATGATAATAATAATTTATTTATTTCTCAATATTAATCAACAAAGTTTGAACACCAATGATAAATGCTAAAATATGGACAATTATTTAAAACCTTGACTTCTAGTATATAATTATTTAATGTCTATGCTTCTAAACTAGGTTTTTATACCTGTATCTTAGAAGGCAGTGAACCTCCGAAATTAATACAGTATAAGCATTTTGTGTTGTACCTAGATAAGACACTATTTGTACAATTTTGAGGATAATTGTACTTATTTTTTTCTCTTATTGAATAGAAAGAAATAAGTACTTCATCCTTAAAATTCTAAACAAAATCACAATTATATTAACAAAATAAAGTTTTTATACAAAATGAAATTAAAACTAAAATTAAATCAAAACCAGATCAAAATTAAATAAAAATAAGAATATAATCAAATCAAAATTTAATCATGATAGTAAAGAAGGTTTATGTTCCACAAAGCACAAAGCATATAATTGTAAAACTTACAGAATTTAGTGTAAGCCCACGTGGATTATATCTTTTGAGACGGATAGCTTATATCATAAAACTTAATGTATTTGTTTTTAAAACATAAAGCCACTACATACATACACTTGTATATTATGATTGTACAGCGTGAGACAGGAGTATAATACGATGATTTACGGATATGATACCTATTCCTGCTTATTGTTTTTGAGTCAATGATGGGTCCAATCTTGTTTGGACAAATCGATTTTTGTGGGGACATAAGTTTGAGTTTGTAAGCGACAAACTCACGCTTATATCCCTGCAAAAATCATGAAACACGAGTAACAAAGTTACAATTACACACGAATAAATAACCCCGTGTCACTTGTATGAGAGACACACAGAACTAGGAAGTATGGCAGAAAGAAAACTAGGCCAGAACCCATCAGTGGGTCATTACGGGCCGATATCATCATCTTCATCATTTCAGGCGAAAGATGCCTACACCATGCGGCGCCACAAGGTGGAATGATAACCTGATAAAAACCGAGGGGAAACGTTGGATGTGTGTAGTGCTTGGGGTCAAGTTGTCATCATTCATCATCATCATCTTTTCAGCAAAAGACTTCTGCTGTTGGATATATGCCTCTCCCAAGTGACCATAACGATCAGTCCTGGGTGTCTGTCTCGCATCCATCAGATTTGTGCAACCGGGTCATTGGTCCGCCTTATGGGTGGCCTTACAACGCTGCGTCCTCCGGTAAGCGGTCGCCACTCCCAGAGTCTGACAACCCCATCGAATATCTGTTCTGCGAGCAAAGTGCCCAGCCCACTGACATTTAAATTTGGTGATTCTCCGTTCTCCTGCGAATATTTTCATTTCTGGTTCCAGATTCAGGGTGATAAGATGATGAATAATTCCATGAGATACGTAATATCTAGTAATATCCAAAAACAAAAGATAAACCTATTGACATCTTCATGTAAAAAGTCTTTCCTATTGTCAAGTAAGCAATAGCAGCCTTGGCATGGTCAAATAGAATGAAACGGTCAAAAGGTAACGTTTGGTCATTGACCAATTTTCGGGTCATGACCTACAAGGCTACAATAACTTTGCTATCCACGCGTGCGATGTCTAAGGCGTTTACAAAAGATATGTTGATAATAAATATATCTTTTGTCAAGCCTTAACCTAAGACACTATGAATAATTCTACAGCACAGTGACAAGTATTTGCATAGCACTCGGAAAATGCAAATACATTGTGTGCAATCGGGTCGATTGTTTAGTGTATAAAGTAATTTTTCAGAATTGGGACCAGAGGACCTACCAAGCGCGATCTATAAAGAGATGAAGCTATATAGGGTTTATAGCTCCATCCCTCTATCTCACTTGCATGCCTGATATTTTTAACATGTCAAGGTAAGGGCTATATTTCACCGGGACACCACGGTGGCGCGACAATCTGGGCCGCCATGGTGTCCCGATGAAATATAGCCCTTTCATAAGATAGATTTTCATCTTACATACTCTTTGGTGGGGGCGTCACTGGCGGCCGGACTGGCGTCCGAGCTGATCGCACCACCAAATTGGTTGAGCAACCAAAGGGACACCAGGTGAGTAACTCTCTGTAGAGCTGTATACATTTTGTTGGTAGCGGCGACTGGTCGCGCCGCCATGGTGTCCCAATGAAATATAGCCCTAAGGCCCCAGAAACATGGTTTCGATATACCTCCATTTGCTGTACGATGAACGGCTATTTATAAGTACGCCTTTTGTTTTGCTTCCGCTAAGAAGGAAGATTTGAGTTATGCTGTCCACGAGATGGGTGGCAGCGTTTTGATGTGTGATTATATTTATAAATATATAGCCATTGCTATCAGTAACCATTTACCTATTTAACTTTTACTATGGGAACAAACCTGAAATCGCGAAAAAAAATCAGCTGTTCAGTACATTTATGTTTGCCTAATGTACTGAACAGCTGATATTTTTTTCGCGATTTCGGCTTTGCTCCCATAATAAAAATTGTTTGTTATCATGAGCACAATCACGTGTTTAAGTATCGTACACTAATTGCCAGTCACCCTATATATAAAAAAACGATACCATACACTTGGAATTTCTACTGTATCGTGGGTGCGTTCACAAATACAAGACACCCAGACCCGGAACAACTATCATACTATAAGCCATACAAATATCGTCCCTTAGCTAACAACACCGCTCAAGTCGAAAATTAGCGGTTTTCACATTTGAATGCCTTTAGATGGAGCTGCTCATTGCGAGTCTAACCATTAGTCACATGATATGGATTTCAGCCAATCAGAAGCCGTAATTCGAAAAGTAGTGATAACGCGAAAGTCAGTTGGCCTCTCAACAGCGCACAGTTTTTTTCATGTTAAATTCCTGTAAAGTTGGTAAAAATGACTTATGCGGTACCCGTGACACGGAGGATAGCAGCCAATCGCTCAACCACGGCGCAAACCGTGCCAAGTTGGACTCCTATCTAAAGGATTGACTGGAGGCCCCACCACGAAATCTTAACGCGATCCATTTTACGACCTACACTGAACTGTTAAAGGGATGGAGCTATATAGGATGTTTAGCTCCATACCTCTTTCTCGCTCGCACACGCACATGGCATTATAACACGTCATGGTAAGGCCAAAGATGTAGTGTAGTGTGTGTGTGTGTGTGTATTAGTAGGAAAGAAAGAAAGGGAGGCTTTTGTCCAGCAATGGGACGCAATAGACTCATAATAATAATAACAGTTGTCGACTCAAGAATAATGTTCTATCTAAGGTCTTTTTTACATTGCATGTCTAGGACGGCATAGGGGCCAGTCAGGGGCGCCGGCTAGAAAACCTCATGGGGGCTCATGCTCATTTGATGACTCGAAAAAGTGGCGAAGTGTGAGAAGAGAAATCACACACGGATCGAAATTTTGATAACGGATACCGGCATCAGTAACTGGCATCCGTTGCCCGCATCGTTAATTAATAATAAATTGAGACAACATCACATACATTGTCCTGGTCCCAAACTAAAGTTTTCTCTTGTACTATGGAAACCAAGAACAACGAAGGTACCACAAACACCCAGACCCAACACAAATATATGTTTCATCAACAAACATTTGTGTCGGTGCGGGAATCAAACCCGCGACCGTTGTGTCTCAATCGGGGCTCTAAACCACTGCGCTAAACGGGTCGTCGGGTAATGAAAAAACGCCCATCTCTAAAAGGAGATTATTGATCTATTTCTTGATGTCTATTCTCAGGGGTACTCGGCACCCACTGTTTATTCCTCATGGGTGCTCGAGCCCCGGTGCACCCACGGAGTCGGCGCCCCTAGGCCCAGTAGGGTCAATGCCTGCTGGGGCCATGGGGAGAAGTATGAAAATAATACCCATGGTCCTTGAACGCAAAGGGCAACTGAAGGAGCATAATTGTGGTTTTAGTCAGTAAAAGTCTGACACGCCCTCTCGTGCCGCCTTAGAGCGTGAGAAGTCATTAAAAAATAGGTAGGATGACAGCAGGACGAAAATATGCATCTAGCAAGGATAGGTAACTACATTGTATGAATCTGACAGCTGTCACCCGCACCCATCCTATAGCAATTGTAGCGTAGTCTATAGAATAAAAAAAATTATTTTGATCAGATATAGAAATATTCTTTCGTTAAAAAGTATGAATACCAACTAGTTTTCACTAGTGTCGATCGAAAGTGCGTTTGTCTAAGGCAAATATTATTACAGGTTTGAATATTATTGAGACGTAAACAGTTCATTTACATAGCCACTTATGCATCTGTCTCAAAAATCGAAAGTTCTACATAATAAGAGAGTGAAAAGTTTTTGAATGATATAAACAAAACAAAAATCTTTAGTTGAATTAGAAATCAGTTAGAGATATCTTTATGTTATCTTTTTTAGTTTTCAATGACTTTTGACTTTGAATATGTTTAACTATATTGTTTACTAAACTTATTTATATATATAAAAGGAGAAACTGACTGACTGACATATCAATGCACAGCCGAAACTACAAGGTAGGGTGCGTGACATTTTGTATAAGGTTTCCTTTTATGATATTGGTGGCGGGCACTAAGAGAGAATTTTCCAAATTTCACCCCCTAAAGAAATTAAACAGGGGTCCAAAGTTTGTATGGAGAAACCTATTTTTAACCTAGTGTTAAAGTAAGCTTTAATTTTCTTACAAAAGGAACTGAGTAGAAACACAATTTTTTTTAATGTAGCACCAACTTTATATTATGCAAGCAAGCTTAGTCGTTACAAGTTCAAATGTCAACGTTTTCAGACAAGAGACACCGCACACAGTTAGATACTGTTCGCAACAGTTTTGAAGATTACAAAAACACTATTGAGAAACAAACTTGAACTTTACTTCAATTGCGGAATCTCATTACTCTTATATAACTCAAAGAACAACATACCAGTAAATATAACCGCATATTGGAGTCACTGCGCAGCACTTTCTGTCAAAAGAAAACAGACTTATGAGCACAACACTACTTTAGTCAAAGCACGTCACAGCACTGTTATCACGTTATCACTAACACTAATAATACCTGTGTGTTGTCCGGAGTGGGTATATGGAGCGAACGGGTACATGTAAAGCAATGGTTCAGCGAAAGACATCGTTACGTTCTTTTATACCTCGGAAACATTCCCACGAGATGCGCAGAGCTCCGCTTGACCGAAAGCGCTCACTCCGGTACCGCGCCGACTGTACAGTCCGCGCGACCAACTTGTTTGCGTGCTTTCACTTGCTGCGAGTGTGAGACAAGATAAACTTCTTTTGCATTGACTTTTTGCATTATGTTGGTACTTTCACAGGGTGCCTATGAACGGTTATTTGTAAGCAATTTTAAAATCCTAAAATCTAGACTTTCTAGGTTTTTGAAACGGAAATTTTCTTAATTTGACTTCATTCGCTCCCAAATTATATTTTGCTTCCAACTCAAGAAAAGTTCAAATTCGGGTAACAATATTATCTTACTGACAATCAACATCAAAAATTAGTCAAAAGGTAGGGAATTTAGAGGCATTTTTGACAGATTGCCACTGCGATGCGAACTATCCTAAAAAAATACGGGCCCCTATAATACAAACCACTACGGGTGTCGAAACCAGCTTCTTAATTGATAGATATTTTTTTATCTCTAGTTGTCGTAGTTGGTTCATCACAAAAATTGTCTATCAACATCAGTAAGTAGCTTAACAAACAATGTTGTATTCAATGTGTCAAGATCAATACCACTATGGGTAAACCTGCGTTTATTATGAAACCAGTTGTAAGGCAGATAGGATTTATAACCGGAAAAACCCAGTTTTATGTAAACTGTCATCCCCCAGTTAATTTCCTTTCAGTTTTATGTGAAATTCCTATAAAACATTATTGTGCAAAAGTTTATGTTAACTTATTAATTGGTTGCTACAATTGCTCAGTTATCGTCGGTCAGTAATTGGTCGCAGTCAGCTTTACCAGTAAAATAAATTAAAATACGATAAACTGATTAAGCAATAGTACGTATTCAATTTCCTGATTTCTCAACGTCTGTTCACTAGTTCTTCCTGATAATTAAATGCCAGCAATAAATACATAACAATTACAACGAAATCAAACAACGCACCTATGTTTAGTGAACGTAGAACTGGTGGTTGAGCGCTTTCGATTTATTTGCATACATACAGCGGCCAGCTAGGATTAACGAAGTCGTAATATTGCCAAAATGTTGACTTTGTCTGCAATAGCCACAAGTACTTAGTGTACCTACCTAATTAAACAAATATGTGTTACCAACAAACAGAAACAGGGTCTTGACAGATGGAGAAGAAGATGGCATGACGATTTGAATGACTTCCTCGATGGAAGTAACCTGCTTTTTCGGTGGAAAATCATCAAATAACTTCTCCCGCTTTTGGTGGAACGAGAGGGAGTGTCAGACTTTTACTGATTAAAACCCACCTGTGTTCATTTAGTTACCCTTTGCGTTTCAGGGTAGTAATTATTCTTTCGAACAATGCCGCAAAGGCCACTCCCATTTTTGGGGGAACTGTCTTAATCCAAGATTCACCCAGAATTAGGACAGTTAATAAAATTTAAAAAGGCAATTGCCCATCTTCCTCATAGTCAAAATTACTTCACCATTATTTTATAGTTTGTAATTTCGGCTCATGTAGTAATGTCTTGTTTATTACCCAGCAAATTACATGATGAAATTTAATAGAGAAGCGTCGATTGGGCTTGCTTTAACATCTTAATAAATCTTAACTTTAACTGGTTCAAGAAATTGATGCACAGTTTAATATATCTTATGCAAACATTGCGCCGATTAACTGATGGTTATTTGGACTCATCTTGTTATTGGTATACGCCTTTAAAATTTTCTAAAATGTAGGTTGTTTATGCTATTAATTAATGTCAGTAGAATACCAGCCGTAGCATTAAGCAAAGCTTTGGAGAAACGCAAAAACTTATCTCTCATAATAATATGGTGTGAGAATGTAATCAATCAATGGATCAACTCAATCGATCGTAGTTTATTGCTGGGCATAGAGACCTACATTCTTATTGATGTTTAGTTAGTAACTTGAGATAGTGCATGTAATAAAGTAGGTATATTGACCTTTTCCCTAATATCTCTGCCCCGAAAAACAAACAATGAAGTATTCTTCAAGTAGAATTTGGTTTGATTGATTGTTTATCAGTTATTAATATGCAAACCAAGGATTTCTACTGTAGCCTTCTTAACTAAAGAGCAAAGCTTTTTTGTTTTTGTGCTCACACCATTTTTAATTTATTCTAATGTCTATACGTGAGGACTTGTAATTGGCTTTCTAATGATTATAGTTTCCTTTTTTGTCTGGTTTTATTAGCTGTAAGTCCTCCATGTACTAAATAAATAAATAAATAAAACGTAACATTGAAAGCAATCTGGAACAATAAAATACGTCATGAAAGAAGCTCTATAGTCCGACTTCTATGTGCTGACTAAGGTAGGCGCCAGATAAGAATGGAATAACGGTCATTGACCCTCTTAAATTTATTGACATTCTTAATTTTAAATACGGAAATAAAGACATAAAGCTATCTTGAATCGACATCTATCGCGATCCTTTATATTTTTTAGTAATAAATAAAATAAAATAATAAAATAAAATTATTTCAGACTAATTTCAATGTCCAGATTATGTCAGTGACTGAAACTTAAAACTACGTTAGTATAATATTCAAATACATTAAATTAGTCAAATAGTTCACAAGAAATGAATAAAAACTTTTTACAAAAAAAAAAATAACCGTCTTCACTACAAAAAAACACTAAAAGGATCAAAATAACTTTAATTTCGGAAGTCGGTGTTAAATAAGAAACAAACCATACCGAGAAACACCGATTTCTGAAATTAAAGTTATTTTGATCCTTTTAGTGTTTTTTTTTTAGTGAAGACGGTTATTTTCTTTTTGGGAAGGGAAAGGTCAATGTACTTTATTCCAGGTTAATCTGGCGCCTTGTATAGTTTGTACGCGATCGAAATATTTACCGCGTTTAGATCGCTGATTATTAGTTAAGAGCTTGGAGTGGAACAGTCGGGACACTGAACTTCATAAATGTGTCGATGGCGTTAACATAAAACAAATTCGCACTAGACACTCGAAACTAAACAATGAAGTCATCGAAACTCTCAAGCTGATCGGTTAGCAAGCAATTTATTTAACTCATATTTTTAGTGGTTATAGACCAAGAACTAAGCCAAGCCAGAAGAGCTAACTGAGCTAGTGTAGCTGAAGTTACTTACATACTTATTACATTCCACAAACTGCCCAATCGGTAGGTAGTATGTAAAATTATTTCAGCTAAGAGAGCTAAACTAAACTAACTGCACTTGGTTTGTTACTGACTTTTCAAGTAACCATTTTTTTTCAGTGGGAAACTATCAAATAACCCTGCCCGCTCTCGGTGGAACGAGAAGGAATGTCAGACTATTAATTATTAAAACCCACCTTATTCTTTGAAATTACTGTGGTTGCCCTTTCGGTCCAGCGGGCTAAGGTAACTCTTTAAAACTTTCCTAGCCCTGGTAGGCATCCGGGGCTCTGTCAAAGCTTTTCAACTAACCTAGTCTAGCTATCTATCCTCTACCTACACATTGCCTGTAAAATTACTGTAAAATTTATGTATTCAGTTTCTCTAACAGACAAAAAACATTCTTCGCATAATTTCCGTAAACATAACGGTCGATTTAATTGTTTCAATTCAGTTTTCATAACCTTTATTAGTTGATTACTGCAATTATTCAAAACTAGGTAATTTGTTGTTTTATGTGTTAATACATAATACCTACGTATTTTGCAATGCAATTCTCAGTACATAAGCTTGCAAGATGGTTTATGTTTTCTGCAATACATTGCAATGCAATGTACGACATAACAGGAGGAAAGTATAGGCACCACAGAGTAGTAAGTCGCAGAGGCCAAACTTTATTCATGTCAATGCACTAGTAAGGACATCATTTATGCGCCGTTTCTTTGTCCTCTTCCTCCTCTCCCACTTTTTCATTGTTTTCTCTCTCTTCGTCCTTTGCCGTCTTCTATCCACTGCATGTATCACTGACCAATCAACAGGACAATCTCGTTAATGTAATGCATACTTTGGAGTCTATGACTGTCATTAGAACTGCAACACAAATACATGCTGGCTGGAAGCCGATACCAAACGTATCCGTAGTGTTTAGTTCGTATGTAGTCTATCTGATGAGACTTTAACCATTCAGTTTTGGTAATAATCCTATGGAGTTTAGTCTCTGATGTATTTCTACTCTGTGGTCTGTAGACAGTCTCGTCATAATCTATCCTCTCTACACTACTATTCGTTCTTTCTAAACATGTATTGGTCTGAAGTGTATCGAATCCTTTTTTTGCCAAAGTAAACACAGATATCAAAACCAGGTAGTTATTGAATCATGTTGGCATATGCGTTGACTTCAATTGAAGGTCGATGGATAGGTTATAAGTGCAGCAACATTCACCTGTAACCGGAGATTATATAAACAGGATTTCAGAAATAAGACAGTATTTCGAAACAAAAATCGATTTAACACAATCGTTAATGGGGCAGCATCTTTGTTTGCACCTCTTTCAAAACACCATATTGTAGACACCTGTCGTGAGTAAAGTTTTTCACATAACCACACAATGAGAAAAACTTAAAGATAATAGTTTGAGATTTTGCACCGGAAATGACCAAATCATTGCAACAAACAAATTGATTGTTTGTTGCAATGATGAAAAAAAGATTATTTCTTAAAGCAAATGCTATAAGAAATAATCACTTTTTGCATAAATCCTCATTTGCATTCCAAATACTCGCAACAAAACATAAAAAAATTTGTAGATACTCGAACGCATTTGTCTATACCACGCAAGAGTTCCGTCACAGATAATATAATACTATTCCGTCGTAACTGCCTTAATTTAAATTTGGAACAATGGCGGGAATGTACTCGTCTGTATAATGAGTCGGAGAAAAGAGACAGTTCGCGAGAAATTAAATAGTTATGTAATAATAACAATTAGCTCGTTAGTGAGTTTGTAATTATATAAAATTGTGAGTAAACTGTTACTTTAGACATTGTGATGCACGATTTGGAAGATTTGTAGTTTTTTAAGGCGCGTTTAGAACGAAGATAGTCGTGTATGAGTCTTCATTCTGCTGAATTATTCACGAGCCACTTTATCTGCTCCATAGATGTGTATACAACTAACTGGAGCATTCCCAAAAGATTAAAATCTATTTGTCAAACAGACCATTACCTATCCCTAATATTTGCATAAAATAATAAAAACACGAAATCATTTATTTAAATTGTTTTCAACATTTGTTTATTTGTTAACATAGCTCATTTCAATAAAACAAGATACAATTTTATGCATCAACTACCCAAGTTCTAATAAATGTTTCTTAGAATATTGCATGTTTTATTTATTTATTGCAGCATAAAAATATAAATACACAATTTAAATACCCTAGATCTCACACGAGGATTCTGTCTCACAGTTTCTGTCAGTCCAAAAAAAAAATAGTTGACATAACAATCAAAAGAAAAAAAATTTAATACGTATAAAAAAATGGCACAGATATAATACTAAAAGCAAAATAAAAAATAATCGAAATAAAATAAAATAGGCTAATTATAACAATAACATTTTGCAATTTGTGTGTGGGAAAGAAGAATGCAACAATTATGTTATGTGTGGGGTGAATATGTGTTCTTCATCCACTTATTTATTGCGACTGCATCTAAACGCACCTTAATACATCTTGTGCTTAGATTTAATGTGTCTGTAGTTTGTATGCAAGTGAGAGGTAAGATCTAAGATGTCACTGTCTTAACGTAATATCGTTACAATCTCAATGTTTAGCGTTTTTACAACATACCTATGTAGTTTCTTACATAACACTCACCATGACGAAGGATTTTCGACCTAGGAATATCAAATTCAATATACCTCTGTAATTATCTACGTGAATTCCAATGCAACGTATCAAAAAGATTATTTTGACCCACAAATGATAATTGGCCATGCTTTCGTGTTATGTCATTCGGGCTAGCTAGGTCACACGAGCCCCAAAGTGCAAATAAATCTAAAAATAGAAGGATATTCATAAATTTAATTCTAATAAATGATACGATATTATTTGAAGCGGAAATATGACGTCTTAATGAGGTATCAATTTTGATTTATAGAACTTATGTTATGTTTCGTCGTTCGTTAAAACTTCAATAATATTATTTTCTACACATGATATCCAAACCTAGATTTTTGCAGAAATTGCGTACATTATAATTACGGAACATTTGGGGTAGAGGTATCGTGGGTTCGATTCCCGCACGGTACAAATTTTTATTTGGTTTACAAATTGTTTGTTTGTCTTGTATGTCTGTGTTGGTTTAGGTATCTTGTATATATGACTTTACACGTTTTTGAACACGTCCAGGGTACAGGAGTAATCACATACAATTGTGTTCCAACATTAAGAAAAATCTTTATGGTATACGTCATAACTTTTTAATTTTGTGGCGTTAAAATTAATCAATGAACTCAGCCAATCGCAGTCCTCCACTGGACAAAGGTTTTTCCAAAGCTGCGTCACAACATCTGGTGCTCAGTTTTTTTTTATTTTCTGTCGGTCTGATGGTCGACGGGGTCGAAGCGTTCGGGAGTAGCAGCCGCGTACCGGAAGACGAAGCGTTGGAAGGCCTCCCACAAGGTGGACTGATGATCTGGAGGGGCTTGCCGATGCCGATATCCGATGGATACGACACACACACACACACACACAGGATCGTTGTGGCGACACTTGGAGGAGGCCTTTGTTCAACAGTGAAATTATGATGATTACATCGATGATAACGATATCGTCCTTATTCCAGGAATCGTATGCAATTTCTGCAAAAGGTCCTTAAGAAAATTCCCTCAAGGAAAATAGAAAATTCAGTTCCATCAATTAGCCAAATGAATGCACACACGAGATACATACATTTTAATTAGGATCATAATTTTGTTCCTTATTTGGGCACTTGCGTTTACAAATATACGGTAAAAATATTACACAATAGTTATTACCTAATAATAATCTCATGTATATGATACAAATATTGTACAAAGCAATGGAGATGAGTTACAGAATACGATTTAAAAATCATCAGTCACCGTATGTGTTACACTTACACCTGAATGTGTTACACATTTAGATCGATTGATAGTAGAACGATATAATGTCGTAACCCACAGACAGTTTTAATATAAGAATCAGATGAGTTATACCATAACTAATCACTAATTAAAGGCCCTTTCGTCACAAGAGCATCTTTCAAAACTCAATACATTAATGAGGCGTGCCCCATTTTATATCACAACAATCTACATTCGATACTCTAATCAACTAATACGCAATCGTTAACTATCGAAACCAGCAGTAATTACAACGACCTTAGATATACATTTATTATTAAAAAAAACAAAGAGTATCTCGTGATGGATCGTAGATAACTTACCTCTAATCTTCAGATCAATCATCAATTTTAAACCTTATAACAATGTCTTAAAGTTTCAAATCTAATGAATAATAAAAGAAGATCTACGCAGAACGAATGGTAAGAGAATTGAATCTTATTGCTCGTCACGTGACTAGTGGATTATAATTTGACGAAATCATAATTGAATGGCGTTTCGACATACATGATATAATTCGTAACAAAGAATGGCGTGAAAGACGTTTTGTTTCTCCATGACATCAAGTGTAGGTGTTTTTTTTAAGGTGAGAAATCATCTAACACATCTTCCGCTCTAGGGCGGAGCGAGAAGGCCTGTTCTGCCACGCTTTTTACTTACTAAAACCACATCTATATTCCTTCAGTAGCTTTTTGCGTTTTTAGAACCACGAGTAACCTTTTCAGAAGTCTTCCTATGGCCCTAGTAGGCATCGGCCTAGCTGGGCCCTCTACGGTTTTGCTGACATCTGGCCAGGTGACGAGCTACCCTTTGCTCGTAGTTCGTGAACCCGTGCCTACGGTGTCTGGTAGTCGGGGTCCGGGTCCCGGGTCCGGGCGACCGCCACCCATTCCCCCTCGCTCCGGACCATGGCCTGAACCAGGGCTCGGCACCAGAGGTCACAAGTGTAGGTGTCACAGCCTGTATATGGTTGGGAGGTACTTACACTCGAGGAACAAAGAGCTAAGCAACTTCCTAGTGCATTATGTTCGGCGAGTACCTACGTTTAATTTACAATCTCAACTTTTTCATTTCTCAACTGTACATTGCTTGTGCTTGTTCATTATTACTATTCATATGACCGTAGCGGTCCATAACAATGTTTTAGAATACTTAGATCTTATCCTTATCGCATCTGTAAAGTAATACATAATGTTTCATAACTACTGTGTGAATTAGAGAATCCTTGAAAGTATTTGTAGCATTTTGTTCCAGATAATTTGCGAAATATGATTTTTAATTCCAGAATCAGTTACACATTTGGTATTGTGACGTACAACACTAGTACTTAGTGTGTTACGGACAGTACTAGGCGACGTCAGCGACTCTAGCGGGCGCGCATTACAACTACGGAACCTAAAATATAATTACTTGTTCTTAACGGTAATAAATACTTACAGTGCATTGAGGAGGTATGCTATTTTATTTTTTAGGCTTTGCCTGATAGAAAGTAATGAAAGGGGCTTTAAACGCTTGCATCGATTGACCTGCTCAAAAAGATTTTTATCTTTTAAAAAACCAAAACCCTTTTTCTATCCTTTTGGGGTCGGCTTCCAGTCTAGCCGAATGCAGCTAAAAATCAGCATTTTATATGGAGCGACTGTGTATCTGATAGAATGGAATAGAATAAACTTTATTGTCCACCAAAAAAGTAACGCAACTTATACATAAACTTAAATCTATGGGTACAATGGCGGTCTTATCGCTAACAGCAATATCTACCAGACAACCTTAAGAAGGATCGTCATCATCTTCCTGCCCTTGTCCCGTTTTATTTGGGGTCGGCGCAACACGTTTTTTTATTCCATTCTGTCCTGTCACTCGTTTCCCTTTCAACTTTTCAGTCACTGGCGCCACTTTCAAACTTCCCATTTCTCACTTTATCCATGTGGAAGAAATTAAAATACGTAGAACCAGGATAGTGTTAGAGAGAAAGGAAATGGTTTAATGGTTTGATGGTGGAATGGTTTTTGGTTTGGTTTATCTTCATATTAACTGTGTACAACACAATATCCCTAGACAAGACAGATTTTCAGACATCTCATACGAGTATTTGAAACAACAAAAGCTTGAAAGTCTACCAAAGATCTAGTAAGCCGCAGAGGACATGCAATGGGTAGCTTGCCATTCGGAAAACCGGTAAGGACCAAAACCGAGTCGACGCGCGACACGGTGCGTAGTGTGCCACGCGCGCCTCAATGAGATGTCAGCTAAACTGGAGGGGTCAATACCCGCTAGGTCTATGGACGAGAATGTCCGAAGGAGTTATCGTGACCCTGGAACGCAAAGGGCAACTGAAGGAACACAGGTAGGTTTTAGTCAGTAAAAGTTTGACACGCCCTCTCGATCGAGCCTAGAGTGAAAGAAGTCATTTGATGATTTCCTACCTTAAAAAAAATCCGACAAAGATCTGTACGACTGATAAAGATCTACAAATATAAACTTTTGCCTAAATTTGAGAAACGTAAACACATTCAATGATAAAAATGTCTAAGAAATAATTTTGTATGAGAAATAGATCGTATCGTAGATATGTCCACATGATGGACAACGAAACACAAAAAATATTTTAAAACGTTTTTTCTTAGACCCCTTGAGGCATTTTCTACAGCAGTAGCATGACCTCTGAACTGGCTCCGTTACACTGTTATGTCACAAAATTAATGGACAATAACACATATTACACAATGATCTTAAAACCAATATTATGATTGAACTGGTGACCTGCCACGGCTTTGCACGGGTTCGTTTCTTAATTATTATTTTTCTTTATTCTTTTTTTTAACTTTTTTTTTTAATATTCCGCAAGTATCATACAACGCCGGAGCTTGTGTTATGAGTACTAGACAACTGATAAACATACTTATGTATTTCTAAATACATACATATTACAGATAAATTACACCCAGACACAGAACAAATGATCGTGTTCATCACACAAACATTTGTCCTGGGTGGGAATCGAACCCACGGCCTCCAGCATAGCAGTCAGGGCCACTAACTACTAGACTAACAGGCCAGTAAAAAAGTTGCCCTACACTAGGAATTACTTTTGTATCGTGGCAGGGTTGCCATGTAAGGACGAAGGCATTGGGAGACAAATTAAACCTCTGGTTGCTCGAATAATACTCTCTATACGAAGAACGAAGGACGAGCTTTTGCCAGCGACTTCGCCCGCTTGAAATTTGGTTTCTCCATACAAACTTTGGACCCCCATTTCATCCCCTTAGTGGGTGAATTTTGGGCAATCCTTTCTTAGTGCTCGCCTACGTCATAAAAGGAAACCTTGTGCAAAATTTCACGCTCCTAGGTCCTGTAGTTTTGGCTGTGCGTTGATATGTCAGTCAGTCAGTTTCTCCTTTTATATATATAAATATAGATTACACATGATTCCATAGGTTCTATGAGTACATACATATAGACAGATACATAACATCAATTATACACACTTGTTTTGTATTTTTTGTAAAGGTTTTGTGTAAGTATGTGGAGGTTTTTCTGGAAGTATGGAAACAATTTCAAAGAATATTTTACTTTTAAAAAGCTATTCAGTAGCACTATCGTTGAGTGTCATACGCTACTTAATTATCTTGGAAAGAAATTCACAGTTTTGAGAGATAGACCACGTCAGCTAAAGAACACGCGAAGTTGCGGGAAATCGCTAGCTTTTTCTATAAATTATTATAAAATTGAAGTTTGAAATGAGTAATCACACGCGCTACTGCTGACAAATTATTTATCGAAGAACCCAGAATTCTATTAGCATATTATTCGCATTAAGGACAGTGGCTATTTATAGACATTAGAATTTGATATTTAGTCCTCCTTCGATAAATTATCTATTAATTAATCGGGGGGCACGGCAGTGCCCCCGCCAAGCGGAGCGCGAAGCAAACACTGCCGTACCATCCTTTACTGGAACCATTTCGCCGCATTTTCAGGCCCCTATTTGAGAACCTCTAAATAAGACCAGAACGCAGAAATTTTCGTCATCCAGTAAGCTAAAATCACATACTTAAAATCTATAATTTCAAGTTTGTAGGTCATTTAGTTCCGAAGTTAAGCGAAAGCAAAGTTTCACATTTATGACACTCACTCACTCATGATCATCAGAATAGAACTAGTACTTCCCATAAACTCAGAGAGCTGAAATTTGGTACAGAGTTAGGGTTTAATGGCCACATAAAGGGAAAACTATAAAAACTAGGATAATCCAAGATCTGGAGTACCTGGTGACCCTGATTACAAAACATAAGAGCCCAACCAAACTATTAGAGATCGACATACCGCCTTTACAAAAAATATTCAACTTAGTGGGCCGCTTCATTTGATGTCAAAAATCGAAGGTCTGAAGTATCTGGTGAAGAACCCTCAGCTGGTCTCAGCTGTATTAGAGATATGGTAATGCCCCCTTCTACTATTGTTACATAATAAAATCGACTGTCATTGCAAAACTCAATATCCACGTTTCTACAAAAAGAAGTGAAATCCCACAAAAAACATTTTGTAAAAAAACTAGCCAAGTCTCGATGGAGCTGTTTGTTTATCTCTAAAAAGTAATGAAATCTGGACAAAGTCGTGCCAAGTCTAAGGTTCTTTACTGTGATTTCTTTATTATTATAGTTAATGTTGTGTGACTTGGCCGTTGAAGGGTACACAAGGGTACAAAACCAGGTGCTCCATGACACCTTTGCACCAATCTGTCGCCAGAACCGCTACCCATTGCCACTTGGAAAACGTATTGTTCAACAGCCAAGTCACACAACATTAACTATAATAATAAAGAAATCGCAGTAAGGAACCTTAGACTTGGCACGACTTTGTCCAGATTTCATTACTTTTTAGAGATAAACAAGCAGCTCCATCGAGACTTGGCTAGTTTTTTTCAAAATGTTTTTGGTGGGATTTAATATTCAGAAACTGCTACCGACGTTTTGCTCGATAAATTGGTTATTAAACACGCTCTAATTTTGTTTAAATATGTAATTAACCCACGCAAAAATATGTATTAAATAAAATACTGTAGACTGGAAAATGATGATTTATTTACTACGATCTCTAGATTTGTCTACAAATAATACAATCCTTTTATGAACTGAGACTTCAAATTCTATTATATTTAATACGTTTGGTAATTTCTCACACTAAAGTAAAGTTTAATAAGGAAGTTCTTTAATTCAAATTATCAATTCAGAAACCGTACAATATTCTAATCATAATTAAATAGGCACTAACTTGATAACTTAAAAAAAAACTGAGATAATTCTCAATTTTTTTCATAAGAGATGTGGATAAAAAATAGTAAAGATATTTCTCTAGCTAAAGTTAGTATTTAATACCTATAAAAACGTACCTTCTTTAACTTTGCAAAACCATTGCTAAGAAATCATCACCATAAAATAATAATAATCACATAATCAGCCTTATAATATCCAACTGCTGGGATTTTGGCTTCCTCTTTAAGAGAGAGAATGAAGAAGAAGAAGACCCAATGTGGGTTGGTAAATATTACATGTTTTCGATTTTGTAGTTCAAGAACATGCCGCATCAGCATTTAGTTGCAATTGAAAATCCGTCTTTTTAATACAGCGTAAAACTTGATACATTTTACTAGTTTTAATACTTTTAAATATTAATTTCCGTAGTCATCTAATAAGCTATTTATAACGACTACCGGCTATTTGATAAGAAATTAAATATGCATCTGAAGATGCAACATGCAATTTATGTGAATTGTTAGATTGGAAAGCAAAGATCATGTAGAACGTCAAGTCCAGTCATAATTGCTTTTAGTCTGTCTACGGTGACTGGCCTTATAGAGCAGTTTCGCTTAAACAGCAATAGTAACAGGGGTTCATCATCACCATCATTCCAACCGATACTTGTCTACTGCTAGACATAAACCAAGCGTCGTCGCCACGTATTGGTTCTGCGCTTCTCGAATCTAGTGGACTCCAGCGGCCCGCACCAAGTCATCGGTACACTTTGTGTGAGGATATTCTATATTCTCAGTTTTTTTTTATTATTATCTAGCTACCTCCAACGTCATTGGAGACTTTGTTGAGATTTCCCTTTCATACCAGTTCTCGCAATTATTCCTCATTCTTTTATACTTCATACCTACTTTATCTTCCTCTCTTTCGTCATCGTTTATTCATAATGGATGGGGCTCCCATTTTGTAAAAGCCAATGCAAACTATTGGCATGATTTACTTTTTTCTTTTCGCTAAAAATTAAACCTAGGTTATATGTTAAAAAGGACAATACGAGGAATACGAGGAATCAATAGCAATAAGAACCAGGTCTTTAAACCATAACCGAACGAAGATACCTATAGAAGCATTGCTAGTATATTTTTGTCAAGCGTTACCTATTTTAATACGCATACGTTAGCATACGGTGGAGGTGTGCCCCGCTTGGGCAGAGCAACGCCGTGTCCTCGTGGGGGCGATCGGCGGCAGCGATCTCTCGCGCCGGGCTTTGGTACAGGCCATGGTCCGGAGCGAGGGGGAGTGGCAGGCGGCCGCCTCCTTCTGCGAAGCAGTAATGCTAGCAAAGCACCTCTTTATAATATTAGTGTAGATTACATACTTTGACACTTTTCAGTATACACTCTCTTAAATAAAAAAACTTAAATATTAACTAAACTATACTAAAACCTAATTATGTACATAAATATAATACAAAAACACAAAGTACACTCAGGCGTTGAAGTACTCCTCCACATCGCTGTCATCCGGAAATGTGCCCAGAAGACTGGCAGCATTGCCACGTTGAATGACAATGTTAATTCTTTGGGCGAAGAATGAGCCAGCCCTCTGGTCACGCAAAGTGTCGATCAGTCGGCGTGAAATTTCCTTAAAAAGGAGACGCGCATTCGGACCCCATGACCAAAGCGTTTCGACCCCAAACGGCGCAAAACTGTAATTACCAATAAGGTTACAGTATTTGCGCCGTTTAAGGGTCTCAGCAGCCGCAGCGGTAGCGCCAGCACAGCCCGCCGTACTTGGAATTGGAACATGGGATGGCGCAAGGGTGTCAACACAGGTTGCGTCCCACACCAGAGGCCTACCCACCTTCCACGGCACCAACGTCATACCATCTAGTCTCTTCCCATCGTCACGAACCAAGCCGTTAGGTTCTAATACGGCATGTACGCCGGCGGTGACAAGAGCTCGACGATTAATATCGTCGATGCTAGCGTGCCGTGCTATGCGGCCTGCGCTCCTGCAGCAGAACAGGCCATGGTGTCCGAGGCTGGAACAGTCGAATACTCAAAGTGCCTATGGTGGATGACGGGAGTGCCTGAAGCCATAAGCCCGACTCACATTCCCCCACAGCCAGCAGACGCGCACGCTCTGCAGTACTTGAAGACGTGTTGATTAGTTTGTTACGTATAATACTGCAGAGCGGCACATTCCACCGTCCCTGCGAGGACAGGTTGTCGGGCAAATCCGTGTTGGGACAAGCCATTTTCCAAGCGTTCAACGCATCGGACAAACACGGTACCTAAACATCAATCAGTGAGGAAGATAAAATATTCCTGGTTAATGATCAGTACCGTGCACCGAGAAGAGGACAGCTGGTAAACTTATACTTGAACTTTTGCGGACGCCGAGGCCACCCAGCCGGATGGGAAGCGTGGCTTGCTACCACGCTCGGTCGTCCAAGGACACATTTAAGGAAGTATGTTTGTTCCTAATGATTTGATCGAATTTTTCCAAAAGTTGGGTGTTTCCAAAGATAGAGCGAAGACTATATGTAAATATTGGCCCAAAACAACAGTATCGAATGAGCGTGAAAGCCGAATGCATGTTAATTTTGAAAAGTCTTTCCGAGACGTCATTAAAATTTTGTATTTTTTGCTCAATGAATTTTGGAAAGGATTCATCGAAAATTGGGGAGCCCAGGAGGTGAAGAGAATTTTTATCAGTGATTTGGATATTTGGTGCTATTGTATTAAATTTTGCTAAAGTCGTCTGTTTGTCAGTCGTTTTGGGGGAGGTAAATTTCGCATTTTGAAAGGTTAAGCTGTAGTCCAATAGAACTATATTCATTTTTCAAAAAGTTTAATCTTTTAAAACTGTGTCTACACCAGCTCCTAGGGTTTAGCCCCCCTAGCCAAGTTGCAAACGATAAACGTGAACGCTTAGTAATCTCCAATAGATTTTCAACTTTATACCTAAGAGCATAAAGTTGAAAATCTATTAAAGACTACTGAGCGTTAGCGACCGGAACGAACGAAAACACTATGTAATCTTCAATAGATTTTCAACTTTATGTCCAATAACATAAAGTTGAAAATCTATTAAAGACTACTGAGAGTTTACGTTTATCGTTTGTGACTTGGCTAGGGGGGCTGGGCTCCTAGGGAATGATTAGATTTATTGCCAAACTGAAAATGACGAATGACTGACGCCCAAGAGGGTCAACCTGTTGACAGCCGACGGCTGATTCCAAAAGGTTTTCCTTATAGAGTAATTATAATACACTTTTACACTATATACACTTTTAATGCATATTCGCATACATATTTTGACCTTTTTTTATTGCATACATAAATAATGTTATCCTGAAAGCATTCGCAACGATTTCAGATTTCTCAAAGCGGTAAAAGAGAGAGTAATTCCGTATGTTCTTTACTTAACTAATCCATTAAAATAATAAAACTAATCCATTTAAATAAATGAAAAGTATAAATCTTTGAATTATTTTTATTAAATCAATATTTTCTTTATGTCAGATTACAATAACTGCTTGCAAAAAAATGAGTTTTGCCAATGTCATCAACATTTTGCAAGGAAATAAAACTCAAAATTGCTTGGCACTTTGTATACCTATAGATATATAATTATATATGAGTAAGCTGAAATGTGTGGTCGTGTATGCAGTGGTTTTATAAGATGACGATTAATGACTTAAAGGCTGTATCTGTCTGTTGCCCATTCATTCTTGTCATCTGTTTCGTAACTTTGCAGTTTATTTTATAGACTTATGAAATCGTAATGTTTTGTGTTTTGTATGACTTTGTGTCACGAGACCGTAGGTCCTGCCGAAAATCTGATATGCATTTTGGCAGATGTTATGTAAGACTTGCATATCTAACAAAATAGATATGCGAAACGATCCTATTCCAACTTTAAAAATATTCTTTTAACGTAGGCAATTCTCACACGATGGTAGGAATAGGTTAGGTGTTTAACCAAAAAATTTGAATAAATCAAGATCTTTCTTTCTTCTAGTGCAGCAGCCCGTCTACCTTTGAATCTGGTAGCGGCGGGAATCCAATGGAAGCGAGACGCACATGACTGTTCATTATGGCGACACTTGGGGGAGGCCTATGTCCAACAGTGGACGTTTTTCAGCTGAAATGATAATGATGATGATGAAGATCTTTTCTATAAAAACATATTCCCTTTTTTTGAGGTGGCGAATCATCTAATGACTTCTCCCGTTTTAATAAGAAGCGATAGCGCGTATCAGACTTTTACTGACTAAAACCTGGCTGTGTCCTTCAGCTTGCGTTCCAGGACCACGGTATCTCTTTTCCAGGATCACGGTCATGTGGCCCTTACGGGCATGATTTGCTGATATATCTTTGAGGCACGCGTGGAACACTACGCGCCGCGCGACGACTCGGGATTGGTCCTTGCCGGACCCGCTACATATTACTCGTCGTCGTCCGCAAGCCCGCGGCTACCGTAGCCGGTGGCTGGGGCGTGAGGATGTCTGCCCCTCTAGCCAAGTTACAATCGTTTTGTTTCGATTCTCTTTTCGTTGATCGCCTCGAGTCGAGATGACGTCAGAACAAAGGAATCGGAGGCGTGGCCAACTCGAGGCGATCAACGAAAAGAGAATCGAAACGAAACGGTTGTAACTTGGCTAGGAGGGCTGTTCACTCACGGTAGCGGCCATCTCCCTCGCTAGCATTATTGCTTCGCATAAGGAGGCAACTGCTTCCCATTCCCTCTTGATCCGGACCTAGGCCTGAACCAGAGTCCGGCGCGAGAGGTCGCTGCCACCGAACAATTAATACTAACAATAATACTCACTAAGATTCTTTTAAAATCACTATCGTAGTAAACACTTTGTCATAGTTCCCTGCCTCTCCGAAAAATAACACCACGCCCTGCACTAGTCTAAGATCAAAGATCAAGTCAGGCATTCCGACTTGATCGTAGATAGATTAAGAGGTGTAAAAAGTACTTTTCTATCTGATATAATGATGATGACATTTAGCTTTAACCCCATAACTTAAACGACTTCCTAATGTTCGCCTTCATAAGCTAAATCATATCCAACAGTCATAGACTTTGAAACGATAACTAGAAATAGTACAGGTAATTTTTCTTCGTCTTTTTAATCAAATCTTGGCCTCACACCAGGAATGACTCCTGTATCGTGGGTGCATTCACAAACTTGTATACTCACTTACATAAGACACCCAGACCCGGAACAATTATCATCAAAAAATAAAAATAAAAACTTCAAAAAAAAAATATTAAAAAAAATGTAACATGAAGAAACAAAAAAAAAAGAAATGAAAAAATAAAAAAAATGAATGTGTCATGATGTATGTATCATGTGTGTGTGTATGTATGTGTATGTGTGTATGTGTGTATGTGTGTGTGTGTGTGAGTGTGTGTGTGTGTGTGTTTTGTAATTATTTATTTTTTGGTCATGCAAATACTTATTCCGTTTGGGAATCGAACTTGTGATATGATCACAGCAGCCAAGACAAATAAATAAATTTAATAAATAATAATTAATTGGAAAAACATCACATACATTGTCCTGGTCCCAAACTAAGGTTTTTCCTGGTACTATGGAAACCAGGAACAACGAAGGTACCACAAACACCCAGACCTAACACAAATATATGTTTCATCAACAAACATTTGTGTTGATGTGGGAATCGAACCCACGACCCTTGCGTCTCAACCGGCGTTCTAAACCACTGCACTAAACGGGTCGTCGGGTAATGAAAAAACGCCCATCCCTAAAAGGCGATTACTGATCTGTTTCTTGATGTCTATTCTCAGGGGTGCTCGCTACCCACTGTTTATTTCTCATGGGTGCTCGAGCCCCCGAGCACCCATGGAGGCGGCGCCCCTGACCATGGCGCCAACCGTCTCAAATCTAAATAATCATATCTAAATAATCATATGAGTTCCAACATTGAAAATGCGTTTCAAAAGGAACACAATAGCAATGACGTATGCCTGATGGTCAAAGGCCTCCCAAGTCTTTCAGACATTCTCCTCTCGCACCGTCTCGAACTACCTACACTCTCTGCCTTGGTGCTTTCCTTCTGCAGGAACCCACTACGTGGAGACTCTTGCCCGCTCACTGTGCATACGGTTGATGTGACCCACCCAATCACATTTGAACTTGACAGTCATTTTACCCACATCTGTTTTGAAGGCTACTTTTACTGGTTCCTGTGCGATAAACCAAATAAGCGAAACCGCGAGACAAAACTAGTAGTATGCTGCTAAATAAGTCATAAAGATGTTAATCATTAAGAAGTTATTTAAATTAGAACATTCAACTTAATACGTCACTCGCACTGCGTGCATCAAGTAAATATTTATTTTAATAAATTAAAAATTACATAATTTTTAAAAGAGAAACTAAACAGGTACCTACAGTTCACCATGTTTTATTATCAGAGGTTGGAATCAGGTATAATAATTATTCATGTAGTTGCATCGAAATGTTTATTTATTTATTTATGTACACACAAACACTTAAAAATGAAAATAACAAAAGCAGACAGAAGAGCACAAAGGTACCGCTTATTTCAAATGAAATTTCTTCCAGCAGACCTGCGACAGGAGAGTTGGATGAGACATGTAGACACAGTGTTGATATTAATACGGATCTTCGCGGGATTTCTAATAAAAAAATCCCGTGTCAACAATATTATAAATAAATAATAATAATAACCTCAGAGATAAGACAAATAAAACAAAGATAATTAACATACAATAATTTATTAGTAGTTTTCATTGAAAAAGATCTCTCTAAGTCAACTGAGGTGAGGTTAACAAATTTATACACTTCCTTCTCCTCGTCATTAATGCAGGAAGAATTTTTTTCTGCTATATTTCTGATAGTATCATTAAAAAAAATCTGCTCTTTAAAATTAATCTCGGGATTTCAGACATATCCACTTTATTTTTTCGCTGTATGAAATCAATATAAGTACCTGAATAACTCTACCTAATTCCGACCTCTGTTTATTATAGAATGAACACTAAAACCCCATTGTGATTTTCTCGTTATTATTTGATTTTGATCTACATAATTCAGACAATGAAACCGAACTTGTTTCAATGAAAGTTTATATTATCTTATCATAATAAATTACAAGTAATGGTCCGATGGCTTTAGCAAACCCTTTAGAAAATAATTTTGTTCTGATCTGATCAACCTTTTATTGTTTCTCCTTTTACTATAGCTTCTTATAGCGGCTTCGTCCGCGTGAAATTAGAAAAAAAGAAGATATATTTATATTTATTTGGCAACAGTCGCAAGGTGCACCACAAAAGATATAAAAAACAACAATCATCAAAAAAAATACAATTTTTCTTTTTTTTTGTGTCAAACCAAAAAGGTTAATTTCAGCAATGTTGCCGGTCAGATGTTGTCTGACGCTGGTGAACTTGAGTGACAGAGCAAACGATTTCATACACTCAAATATCTGAACATATTCGAGTGTATGAATTCGTTTTAGCTTGAAGGAGTAACACACACAGACGTAAATCAACATCTTTCTGCCCTTGTCTAATTTTATTTGAGATCTTGGATTTTTTTTTAAATTCCATTCTGTCCTGCTAACTTCTTCTTCTTAGCGTGTTGATGCAAAATTAGTTTTTTAGGGTGCCATACCTCAAAAGGAAAAAACGGAACCCTTATAGGATCACATTGTTGTCCGTCCGTCTGTCTGTCTGTCAAGACCCTTTATCTCGGGTACGCGTGAAGGTATCGAGTTGAAATTAAAACTATATTCTCAGGTCTGCGGTCCCTTGAAGCTGTGAAAAAATAAAACATCTGAGTTAACGGAAAAAAAAAGATACAGCAGTTTATGTCGCAAAAAAACGTGTATTTCGACACTCTCAAGGAAATTAAAATTTAAAGGGTACTGATCTAGAATCCCGAAATTTGGCATGAAACAAGGTCTCATAACACAAATAGGTATAGGAAAAATTCTGAAAATTGAGCTACGTCACAAAAAAAAAACGTTTTTTGGGATTCGGAAAAATCTTCGTAACTCAATTCGGGAATTGAACTGTTTTCATAGGTAAGTTTGTACGGAACCCTCAGTGCGTGAGTCCGACTTGCACTTGCCAATTCCTTGCCAGGCCTAGTATTCGACCATGGCAATGCCGTTCGCTGACGCTGTCAACTGCCACGCTATCACTAACTCCCTTTCTTCATATCACTGCTCACACAATCCATCCATCTTTTCTTTAGTCTCCCTCACCCTCTCCATCCATCCACATGTAAACTATGTATATATACATACAAAAATACATACACCTTCATACATTCTTTCGCCTTATATCAGTAAGATTATATTAATTTGAAAGTAACTATAACAGTATCATCGTGTATGTGTATATGTCGTGGCGATCTTAGAAATTGATTACTTCATGATATGGCCAAGTAAAACTGGCCAGATCATTTTAAACGTTAAATTTTGATGATATGTCAACCCTCGTTTGGCCTACTTTCTTTAGACCTTTTATTATCATAGAAATCCTACATCAATGATATGGCCAAACGAGTATTGTTACATGATCAAGCGTTAGCGTTTAAACGATCAGCCCCCCTAGCCAAGTTACAATCGTTTCGTTCGCGCCGAACGTCTCGAGTAGGCCACGCGCCTCCGATTCCTTAGTTCTGACCACGTGACTGAGCGTTGAGATGACGTCAGAACAAAGGAATCGGAGGCGTGGCCTACTCGAGGCGTTCGGCGCGAACGATACGATTGTAACTTGGCTAGGGGGGCTGGCCAGTTTAAGTTGGCCATATCATGAAGTGATCAATTCTAAGATCTGGTCACGACATATAACCACTATTTTTTAATTAGTACAAATACTTAAAGGGCTTATTATAAAAGGTCCTGTTATTATTTAAGTAAAGTCTCAATAAATAATATTCATAAACAACAAAGTTATGAGCGTTTGTTTATATCCCAAAATATTACTCAATATATGGAAATATTGTACAGGCTACTGATTATAAATGAATAAATTACGATAAAAATGGGAAAAAACTGCACGTACGATAGAGCCCCATTTTTTTTGTACTAAATAAAAAATAGGGGTGTATATACGGTGTCAAAGACATCCTGTCTTTGACACCGACGCACAAACGAATGATAAATGATAAATGATATTTATTTTGTAAATAGGTTTAAAAAAACACTTTTACACGTCAATTTTTTTTTTTCGTCATTTTTAAACTAGATGAGGCCGGTGTTTCCTAGCTGACTACCCTGAGAAGAAACACCAAAACTAACTCAGGGGTCAAAGTCTCTTTTAAAGTCCATACAGTAAATATGTAATGGTCAAATCACATGAGAACCATGCAGATTTGTCTGAAATGGTCTTTTGAAGAAAGAACCATACAGATTTGAGTGGACCTGTCCAGTCAGTGCAAGCATTTGTCAGTATTCGTAAAGTTCAACTCAGGACTACTAAGGAGCTCAACGACTTGACGAACAATACCAAGGAAAGGACATTTGGGTAGGCCGCAGAAAATACTCAAATTGCCAGACATACGTTAAAATTACTGAAAAGGAAAAAAAAAACAATCAACATAGTCCTCACGTTCACAATAATAAAAGGAAATATCTAGATTACATAATGTAATACTTTAGCAAAGTAAACATTGATGTCAAAAATTAATAGAGAAAACAAAAAAAAAGTCAAATTGCAAAATAAAAATAATCTACTTTATCATGATATATGAATACCATGGATCCAGTAAATGATTCTGGAACCCCCAGTGGTGGAATTTTTCGTCGGTTTTCTCCAAATTCTTTACTCTTTACGTTTTTTAATTTAAACTATTTATAATCTAATCAATTTTTTTTTTTTTTTGTTTTTTTTTTTTTTTTTTTTTATATTTTATTTGATTTGATTTTTTTGATTTGAATCCATAATCTAACATTTTTAGCGAAAAAATGAATTAATTACTTTTAAAATTAAAAATGTCATCGGGGTTGATTAGAACAACGATTTTATCTACCCCGATGACTTTTAATTAATTATTTTTTAATTCATTTGAATTATTAATTAATTAATTTTTGTTTTTTCACCAAAAATATCATCGGGGTTGGTTAGAATAACGATTTTACACAGTTATAAAAAAGTACAGATTTCTTTTTTAATTTGGAAAAAGCCGACGAAAAATTCCACCACTGGAGGGTCCAGAATCATGTACTTACTGAATCCGTGGTATTCGTTTGTGCGTATATTATAGTTACATAATTATGTTACTTCCATAATTGAAAGTAAGCTGACAACCGACAACATCAATCTATCATACAATACTTGTTCAAGTTGTTTCACCTTAACATTGACCTACAAACAGTAATAATATGAAATAGAAATGCTCATAAAAACACGTCTACGGTCTATACAAGTTCAGTGAGCTGAACCACTTTCTTACTTTCGATATTACAGGACAATGGTCGGTTGCTCTGATGACCAACTAAAAATTCAATGGGCTACTTAGAAGGTGCAGTGGAACGTGCATTTGTATCTATAAGTTTTAATATAAATGCATTAACACAAATTGTTCTCCGCTACAATCGTGTTGGATTGAAAAAAAATCGTGTTATGCCGACCCCAAGTAATTGCGTAATCGTATAAATGCTTCCAGAGATTCATCATTTTAGTCGAAAGACGTCCTCTGTTGGACATTGGCCTCCCCAAGTGTCGCCACAACGAACGATTCTCGTGACTCTCACCAGGTCATCAGTCCAGCTTGTGGTCCTTCCAACGCTGCGTCTTCCGGTGCGCAGTCGCCACTCCTGAACCTTTCGGCCCCATCGACCATCTGTTCTGCGAACAATGTGCCTAGCCCAGTGCCACTTCCAGTGATTATTTTTTTTTTATTCACAATTCTTTTTTTATTGATTTTTTTTTAATGTAATTCATAAATATATATTTAAATAACGAACAGAAAAATAATATAATGACACATTTATTTCAAGTAACATGGACTCATATAAATCACAATTTAAACAATAAATTAAATAAAATAAATCATAATCAAATTCAAATAAGCCGGTCACGTGTCGCAGACAACGGTGCGTTATGATGCAACATTATCTTTTACAAATAATTTTACATCGTTAGAGTCTATATAATGTCAGTTTACATTTAATTTTCTGAAGGTTGCATATTATATAATTATCTATTTCTAATTCTATATGTAATCATTTTTTTTTTAATATTTTTAAAAATATCACTGATATTTTCCGCGCACAGAACCAAACTGGAGGCCTCAAATGAAATCATTAGCACACCAATTACATACTGATTACTTATATGGTCTAATATAAATTAGAAATAATTCATAGAACACATAAATAATTTTGACATTTCACTTAGTATGATAAAATCTGAATTGTAAAGCAGTGGTTGTGATAGGCCATTCGATATGTTCTTCATTGTCACTGTCAAGTGAATGGTAAAATCTGATATTTCAATAGATATTAAATTACCCATGTAACTGCCCCTGCGCACGACCTTGCATCATGATTTATCTTCGTATGGGCGATTAAGAAATTGAAAAATGCCTTAAAATTATCTGGATAATCCAGATAATTTTAAAATTAAATAAATGGCTCCTAAAAAAGAAAATAACATTGCATTACGCAAATAAATATAGGGAAAAACTGTTTTTTTTTTGTTATTATAAAATATAGTTGTGTGTGTGTAGTGGTATATTAGTATATAATGAATTTTAGAAAAAAAAATGCAGTGTGATTGACACACTTGTTTTAACAAATGCCTTTCAAAAGGCAATGTAATGTTCAGTGCAGCGTCTGACTTACCTATAAGTTATGTTGACGATGATAAAAATACGTTCAAACACATAATCAGATTTTTTTATTATCATTATCTATATAGGTATATATATAATATAGTTTCTCCCAGGAATCAGACTTTTACTGACCTATAAACCCATCTATGTACCTTCAGTTGAAGGGACACAGAACCGCAGAGAAGAGGAACGCAAAGGATTTTCCAGGACCACGATGAATCTTTCTAAGAATCCCGCAGCCTATGACATGACCCATAGGATAAGTCTGCATAGGTTACATTACTTTTTCTATCGAATGCTATATTGTCCATACATAAAAAAACCTTCGATAAAAGAGAAGTTCCTAAAAAAAGTTAATTGAATTATTGATAAATAAAAGCCATGCTTTCACTCAAAATAAACTAATGATAAACATTACTTTAACATGAATAATCCATAGAAGAAAAATTTAAGACAGATTTATTTAATTGATTAATTAATTTTCCCTTACTACGCCTATTTATCTTACATCACTTAGCAGAAACTACTGGTTTGACATCAAAATTATCATAAATATTTAAATGTGCCTTATACCTTAGGTACCATTATATAATGTCCAATAAGTTTCTGTTATTGTCATTATATAAGTACGAGTATATAAATGAGCGATATAATTATATATATCCGGCAATGAGCGACAATGTAATGCGCATAATTTATGCTTAGATGTGTCAAAAGCCTATAACATTATTATGTGTTAAGTTAATAGAGTAATCGTTAGGTAAACGTTGACTTTTGCCATTTTTCCTCGCTATAAAAGTTTAGGGATTATCTACCGTCGGTTCCAATTCTTTAACAAGAAATATTACGAGAACCTGCAATGGGTATGGCATTTGGAGATTATGATTATAATGTAATCAGATAAGTACTTTCAAAGACTTATTTATACCTGTAAATATAGATATATATAATTTATTTTTTCTTTTTTAACCGACTTCCAAAGAAGGAGGAGGTTATCAATTCGGTTGTATGTTTTTTTATTTTTTTATTTTAATTTGGGTTATCTCAGAACTCCGTCGTTTATGGACCGATTTGCAATTTTTTTTTTTCCTTTTAGAGGAGTTGCTTTCCAATTGGTTCAGAAGAATCCAGTTCTGATGATGGGATCCATGAGGGATCGAGGGAACTCCTCAAATATTATAGGCTATCATATGGTGATTTTGGTATTTTCATCGAGAACTTAAGCATTTACAGTCAAAAAGTCACATTTGATGAAGTGGAACTGGTGAAGAAGACCAGAAATGGCCAACGGAACACAATACAAATAAATAAATGGTTCTGAATAATTATGTTGAAAATGGTATCATCAAAGTGAACTGATGATGATGATGGAGCCGGAAGGTAGGCACTGGAACTCCGTAATTAATCAATGTAACCTAGCCGTGTTTGGGCTTATTATTATTGTCATGAGATGCACTTTGGCTATAAGGTACTATCGAACTGATCTGATGATGGAGCCGGAAGGTGGAAGGTAGATACAGGAACTTCATAATTAAATAATGTAACCTAGCAGTGTTTGGGTTAATTCGAATTGTCATGAGAAATAGGCACTCTGGTTATAAGTGTATCGCAACTAAAAAGTGTGAAATAAAAAACATTTTACAAAAAAAAAATAACCGACTAAAAGGATCAAAATAACTTTAATTTCGGAAGTCGGAGTTAAATAAGAATCAAACAATACCGAGAAACACCGACTTCCGGCATTAAAGTTATTTTGATTCTTTTAGTGTTTCTTTTTTAGTCTGTTTATTTATTTTTTTGTAAAAAGATTTTTTTTTAAAACTTTCCCACACACTAGGATTACTCCTGTATCGTGGGTGCATTCCCATTCCTATAAACTCACATAAACAAGACACCCAGACTCGGAACAACTATCTGTAGGCCATATGAATATTTGTTCCGAGTGGGAATCGAACCCGCGATACGCAGCGCAGCAGCCAATCACTCAACTAATGCGTAAACCAAAGTTCATTACGGAATTGTTATAATACTCGCTTGGTTTTCAACCACATGGATATAAACATTTCCTAATACTGAGTAAACAGAATTTGGGGCAGCCTAATTTCTGTATTTCTGTTAACAGCTTAACCAAGGATATGCCTAACGTCAGCAATATTACTACGCAGTGTATTAGTGTTTATTACAGTGTATTAGTGTATTACAGTGTATTAGTGTGTATTAGTGTGTATTACGTCACCAATGCGCAAACGCAGTGTAAAAGCCACTGTGATAAACCGAACCATTTTTTATTTTGAGGTGGAAAGTCTTTAAATAATTTGTCCCGCTCTGGGTGGAGCAAGATAGAGTGTCAGACTTTTGCTGACTAAAACCCACCTGTGTTCTTTCAATAGCCCTTTGCAATCTAGGGCAAAGGTAATTCTTTCTAACAATTCTCTAGCCCTAGACAAATGTTTCAATTTGTCAATATTTTCGGTGTATTGTTTGTATGTCAAGACCATAGCAGTAATCTGTAGCATCTGATTGTCCCAAAAACACTACGTTGCGATTCACACTGATGTAATCAAGTAACATTACACGATATTCACCGTCCCAGCTTTTCACTTTTTTCTCAGATGAAGCATCTCATTTTGCTTAGCATGCATGAATTCGGGTGTAATAACCGTTAGCACGTCGACTATGAAATATTTATGAGATGTTTCTTGACTCCGATCTCTCTCTTTATTGTCACACAACGTATCTTATGTAATATTTGTGCTATTTTGATAGTGAGTAAGTGAGTATTTATTCATAGGGCCCATGATTTATAATGGGATCTTCGCGTGTCTACGAATTGCCGATGGCGGTTCGCGAATATGCGGAAATTTGATGGACGGATTTGGAGCTGTGGCGGATATAGAGAGAATTTAAACTGTGTGGCGGAATTTGTAAGATTTTAATGCGTTTTCTTAGTTTAAAAAATCATCACATAAAAATAAAATCAAATATAGTGCAAAGAAGAAAAATAGATTAGTTATTGTATGTTATTAATATGTATTAGTTTATTATTTTTAAGATTATTCTATGTATTCTGTCTATGGGCCAGTCTGTTTAGTTGCCTGAAAATAAAGAATTATTATTATTATAAATTCCCCCACTCTAGGTGGAGCGAGATTATTAATAAGATTCTGATTTCAGAGTGTCAGACTTTAACTGACTGAAACTCACCCATGTTCCTTCATTTGCCCTTTGCGTTCCAGAACCGCGGTGACTCTTTCAATCAGTCCTGCGTCCCTGGTAAGCAGCATCGAACTCTTCTGAGCTCTTCTTAACTTAGATGGAACCCAGGTGTGATTTAAGTCAGTAAGGAGTCCATTACACGATAGGTTTTGCTGTCAGTTTTGCCACAGTCAAATATCTTGACTGACGAAAACCCTACCGTGTAATGCGATGACTGACGTTTGCATGACGAAAAATGTATGGCGATAAAATTCCGTCAGTCAAGCTTCATTCATGATTGATGGTTTTGATTGACGCTTGCATGACAGTGTAATGGACCCCTAAAAGTCTGAAACGCCCTCTCGCTTCGCCCTAGCAAGAGAAGTCATTGAATGATTTACCCACCTAAAAAAAACATAGATAAATCTATCTACTGGTAGAAAATGCCTAAGACATTAAGTCGTCGCATTAAGTAGATTTTTTACTAGTACCTATATAAAGTTTTAATAAATAAATACTTAGATCCATAAATGAGCCTCATAACACGTTGCTTAATATTATATGCGAGTTTTTTAAAAGTACATGATGGGATTGATGTTTAATTGAATCACAATATTTATTCGTCAAGCGACTCTTTTTAATTATAATAATAAAAAATCTGTATTTGACACCGACGAGAAACAACTCCCACCTCTCTCTTGCCTTGATTGACTGGCTTGACTGGAGATTTCTAAGACGAAATGTGCTCGGAAGTAGGATTTATAATCTAGTAAGATGTTAGTCTTGGCCGTACTTCCAGGATTGACCTAATAGCCGAGGCATACCTCTCCACTCCTCGAACACCTCAGAATAAGTGATACGCCACTTCGTGCTTGTGACCCATTTCGGCCTTTTATCGATATATATTAATAACATTGTTCAGGTAGTCTTAAAATAATTTTTGGTAACTAGTCCATTTCAGCCTCCCAAGAACATAGCACTATATCTTTATATTCCATATGCCCCAATAGTTTACCACCAACCTAGGGTTGTCCTTGGGTGCACTAGCATGGCGCGTACATGAATAATCGTCAATTTTTACAACCTTCCACGAAAAGTGTCTAAGGGGCCTCTGCGAGTTGGTTTCGGTCCCTGGTACGCCAAAGTTCCGGTAGATATAAAAACTTTATTGTAAACCATATTAAAGTATATATTTTTTTACAAAATAATAGATCTGATTACAACAATTAATAAATAAAAACCACACAACAACATAACCTTATTGATATTATTGTTTTAAATAATTTAAAATAAAAACACAATACGAGAAATACTACTAAAAGTTTATTAATTAAATTGTAATAAATTCAAAAAAAAAAATATTTTATATAAGTTTTTTTTTAATTGATATAAACCAGTGCTTGACTGCGATCCCACCTGATGGTAAGCAGTGATGTAATCATTGATGGTGAGGCGCACTAGTTTATTAAGAGCCTATTCACTCTAGCCTTGAAGGCACCTAAATTATAGTTGGACGGGAAGACCGCAGCAGGCAAATTGTTCCAGTCCTTCGATGTACGCGGTATAAACGACGAAGCGAAACGCTTAGTCCGGACCTTTGAAGTTTCAACAACGTAAAGGTGGATACTCGCCGTACGTCGGGTTGTCCGATGGTAGAAATGAGATGGCGGAATCAAGTCATGCAATTCCCGCGCACACTCTCCAAAATGCAACCTGTAGAATACAGATAGGCTGGCTACCCTGCGCCTGTGCTCCAGGCTTTGTAGATTGGACTTAACCAAAACTGGATCCCCAATTAGCCTCTTCGCACGCCTTTCCACTGAGTCCAAAGCTGTTAGATGGCATTTTGCAGCACCAGCCCATATGTGACTGCAGTACTCCACACATGATCGGACCTGTGCTTTGTATAACATTAGAAGCTGTCCCGGTGTGAAGTACCGTCGGACCTTTGCAAGAACGCCTAGTTTTCTAGCAGCTACCTTGGCTTTGGACTCAATGAACTGCCCAAAATTTAGGTCTGAGGAAATTTCAACTCCCAAGAGCTGAAGGCGGTCGGTGCACTCCAGGGATACATTCCGAAAAGCAGGAGCCAAGGTGAACGGGCTCCTTTTGGCGGTGAACAGACATGCTTGTGTTTTGGTGGCGTTGAATTCTACCAGATTGGTTTCGCCCCACTTGGAGACTGCCTGAAGTGAGACATTCGTACGCTCTACCATAGCCTCTCGTTCGGACCGGATTAGTTTCTTACTAGTCCGAGCACCTAGAAGGTATCTTTCTACAACTGTGCTATCATCTGCATACCCATATATACCGGGCATCAGCAGATCGTTAATATGCAGCAGAAAAAGAGTTGCAGAGAGAACTGATCCCTGAGGAACTCCGGCATTAGTGGTCATGGGCTCTGATGAGCATCCATCGACAACAACTCGGAGAGACCGTTCACTCAGGAAGTCTTTTACCCAGTTAATCAGACCAGGGGAAATGCCGTACGCTGGAAGCTTACTCAGAAGGCTGGCGTGCCATACCCTGTCGAAGGCCTTCGAGACGTCTAAGGAGACAGCAATCGCTTCTCCATTCTTCTCGAGGGCCTCGCCCCACATGTGAGTGGTATACACTAGTAGGTCCTCAGTAGACCGATTGTGGCGAGACCCGTACTGTCGGTCACTGAGGAGATCGTTACCTTCCAGGTATGCCATGAGGCGCGAGTTCAATACACGCTCCATAATCTTGCAGAGTATGGAGGTTATTGAAATCGGCCGATAGTTGGCAGGATCGGTACGACTGCCCTTTTTGGGCACGGGTTGCACGTTGGCAAGCTTCCAGGACTTTGGCACTATACCAGTCCTAAATGAGAGGCGGTACAAGCGCGTCAATACAGGAGACAACTCGGGCGCACATGCCTTGAGAACTATTGCTGGTATACCATCTGGTCCACTAGCTTTATTCACGTCTAGACGACACAGTGCTCTCAAAACTTCTTTATTTCTTATGCGAACCTCAGGCATCGAGGTGTTGCAGTGAGGTAGAGTCGGTGGAGTAGCACTGCTAGTATCAAGACGAGAATTATGGGCGAAGAGAGATGCAAAGAGACCTGCTTTCTCTCTCGCCGAGTGAGCCAGTGTTCCATCAGGTTTAACCAGCGGAGGCAATGTGGGCCTACAGAAGTTCGCTTCGACCGACTTGGCAAGGGACCAGAATGCTCTGCTTCCGGATGGCTGATATAAGTAGAAAAGACTTATTCTAATTTTAATAAACTCAACAAACGTCATAAACCTCGGTTACAAAAAGTTAAGTAGGTACTGTATCTAAAAAGTAAAAGGATTTATACAGACTTTCAAGATTCACTGTATGTCAAAAGAATTTTAAATATAGTCCGAGTAGGCACTTAGGTATGTTATTGTAGATACTCATGTTACCAGATAGATGCAAGCTTCCGTAAAACCAACATCACATTTTTAATGACTCAATAAAATTACAGTTTGGTCTAGAGAGATGTGCTAAGAGATCAAATGATGTAACTTTTACACCAAGTTTCACGTCTTTTAACTACCCTAATGGTAGGAAATGAATGTAACCTGTGGACATAATTACTTATTATAAACTAGCTTCTAGTCGTGACTTTGTCCTCGTGAACTGTCTTATAGAAAGAAAGAAAGAAAATTCCGTTTATTTGCATTAAAGAAACGGAAATACCTTAAAATTAAACAAAAATATATGTACACTGAGTAATAGCAAAAGGGCCTCAGCTCAGCATAATGCCAAATGGTAACATACAGTCACCACCTGACGCTGATCTTCAGCTGCTTATCTTAAGGGAGCATACTCCCCACATGAAAAAGACAGGACATAGTCTATGGGCTGGGTCAAGTTTCGTACAAATCCGTTCAGCTGTTTAGACGTGAAGGGATAAGAGACAGGTAGTTACTTTTGCATTTATAATATTAGTATGGACTAGCTGGCTAGTAAAAGTATTTTATTACAAGAATTCTTTGTCATCAACAACTTCCTGCCTTTGTCCCGTGTTATTTGGGGTCGCCGCAAGATGTTTTTTTCTTCCATTCTGTCCTGTCACCCATCATGCTATCAATGACTCCCTTTTCTTTCATATCACACTTCACACAATCCATCCATCTTTGGCCTCCCTCTCCCTCTCCATCAATCCACATATATACTCATAACCATATATCCGTGCTCATAACTCTTTTAGTGACATGCGTTTCATCCCTTCTCTTTACATGGCCATACCAAGACCAACGATTCTTCAACTTTTCATTCACTGGCGCCACTTTCAAACTTCCTCTAACATACTCATTGAATACTCTAAGGATCCTTTGTAATATTATAAATACAAAAGTAGTTAAGTTTGTTTGTATTTAATTTTAATTTCATGATGATATCACTGATACAGGAATAATTTCTAGCGTACCGCAACAATTTGGTTTTTAAACCAAAAATAGATAATAAGGCCCAATAGTTGAACAAACATCCAGAAATACAGATTTTCACATAATTATAACAATTAGGAATCTCGTTAGTCCTTTCTCTTATCCAGTGAAAATCTCGAAATAATTGAATTGAATTGAATCTAACACACGCAGTAATCACGGAGCTATAAATGTGTGGCCTCTAGAACCGAGAGCTGATAACGCTTGATTTAGGTAAAATTGGCATCGGATGTCTATAAAATAATCTATAGAGGAAAGATTTGTATTTTTGTATGTTTGTTCGTAATTATTAAATTCAAAAACTGCTGGACCGATTTTAAAAATTCATTCTCCAGTAGAATGCTACTTTATCACTGAGTGACATAATATAGGCTATTATATTTTCTACTTCCACGAGGGCGACGTCGCTGGCAGAAGCGAGTTATAAATACAATTGACAATAAATACTTTGACAGGTATGTTGACAACGCCAAATCAAAGCCAATTCTTATTTATTAAACCTACTTAGCACCCGCCCAGCTTCGGACGTTCGGATGTTAATAAACCTTTGAAATTATCAGCTTTTCTCTACTATAATACGTAATATGCATGTATTATATGTACACTACCATATTCATGAATCACTGTCCCTAGGTAAAAATCGCATAAAAATCAGGTCAGTAATTTTTGAGTTTATCGTGAATAGACAAACAGACGCATCGGGGATTTTATTTTATAAAATTTATTAAATAGCTTCTGCCAGCGGCTTCACCTGCGTGAAAGTGAAAAAAATATCCCAGGGGAACATACTCTCGGAGTAAAAAGTATTTTATGTGCTATATCAGCCCCCCTAGCCATGTTACAACCGTTTCGTGTCGAATTCCGTTCTCCAATCGGTAACGCCTCGGTGTCAGCAATTGTAGAAAACGATAAATTGGTAGCCATGTTGACGCGCCTGAGTCGGCCGCTCGATCTACAATGTCGTTCCACAATAACAAAGGATGTAGCGTTGAAATTGTAGAAACGATAATAATTCATTCTATCTTTTTGAACGATGTGAACTTGGCTGCGAATTTTCTATTCGTTTGTTCTGACCACGTGACTTAACGTTGAGATGATGTCATTCCCATACATTTCGCTAGCGTTAACGATTGCAGATTATCAACTTGGCTAGGGGTGCTGGACATGATCTACACGCGTACCAAGTGTGTTCGAAATCCATTCTGCTCCCTTTAGCCAAGTTACAGCCGTTCCGTTTCGATTCTCTTTTCGTTGATCGCCTCGAGTCAGCCACGCCTCCTAATCCTTTGTTCTGACCACGTGACTGAGCGTTGAGATGACGTCAGAATAAAGAAATCAGAGGCGTGGCCTACTCGAGACGATCGACGAAAAGAGAATCGAAATGAAACGGTTGTAACTTGGCTAGGGGGGCGGCTGTTCGAACGTGAAAAAGTGACAATCATACACTTATACGCACTGAAAAACTTTCGCATTCATAATACTAGTGTGAATTCTTTATAATTTAAATTTAACCAAGGCCCTCCTTGGTTTTATAATATGAATTCTTTGAATATGAAGTAAGTACGTTGGAGCCAGCTGAAAATCTTTTTGTTATATTTTTTATAGGCTCACTTTTGACAACTATCTTACGTGATTGTAAACGATTATGTAGTCAACGAAAGAGCATGTTTAACTAGAAGTAACCTTTGTATTCTAATGAAATAAAACTCCAAAGAAATAAGAACTGTCACTTTTCAAAAATTTTAAATTAATTTTCTATATCATAATCCACCGAATTAGGTCTAAAAACCAGGCAAGTGCAAGTCGGACTCGCGCACTGAGGATTCCGTACAAATTTACCTATGAAAACAGTACAATTTCCGAATTGATTTACGACGATTTTTCCGAATCGCAAAAAAGGTTTTTTTTTATGACATAACTACAAATTTACAGTTTTCAGATTTTTCCTATACTTGTGCTATGGGACCTTGCTTCATGCCAAATTTCGGGATTCTAGGTCAACGGCAAGTACCCTTTGAATTTTGATTACCTTGAGAGTGTCGAAATACACGTTTTTTGCAACTTATGCGGTATAATTTTTTTTTTTGTTAACCCAGTAGTTTGATATTTTCACAGCTTCAAGGGACCGCAAACCTGAGTATATGGTTTTAATTTCAACTCGATACCTCCGCGCGTTCCCGAGATAAAGGTTCTTGACAGACAGACAGACAGACGGACAACAAAGTGATCCTATAAGGTTTCCGCTTTTTCCTTTCGAGGTACGGAACCCTAAAAAACAGGACTTATCACACTAATTACACTAATGTTATAAAGGCGTAAGTTTGTGAATGTGTGTGTGTTTGTTACTTCTTCACGCTCGAACGGCTGAACGGATTTTGATGAAATTTGGCAGACGTGTAGACCAAGTCCTGTAATAGCAAATTCATATTAATTTATTCATATTTAAATAAAGTAATTAGGTACATTCGATGGTTTCTCATGTTACAAAAATAAATTTTATATCATATTTAGCCTGTGTATGGCATACTCGTACGTATTTAATAACAATAATATTTTGGTCCTAATGTCTCTGAAATAAGCACATTGGATCCTTTTTATCCTAGGAGTATGTTCCCTTGCGATCATTTTCTATTACCACGCGAGCGAAGCCACTGACAGCTGCTAGTTCAATCTAACTGCAAAGATTCAAAACCAGTCCTCAGGTGCGAAAGTGATTGATGAGCATCTAGACACATCAAGCATTAATTTATGAAGATCTATTGTCACATTGGCCGAGTAACACATAACATTGTGTTGTGTAACATTTTATAAATATTGTCTGACCCCAAAATATTCTACGCCTTGTTGATGATATCAAATAGTCATAAACTGGTTTTGAATATTAAATTAAGGCTTACAACAAGCAATACAGATTAAAAATTGGAGAAAATTATGTCATATCAAATTCCTGCTAGCGGCATCGCCATCGTGTGCGTCGAAAATTGTCTCAAAGGAATATGTTTTTTTTTTTATATATATATTATTGATAGGCTCGCGTTTGACCACTATTTCACCTGATGGTAAGCGATGATGTGGCTGACGATGGAGCACGCTTGCCTAGAAGTAACCTATTCACTCTTGACTTAAAGACCCCTAGGTTGTAGCTATCAGGAAACACAGACTCCGGCAGGGAATTCCACTCCTTAGCTGCATTATGAATGAGTTCCCAAAACGCTTTGTACGTATGGGTGGAAAATTTAAAAAGTATACTATGTTCTATTCCAGGACATGGTCTACCCGAGAGCCAAGTTTCTCATCCAAATCCGTTCAGCCGTTTGAGCGTGAAGAGGCCACTAACATATACATACACTAGCTTCTGCCAGCGGCTTCGCACGCGATAAAGTAGGTTTCTCCATACAAACTTTGGACCCCTGTTTCATCACTTTAGGGGTTGAATTTTGGAAAACTCTTTCTTAATGCTCGCCTACATCATAAGAGGAAACCTTGTGCAAAATTTCACGCTCCTAGTCCTAGCAGTTTCGGCTGTGCGTTGATATCATGTCAGTCAGTCAGTTTCTCCTTTTTACCCGACTACGGAGGGTTTTGATTTTGACAGGCTATGTATGTATGTGAGTATGTTCATCTGTTCCCTCATAGCTTCTAATCTACCAATCGGAGACGTTTTTTTTTTTGTCGTAGTCGGGTTTTAGTTTTTTTACTTTATTTTTTATATATATATATAAAGCGAAAGCTTGTGTCTATCTATATAGATAGACACAAGCTTTCGCCTTTATAATATCAGTGTGATTCCGTCAACTTGGCCCTTGAATTTATGTCGAACGTCGTTCTTCTTTTTCTATTTTCTTATATAATTTTGAATTCAAACTTTAAGTATTGAATTCAAAATAATCGCATTTTTTTAGGTGGGAAATCATCCAATGACCTCTCGCTCTAGGTCGGAGCATGAGGGCGTGTCAGACTTTTACTGACTATAACAGACTCCTATGTTCCTTCTTTGCCTTGCGTTCCAGGATCGTGGGTTGCCCTTTCGGAAGCTAATCCATGGCCCCAGAAAATTATCGCACTTGGGAGAACAATTTATTTTGCAATAACCTAACTCATAAATAAATTAATGATCATAATATCCTTCTTTTCCTCACGTCCTTTCCTGTATTTCAGGTTTTTTTAATGTGAAAAATCATCAAATAACCTTTACTGACTAAAAACCCACCTGTGTTCCTTCAGTTGCTATTTACGAGGGCCAAGGTAACTCTCTCTATCAATCCTGCAGCACTAGCCCTGGTTGTGTCATGGGTCCGTAAGCTCAACCTCCCGCCATCGTTTACGCTTCTCTAGTGGCCACACTTTACGACTTCCGGGCACACGATGTTTTGTAGTTTTCGCAAGCTGGAAAATTGAGTAACTCGTTGACATATTTAGGTAATAATATCTGTAAGTAAAATCTGACAAGATGGCTAACAACATAAATATTGTTAGTAATCTGATCAAACACACTCGGTTAACATATGTGGATAATGTGTTAATCGTGTTTACTTTATTGCTTACTTGCCTGTGCACACCATTTTCTTTGGCAAGTATATGAGTATGCAGTTTTTCTGTTAGAGTTTCTTAAATGCCAACTAAACGAAGGGCAGCCTGAAGATTTAAGAAACTTCCAATTATGGTTTACAAAGGAAGATGATCCTAGATCACCTCTCAGAAAGAAATTCGTTAATTAGGATTTATGTAATTATATTTTGCTTAGGCTAACTAATGATTTTTTTTTGGTGGGAAAATCATCTAATGACAAATCTTGCTCTTGGGCGGAGCGGGAGATAGTGTCAGACTTTTACTGACTAAAAACCCACTCCTGTTCCTTCTTTGCCTTCGTCCCAGGGTTTCACTTTCACACTACCCGTGGCCCCAGTAGGCTTCGACCCAACTGGGCCTCTACGATTTGCTGACATCTCCTTGAGGCGCGCGTGGAACAGTACGCGCCGTCGACGACTTGTGCTCGGTCCGGACGGTTACCGGACAGTCGGACGGCGCCACACATTGCTCGCCGTCCGCAAGCCCGCGCCTTCGGTGGCCGGAAATCGGGATCGGAATCCCAGCGGCGGTCAGGGCGTGAGGACCGTTGCCTCACGCGATCGGCCGCCTCCTTTGCTAGCATTACTGCTTCGCAGAAGGAGGCGACCGCCTGCCACTCCTCCTCGCTCCGGACCATGGCCTGAACCAAAGGCCAACCAATGATGATAATAATGTGGAATCGGTGATTATTATATCGATGGTCATGTCTGCCAATTGCTTAACAGCCTCGACCATCGTCATCTCAAGAAGCTCTCAATAAACGACTTGATCAAGGGTTTGATTCAGAAAGTGGAACTTCTGGAGACGGCTCGCATTGTTAAGATTAATTAATCTGGAGCCCTGAACTGGTAGCTTGAATGCTGTACCTGTTACCGGAGAGCTACTGTTTTTTTTTTTTAATGCTGTTTGTTACTGAAGTATTTAAAAATTTAATTCATTCTAAAACCGAAACAGTAACGAAGACCCAGGGCGTTAATGACTGAAATTCTTTCATATAGGTATCTATAATATTTCATCTGTTTCTCTACAGCGCCCTCAAGGAATTCGCCACTGAACTTCTTCATATTTTCAATACCAGATGGTTAGCAGCTCAAACTTTCTAAAACCACAATATTCCACAGAACTCTTTAATGCTTACGACGTCAATGCCATCTACTGCACACTCATCAAACTGATTGTTCGATTGGTTTCACAGTCTAGCTGCGTTTTCGTCCAAGAGAAAGGTAGTTTTGTCGTAGATTTTATCTCCTCTTGCGTTGCGACTACGCCGTCAAGCACCGTTGCGCTGCCAAGAATCTTAGTAGTTTTATTAAGCTTCGATAGATGGCGTTTTTGCTTTTATGTATAGCTTTAGTTCTGTACATTTTGAGCTTCAGCTTCACACTAACTCTTCTTCATATTTCAATAGTATCTAATATTTAATTTGTTCGCATTGTCTTCTTGATTTTTGCACAATATCTAAATTACAGAAGAATACGTGAGAAAAACAAATCCTACAAAGTATTTCGTATCAAAATTCTCTAGTTACTATTTTACTCCAAGTCTTTTGGCCTTGCTATTAACCTGGCTGCTAGATCATCATCGAAATAGAGTGAACTTAGTAGTAACCTTTAACATCAAACACGTACAACTATAATTACATAGGACTATGAATAGTAAAAATGTAGCAATCGAAATTGTAAGAACTATAATTTTAGGTGAATTCACCAAGCAACAAAAGGAATATAGGACGTAATGACGCTTATAAAGTCCATAAATCACCTGTGAAATCTTCAAAAACATAATAATTTGCGAAGCTGAATATAATTCAAGACAATTTTCTATCCAAAATTAAGTTATTATAAAAAATACAACAGCTTAAAAATAATGTTTTGCTTAATGTATGCCACGTCCATACGTCACTCGAGCTTTAATACAAGTAACAGTAGATTATGTGACTAGGGTTTTTTTTTTCGGTGGGAAAATCATCCAATGGTTTTCCCCACCCTTGGGCGGAGCGAGAGGGTGTGTCAGACTTTTACTGACTAAAAACCCACTCCTGTTCCTTCGTTGCCTTTCATAATAGGGCCGAGTTTTCCTTACAGAAGCAGACCCTTGGCTCCAATAGGCTTCGACCCTGCTGTGCCCCTACGGTTTGCTGATATCTCCTAGAGGCGCGCGTGGAACAGTATCTACGCGCCGTCGACGACTTGGGTTCGGTCCGGATGGTTACCGGACGATCGGACGACAAGCTAACTAACTATTACTTGCCATCTGCAAGTCCAGTTTTTTTTTGTGACGTAACTACAAATTTACAGTTTTCAGATTTTTTCCTATACCTTATGCTATGAGACTTTGCTGTAGGTATGCCAAATTACAGGATTCTAGGACAACGGGAAGTACCCTATGAATTTTGATTCCCTTGAGAGTGTCGAAATATACGTTTTTTGCAACATAAACGACCGTATCTTTTTTTCTTTTCGTTAACAAGTTTGTTTTTTTTTTCACAGCTTAAAGGGACCGCAGACCTGAGTATATGGTTTTAATTTCAACTTCCTACCTCCACGCGTTTCCGAGATAAAGGGTCTTGTCAGACAGACAGACAGACGGACAAAAAAGTGATCCTATAAGGGTTCCGATTTTTCCTTTTGTTGTACGGAACCCTAAAAAAAAATTAGGCACCTTTTACAAACACAATCAACAAACCTCTACAATCATAATACCTAAGTAAGTATTAATTAAGTCGCTTTTTTACATTTGGATGCAGAATTATACAACTTTCAAGATAGAATAACTTATCACCTGAAAAGCTATTGTTTTAAATTATGTTGATATCTCTTACATAACTTGTGCATCGTCTCTCCATTGTTGTGATCACAGTAACCGTGGGTTTATTCCGAAGTGCGGTTACACTTTCGTCTAGACAATATTAGTCATGTTAACTGGACAAGTTGAAGATATAAATTATATATTTTGCTTTAGGTAATGTTGTTGCGACTTTCTAGACCGATAACTTGAAATGGACGTTTATCATCGGGTCTTAGGCTAGTCTTAAATAACGAACAAAGTCAGTGGTAGTGAAAACAGGCATTAGAATTGTTGCATGTGAACTAGCTTCAACAAAATAGGACCGGGGAAAACTTTCAACAAATAATTTTATAATTATATCAACTATACTTATTATCTATTATTTATTCATTAGTCTATTTGTTACGGGTCTATTTTATTTACTTTGTGAACTGTAATGTTTGGTACGTTCTTTTTAATATATTGATCATATGGCAGCCATATGGAAGCGATAGACTTTGACGTAAGACTCCATGTCCTTGTTATAGTTACTAGTATATGTATATATTGTAATAGACTTTAGTGTTGTTTTAGATTTTCAGGTAAATGTTAGCCGTAAGATGATGATTTTTTTTTCAATTATTTCCGTGTGTTTTAGGAACCACTATTGTATTGGGTTCAGCCTGTAAAGACAGTGTGTTTATTTAATATATAAATAAATATATATATATATATAAATAAATAAATAAAGTAATAAATAAATAAATGTCGGATTTTTCTTTCGGTTCAATTAAAAAAGATATATCAGCATAAGTGACGAGGCCCGCAAGGGCCAATGCCTACCAGAGCTAGAGCACATCATCGCTTACCATCAGGTGAGATGGTGGTCAAACGCGAGCCTATCATTAATAAAAAAAAAAAAAAAAAAAAAAAAAAAAAGCTGCGAGGTTGTTCGAAAGTAAAGGCCAATTGAAGGAACACAGGTGGTTTTTAGTCAGTTAGTCTGGGATCCCCCCTCTCGCTCCACCCACAGCGGCAGGAGTTATATCATGACTTCCCACGCATAAAAAATAAGTAGCTCAAACTCCATCAATATAAGCGCACCCTTAAAGATGCGTCTGTATAACTAGTTTCTTTCTAATGCCTTTCTGGTTCCACATAATTCTCATCTCTTTCATCAATAACCCACCTTCTTTTCTTTTTTTTTCCTCTTCGAAATTGTGTAACATATATAATCAATTCATTTATTGTCAATAAACCTCAGACAAACCCCGTTTTGTATTTAATTCTTACAGTCCATCCAAAGGTTGTCCGATCGATATCGCTGTCAGCGAGGCCGTCATTGTACCCATAGATTTAAGTTCATGTCAAAAAGTTATGTAACTGTTTTGTTGTGCATTCTATTTTATTCTACAAGCCAATAAACAATCTAATTTCATCATTACTTGTAGTTAAGAGCGTCCTTCCCGAGATACATTTACATACAACCGCTCTTACGTGATTATGACGTTATTACACATCTTTCTCTAAATATTTTGGAAACACGAATATCTTGTGGATATTATATAGGTTTCTATAGAGATCAAATCACAAATTTGCGTAAGACTAATTCAGTAAAGACCTCTGAAAATCTGTTATTTTGCGTGAACTTTGGGCCTTCATAATACACACATAAATTTAAAAAAATAAAGAAAGTACAATTAAAAAATCATCATTCAGAATCTGAATGATGATTTTTTTTTTCCAAAAACATTTAAGGTTTTTAAAAATACACGTATGTACTGGAACAAGTTTTCTGAAATATTCGAGTGAATGGCAGAATTACCTAATGCCAACAAAATTTTCTGCCGTTTGTTTCTTTTTTCGCGTTGCCAATTCATCAAAAATTGTGTTAGATTGTGTTGGATGAAACAACAAGCTTTTAAACCATGCTCACTTTGACGATTGACGAGTGGGGAAGGGCCCTCTTAAAAGCACATAAAAGCACCTATTACACCACTCGATATTCAGACAGTCTTATTCTATATAGCGTCACACAAGATAAAAACTTTTTACAAAAAAAATAATAACCGACTTCACTAAAAAACAAAAACTAAAAGGATCAAAATAACTTTAATTTCGGAAGTCGGTGTTTCTCGGTATTGTTTGTTTCTTATTTAACACCGACTTCCGAAATTAAAGTTATTTTGATCCTTTTAGTTTTTGTTTTTTAGTGAAGTCGGTTATTATTTTTTTTGTAAAAAGTTTTTATTTTACACTTTTTAGTTGCGAACCACTTATAAACAGAGTGCCTATTTCTCATGACGATTCCAATTAACCCAAAACACTGCAAGGTTACATTGTTTTATTAAAAAGTTCCTGTGTACCTTCCACCTTCCGGCTCCATCACCAGATTAATTCGATAGTACCTTATAGACAAAGTGCATCTCATGACAATTCTAATAAGCCCAAACACGGCTAGGATACATTGATTAATTACGGAGTCCCTATGCCTACCATCCGGCTCCATCATCAGATCAGTTCGATAGTACCTTATAGCCAAAGTGCATCTCATGACACTTCTAATAAGCCCAAACACGGCTAGGATACATTGATTAATTACGGAGTTCCTATGCATACCTTCCGGCTCCATCATCAGATCAGTTCGATAGTACCTTATAGCCAAAGTGCATCTCATGACGATTCTAATAAGTCCAAACACGGCTAGGTTACATTGATTAATTACGGAGTTCCAGTGCCTACCTTCCGGCTCCATCATCATCTTCAGATCACTTTGATGATACTTACCATTTTCAACGTAACTATTCAGAATCATTCATTTATTTGTATTGTCATAGTCGCTTAATGTATATCTTCATTGTGATATCTATTTGAGTATGAAGTTCCGTTGACCATTTCTGGTCTTCTTCATCAGTTCCACTTCATCAAATGTTACTTTTTGACTGTAAATGCTTAAGTTCTCGATGAAAATACCAAAATCACTATATGGTTGCCTATAATATTTGAGGAGTTCCCTCGACTCCTCATGGATCCCATCATCAAAACTGGATTTTGAAAAAAAATGGGACCAATCAGGAAGCATATCCTATAAAGGGAAAAAAATTTTTGCAAATCGGTCCATAAACGTCGGAGTTCTGAGGTAACAAACATAAAAAGAAAAAAAAATAATAATGATAAAAAAAGTACAACCGAATTGAATAACCTCCTCCTTTTTTGAAGTCGGTTAAAAAAGAGCAACTTACGCCAATGTCATGTAAATGAATTAAACAGAACGATGAGATAAATAGATAAACATAGACTAAGACTGCCTGAATATCGTGTGGTGTAATAGGCGCTAAAGTTCTAACAAACATCTAGACGTCGTTATCACTTCTGACTGAGAGATCATGACGTTGATGACAGCTTCATTAACTGTCTGCAGATTTGCATACAATCTTGACAGGTTAAGTAGCTGTGGGTTAACAAATTGTCCGTTTAATTTGTGTTGACACGGTTAGCGCAGTGGTTGAGCGATTGGCTGCTGCGTTGCGTGTCGCGGTTTCGATATTCGCACGGAACAAGTATCTACCATACAGTACAGCCTACACATAGTTGTTTCAGGTCTGGGTGTCTTGTGTATGTAACTTCACATGTTTGTGAACACACTCACGATACGGGACTAATCCCTAGTGTGGGGCATAGTATTCAAAAACAACAAAATATATGTCGGAGAAGTCAATAGTACGGAAGCTTGAGAACGAATGAACGAGCTAAGTGAAAAAAGTGACGCATGTCACTTTGACAGAATTCGTGCTGACGTATGCACGAACCGAACAGATAAAAGTGCCGACCGCAGAGGTGCGATGCTCTTTCCTCTGTTGGCAGCCGTGCGAACAACGTCGAGTGTCGGAGACTGTTTCACGGCTCGTTGTGTGAAGTGAATACCTAAAGCTTGTATCATAATAAATCAGTTGTGTGATCTGGAATAGTTTGTTTATTGCTCGATACCCAGCCAACGCCCACAAAACAGAGGCCCTGGACAGAGCTTCAATGATGATCGGCATCCTTGCGCCGACATAATACATATACCTACTTATATTGAATCCTCAGTTTTGTATATGATTTTGATACCTACTTAAAATAAAGTTGAATATAGATTGTTGGGATGTAGATGGTTTATTGAATCACAATAAAAGTGTTGGTTCGGTCGTAAGCAGACATATGTACGAAGCGTAGGAAAACCGTTAACTCAGCGAGTCCGTATCTTAAAGGGCCTATTACACTACTCGATATTCAGACAGACTTACCCTCGATTTCTGATTTAAGCATTTGAAGTTGAGTATTACTCAAACTGTACTTTAGCCTGAAAATCTGTCATAATTTGGCATTTACGTAGGGTTTGAGACATGCTAAACTCGAAATACTCAATTCAGAAACCCACCGTGAGTCAATGTCGCGTAGTGTAACAAGGGTTAGACTGGTCTTACTCGGAACAAAAAATAAGACAGTCTGAATATCGTGTGCTGAATATCGCGTAGTGTAATAGGCCCTTAGGCTAGTCGAACCAATTGATCAGAACTATAGGTTAAAATTGAAATGACTTGCAATTTTCTGAAAAAATGTGAAACACTGCACGAGCCGAATTTTGAACTGATTCTATTGACATTTTCATGAACATGCTAAGAAGAAGTGTGTGTGTATAGGCATCGCAATACCTATATCTTGTATCGATATTCAATTAAAGTTAAGTTCTGCAATCCCAAATCCTTTGACAACATAACAAAACACGTAAAATATATCAAAAACAAAATTAGTTGTACGATCGTTCATCCTTTAAAATTACACAAAGGTCTGACACCAAATAATTGACTATGTCAAGTGTCAAATTCTCTTTCACGATTGCACTAACATTAGTCATTCAGACAGAAACGACGATGTGCCTGAGCCTAACGATGTTACAAAAGAGATTGCAACCACGATATTTATAGTACTCCAATATAATAAAACTGTAGTTTGTGTGAAAGAATATAAAGAAATAATACTCCTCTCAATATCAGGTAACAAATCAGTATGTATTTAAGCAGAAAGATCTGTCAAAACGTCTAGTTGACACTTCGCGTGACCCAAGGGCTGGCTTTTACCTCGGACAGAGGATAAGCATTGCCATACAGCGTGGCAATGCCGCCAGTCTTTTGGGCACATTACCAGTCGACAGCGATGTGGAAGAGTTTTTTGACGACATATTTTAGTTTTAGTTAGTTGTAATTAGATTAAGGTTTTTATTATTATTTATTTTATTTTATTGTAATTATAGTTAGTATTTTTAAATGTAAATATTGAATAAAATGTATCAAAAATAAATGTTACAACATTTAAAAAAAAGCAGAAAGTATTGAAAATAATATTTTCCCACTAGTGCGGAAAAGTACTGGCGCTCGCCCCCATCGCAATTTATTATATTTATCGTATCAGGCTGGGCGCTAAGCAACACCCACGATTTGCATGTCAACCCACGTTTGTTTTTATCGAAAAACGTCCTTTGATACACGTGGAAATTTGTAACTGTAGCATTCGGCTTTAACCTTTCGAATACCGTAATTAGAGACAGAATAGAAAGACAATAAGAGACCGAACCCGTATGAACGCGAATGAGTTCGCTTGGGGTTTAATTAATTAAGAACTGAGTAATAAAATAAAATCGAACACTGCTCGAACTAACGAAAACAAAGTAATATCGCAGGCGGATGAAACCGCGGCACACAACTAGTTACACGTATGATTAATCTCAGTCTATCTAGAATGCCTAGTTGACTTGCCCGTTTGTGCTTGAACTATCTTCAAACTTTTCATTCATCATTTTCATAAGTTTAAACGTTTGGTCTCTGTCGAAACATAATGCACATTGACTATCGCAATAAACTTAATTCAAGTTTACGTGGGATGGCTTAATTTTAGTTCTTTATTATCGGATAAATGAACAGGGGGATTTTTTTCTTTTGCTCGAGTAATGTTGGCGATTTGCAGCCATAAAATCCTTTGCGGGCTTGCGGACGACGAGCAAAGGGTAGCTCACCGCCATCCGTCCGATGACCGTCCGGACTGAGCCCTTATCGTCGACAGCGCGTATTGCCGATACCCGTTAGGGCCACGGAGAATTTCTGAAAAGGAAAGTCCTGCGGTCCTAGAACGCAAAGGGCAACTAAAGGACACAGGTGTGATTTTAGTCATTAAAAGCAGACTTTTACACACCCTCTCGCCCTCCTTAGAGTACGAGAAGTCATCGGATAATTTCCCACTTCAAAAAAAAACCCATAAAAATAAATAATATTGGTTCTGTAAAACCAAATACGTCTTAAAGAAACCTTTGCTGCATAAAACTATGCCAGAATGAAATTCAAGCTAGTGCTAGTGAAAAAGATGCTTCCCTACTTTTGTTAGCACTGTGTAGGTAGGTACTATGCGAAAAATCATACCATCTAAACAAGATGCTGCTATTATCAAAGAATAATTTGGGGGCTTATAAGCCTAGCAAAAGTACTCTCATAACTTTCAATACGATTTGCTGGCGATACAAGTAACCATTGTCGGCTGAGACGACCGTAACGCATCTTTTGACGAGCATGGCTAAAGGTGTTCAACGATTCTGACAGCTCTCAATATTAATGTTCATAATTATTAAGTATAGACAGTAATTAGTGGATGTGTACTCTTTTAATTACATATGATTATTATATAAGATGCCATAGTTGCCTTTTATTGATTTCACTTTTAATTCTTTTGTCTCATTTATACAATAGGCATTATACTCGTACTTTTTTATAGGTTAAATTAATTATCATTATTAGGTACTTATTACCTCTGATAAACAAATTTTAAAAAAAATATTCATCAACAACGTAGCTATGAAGCTTTAAAGCTGATATTATAAGAAAGAGAAGTCCGAAACAGAAAGAACAACGGCATGGATGTAATTATTAAGTGTTTACATAATTAGATTACGTCACCATGATAATACATACATACCGGAGAAATAATTTATTAAATTTTATTAAATCAATGGCCAGTCTAAGTTTCGCAAAAAAGTCGTCAAAATTGGAAACCGAATTGACTAGATTTTTTACAATAATAAATAATTATAGCTTAGTTTTTTTTTTTTTTGGTGGCTTGACTTTATGTTTTGGGCTAAACTGAACTTTTTTGTATTGCCACTAATATAAATCTTAGTCAAGTAACATAATATACTTAGTAAATACATTTGTGCACTAGATCATAAACAAAAAAATAAAAATAAAAATCTAAGCACAAAGCTTAGATTTATAGTCGTTAAAATTACACATATGTCATCGTAGTACAATTCGAGTATAGCAATATCATCAGAAAAAAAAACTTGGCATTAAGACATTTCAACTGTAATCCAGCCTAATGACATTTTGTCGTTCATTCAAAAATGCGTTTATTGATTTTTTAAATTCACAAGCAGGTACGTATGTACATAATATACGTTATCTCACCAACTTTGAGCTGGAATATCTTTAATATGAGAATTCTATAAATAGTAATATCTAAGACAAAACGCATATTTTTCATGTTTATAGTGACACTAAAAATATGCCAGCAATATTTTGTTCGGGATTTTGCCTGACATGATCACATGATCCTTTGGAAAGGGATAATGAACGATTTTGACATGCTGAAACAAAACTGTTAGGCTTTGTTTTTAGCTACAAAAACTTTCACGAGAACGGCTTTACGAAAATAAGAATAAATAGGCAATGAAACCAACTATCATTAACAACAGTTTTATTATAAATAACAATATATTCGAAATGATAAAATACTGACCTTTCAAATTAGTTAATTTTGAACATAAACAAAATATTATAAACTCTATGAGCTTTTTACCATTTTGTCAATATTACTTAAAAATACTTACCGTCTATTAATATTACATTTATTCTTTGTACATTATTGTCATACTTTTAATTTAATATTTTTAATTACGTTTAATTATTATATAGACCACTAATTTTTAATTAGTACAAATATTTAAAGGACTTTTTAGAAAAGTTCTCGTTAGTATTTAACTAAAGTCTCAATAAATAATATTCATAAACCGCAAAGTTATTAGAGTTTGTATAAATCTCAAAATGTCACTCAATTTATTGAAATATTGTACAGGCTATTAATTATGAATGAAAAACAATGGAAAAACACTGCGCGTACTTTTCTAGTAGCAATTGTTATGAATCATCATCTTCCTGCCCTTGTCCCATCTTATTTGGGGTCGGCACAACATGTTTTTTTCTTCCATTCTATCCTGTCAACCGTCATGCTATCACTAACTTCCTTTTCTTTCATATCACTGTTCACACAATCCATCCATCTTTTCTTTGGCCTCCCTCTCCCTCTCCACCCATCCACATGTATACTCATAACTCTTTTAGTAACATGCGTTTCATCTCTCCTCTTTACATGACCATACCAAGACAAACGATTCCCTTTCAACTTTTCAGTCACTGGCGCCACTTTCAAACTTCCTCTAATATACTCATTTCTCACTTTATCCATTCTCGTCACACCACACATCCATCTCAACATTCTCATCTCCGCTACATGCAATCTTTTTTCATCCGTCTTTTTCACAGCCCAACATTCTGATCCATACAGTATGACAGGTCTTATTACGGACTTGTAGATTTTACCCTTCAACTTGGGGGGCATCCGTGGGTCACAAATTGTTCCAGTGACCTGTCGCCATTTCATCCATCCTGAATTGATCCGATTTGATACGTCTCGGTCTACCTCGCCATCTCCTTGGATAAGCGACCCGAGGTACCGAAAGTCGGAGCAGATTGGTATGGGCGTTCCAGCGAGAGCTAAGGGCATAGGACCGGAGAGACCACCGAAATCACAGAACAAGTACTCGGTTTTCGTTCTGCTCAATTTTAAGCCAACACTCTCCAGTCTGTGCCACCACACCTCCAATTTGCTCTGGACCTCTAGGCCACGCTCGGCAACCAGCACAATGTCATCGGCAAACAGCATACACCAGGGAGCCTCTTCCTGGATGCCCGACGTCAGAGCGTCCATTATCATCAGGAAGAGGTAAGGGCTGAGGGCCGACCCTTGATGTAAGCCGACAGCCACACTGAAGCTGCCAGTGTTGCCCACTGCAGACCGGACTTGGGTACTGCATTGGCTGTACATCGCTCGGATCAACTGCACATACTTCCCAGGCACACCTTTCTCCTTAAGGGCCCACCACAGAACCTCACGAGGTACCCGGTCATATGCCTTTTCGAGGTCAACGAATACCATGTGCAAGTTTTTATGCGCACCTCTGTATTTCTCGCACAGCTGGCGTATAGCAAAAATGGCATCCGTTGTACCCCGACCAGGCATAAAACCGAATTGGTTCTGTGAAATTTCACTCTCTTCTCTTAGCCTCCTTTCAATAACTTTCTCCCAGGCTTTCATAGTATGTGACATTAGCTTTATTCCTCTATAATTGTTGCATTCAAGCACATCACCCTTGTTTTTAAAGATGGGCACCAGGGAACTGTTGCACCACTCATCAGGTATGGCTTCTTCCTGCAACAACTTATTGAAGAACAAAGCTAACCACATCCATCCATCCACTCGCAGCAACTTCCACACTTCAACTGGTATTCCGTCTGGACCAATTGCCTTACCATTCTTCATTCCATTTATAGCTATTCTGACTTCATCCATACTAATCATTCTCACTAAACCCACGTTCACTGGTTTGCTCTCTAAAATCCCATTCCAGTTGTTTTCCTCATTCATCAGTCTTTCAAAATAGTCCTTCCACCTCTCTTTGATTTTACTATCTTCTGATAGAATCATTCCAGTTTCATCCCATAGACATCTTATCTGACAAACCTCTCTCGCATTTCTCTCTCTTGCTCTAGCAAGCCGGTATAGATCTTTCTGGCCTGCCGGACTATCTAGTGTGTCGTATAGTTTGTCCTGTGCTTTTGCTCTCGCTATTGCCACGGCTTTCTTGGCTTTTTCGACAATTTTGGGATTTTGTTTTTTTTTTTTACTTTTGACTACACAAATATGATTAGTAACGGGTACGGATGGAGCCCCATTTTTTTGTACTAATTAAAAAATAGGGGTGTATTATCTTTCGTTACTAGATTCACGCAATGTAAAAATACAGTAAAATAATAATAATAATTTTCTAAACCCTTATTAATTTACTATCGTAGCTTCAAGTTGGGAAACCTTAATGATTACTTTACTTTAAACAAGGATTTAACCTAAACCTCTTTTATGTATACTGCTTTTTTCAGTCATGAGGTCATTTATGTGGAAACTTTTCAATTTTCGGATTTCTTTTGTAGTGTCCGTATGTGACACCACCAGCAGCTGTGGGGTACATCTGATTTGGAAGAAAACCTCTTTCTACATGTCGCGGAATCGCAAGATGGGGCAACCGCCCACTTGACAACGCATCGTACAAAGACGAAGGATCCTTCGCCAAACCTCTCTTTAAATATTCCACTTGAATGTTAGAAGGTATGTAAGAGTCAAGCAAAGAGGTAGGACGTCTCTTAAACGGACCGTGAGGTAGATACGGCCGTGGAGCCAACGAACTTGAAGCTGGATTATTTTCTTGGTAAACCTGCTTTGTATAAGGACGATACATTGGCAACACCCTTGGTATATGCGACAGGTGCGCGGGAGGACCTTTCAACAGCAAGGGATTAGGACGAGGCAGGTCAGGTATTGCATGGTGATTGTATTGATGCGCTCTGAAAGGCGCACGAGAATTATAGTGACGCGGAAACTCCGACTCCGTTGGCGGATGGTAAGTTGGTGGTGTTTCAGATTGGTCAGTGTCGTCATCGATTGTGTTCGATTCACTGTAGTCTGGACTTCCATAATACGACTTGGGAGCAGTCGATGGTACTAGCTGTACTCCTGGAATGTAGCTGTTGTAGTTCAAAACAGGAACCTGGACGGGCTGGTAGCTTATTACTGGTTGCATCGTGGCTAGAGCTGGGGTGACAGTCGGTTGAGCTCGGTACACGTACGTTGGTGGTGGAGGAGCTGTAGGCGGCGAGTATGCGGGTGCCCCGACGTAATTATTGGCTGCACCGGCCCCATGTGGACCACTAGGATTGAATTCTGCAAGTGCGTGCGGCGTTTGTTGCGCTGATGATGTGGAGTAATACTGCGGGACTAGATATATTTGCATTGGCATATTCGACAAATACCCCACCATGGCTTGCTGGGGCGGAGGGCTGTACTGTGCTTTGTTTCCTTCTGGCGAGTATCTCTCTGGTGGTTCTGTTACAGCATACTGGTGCACATATCGCTGCTGTTGTGGTTGTGTGTGAATTGTCTGAGTCTGAGGGTTCTCAAAAAACCTCAGGAGCCCAGTTTTCATAAAATCTAAAGAATTAAACCCTAGTCCCATTTCAGGGGCTGTATTTTGTTCAGCATCAGATTTATCGTTGTCCTTTTCTAGATCACTCTTCAGCTCACTCCTCAAGTTATCTTCCTCTATGTCTTGCAACTCAATTTTCTTCTCGGCTCCCACGGCGAGGGCCACGAGGAAAAAGGTAGCAATCTGAAAGTAAAAGCGGAAAAGTGAGTTGAGAACAAGGTGTACGTCCAAGCAGCCGCCGCACTGGACCGTTCGAGATGGCGCGAAGAGGCGTGCCCGTCGCCCGCACCCAACATTACGCCAAACAGGTGAATGGCAAAAAATAGACTAGAACCTATTATGAAACCGGTTGACTTTGCCAACGTACTGAGATACGGGAATGCAAACTTTTACTTGCAATTGATGTGGTTAAAAGATAATGCGGTACCAACCATGTTACGTGTTACTTACATTAACCGTGATTACAACTATAAGTTATTATTTACAAGTTATTATAATCATTAGAAACGTACGCATCGATGTATACTTAAATATACTGTATAACAAGTAGAATAAATAGTGTTACGTCACACATAACGAGCGCATGTAAACCCAGTTCAAATAATAATAACAAAGATTGATGTGTGAAATGTATTCACATTAAAAAAAAAACAAGTCTTGCGAAATTAATTCTTTTGTTTTCGAATTTCACATTGCTTGCAATGGTATTGAAAATGGTATCGTGGGCTGAACCTTTTATTCCACACATATGGATATACTAGCTGTGCCTAATCCGAAAATGAATAGACCATTTGCTACTTAGGCGTTACCTACCGCGTTAATTAATGTTAATTTCACTGTCAGATTAGATACAAGTATGTGTTGATGAGCTGTCAAGCAAATAACTAATTTACTCGCTCCAAACACGGTCCAATGATTAGGCATCGTAGATAAACTCGTGCCTGTTTGTGAATAAAATTTAATTAGAATCTAAGTTAAATATTATTGGCGGATTCAAATTGAGACGTTGCACTTAATTAGGCAATTAATCATCGACATTTATTTTACATTTTACATCAAACTTAGATCGTAGTTTTAAAACAATCTAGTTTTATTTCGGAAAGCAATCACGTACATTTTATGTAATATATTCTAAATTTTTTGTGTTAAAAATCTTTTATTAACGTTTTAAAAACTGATCGTTATGTAATATCATGTGATTTGCACGCTTACTACCGTTTCTAGTTTTGAAAATTTTATAAACAGGAAATATTGTTATAAAATCCTTCTAGACAGAATCTTGATCTCAGGTATTGACACCAATTTTGAAACCTAGTTCCTAGATAGCCAAATTATACATCAGAACCGTTATGGGTGGGTCGTGAGTGATGATACGATTATTATATAATTATGTTGTGTCAAATTCTTAGATGCAGATAAATATTATTATGCAAAATGAAATGTGCATGAGGATGTTATTGGTAAATGTTCGTCTGTCCCTGATTATGGAACATTAGGATGGGTTACGTCTATGTTTAAAGCATGTAGGTTTGTATAATTTATTTCGCAGAAAATAAATTCTTGTATTGTTTTGGCCTTCCTAATCCAGAACTTATTTTTTCTACCACTCTTAGATACAGTATCAACATCTCTTTTTTCCAACTCAACTTTCGCAAGTTAGAATACTGGAACAGATTTCTTCATAGATAAGCATCTGCTTATTTCTGAAGAAAGTAGTCACAAAGAAAATTTGTTGTGACTACTTTTCTGTTTCCTTCTTTTGTTAAATAAATAATAAACAAATCTTTTTAAGAATCGCAGTTTATATCGCAGTTTTGGCTTGTGACATTCCTATTGGGTCTTTTTTAGTTTCATAGTTGATAATGGAAGTTTATCATTATTAAATATTTATGTTTAGTTTAAAATGAAGCGGTTAAATTAAGATTAAAAAATTCTTTCGCTAAACACTATTGCTTAATGCTTGTTGATAACAGTTATCCTATAAGCAAGTTCGTTATAATTGCAATATGTGCATAAACCTTGAACGTGGTCGCTAAACGGTATTACCCGTGTGCATTTGTATGTTAATAGTACACTTTCTTCATTTCACTCTTGCTTATTATTAAAATATCGATAACATCTTAGAAAATGTAGTATTGATATTGAGTCGCTTAATTACTGGACCCGAATTTAATTGTTTTTTTTTTTATTATTAGCATGTATTTATTTTTCGCAGGACTCTGGGGTTTTGGACCTTTGGAAAGGGTACGAGGAGCCGAAGCCAACTCGCAGAGGTCCCTTGGATACTTTTTATGGAACGTGGTACCAGCCGACGATCATACCTGTAGGTACACGCTATGCTAGTGCAGCCAAGGACAACCTAGGGTTAATGGGAAACTTTTGCAACATAATTATGGAAAATAAAAATAATGGGCTATAGTTTTGAAGACTTAAGAGGACTGGTTACCAAGAATATACATCGATAAAAAATATTATTATTAATAGGCACGCGTTAGACTACAATCTCACCTGATGATAAATAACTCTATAGCCAAGATTTTTGACAAATTAAAAAAGGGGCGTTAGCTGATGACTGTGATTGTTTGAATAAATTTTCAACAGCCAAATGCATAAGGTGATCTGTCACATTTAAATAATTTTCTCCTAAAAACCTGGTGTTATCATAATAATACAAGCAGCATGTGAAACGGCTCCTAATTGTATGAGGCATAATGCTTTATAACCATTATCCGTGGTGTGAACTGCCGGTTCTGTCTTTTACACGAACCATTATGTTCCTTGAATAGGAATTGCCAAATTATATTAGAAACGGACGTACTTCACGCATTCAAATCTCCAAATCTTATCTTTTATGCTCTTGTAATGCAAAAGCTAAGTACCCAAACGTTTTGGGAGTGGACCATCGCAAAGAAAGTTGTATGGACTTTCTGCGTCAAGATATAAAAAAAAATTGAAGGTCAGTATGTTATTTAAACCAAGCCCCTATTATTCAGCTTCTTCAAGTGATATTTAAAAGATCTCGCTCTTCAAAACGTTTCGTGTACTTTTAAAAAAATCTTACGTAACCAGTACTTATGAGTACTTACTGGGCGAAAAGTCTGTATAATGAATGGAAACCGTAATATTTTGGTGCCAAATATGGTGTTTTTTACTTCATCGAAGAAACCGCGGTTTAATTGTGGAGGCTAGTTTTTCGATACCGTGACGTAAAGCTTGTCGGCAATGAGAGCAGATTTTGCAAGTTCTTTAATTTTTTGAATTGACTTTATTACTTAGTATTGCATTTTGATGATTTTGGGTGACATACTAGTCGTTTTTAAGCCGTTATAGACTTGTTACAGCTGCGAAAGTTACCAGTTTTCATAAAATATTAACATAGCGTTGTATTGTTACAATAAGAAGAGATCGTGGCTAAAATAATAGCACCCACACATATAGATCTCCAAGGTCGCTTACCGAGCTCGGTTCTTAGTATGGGTAACTATCTTTACATTTAGCACCTTAAGCCAGTGATCCCGACTGTCATTGGACGACTTTTGACAGCCGTAACGGATAGTCGGAACCCAGGAAATCTGACACCAGTCTTGTTATGGAGTACTGTGTTACCCAGTTACTGGATTGTGGAAGCTGACCTCCGCTCCTCCACTTCTGGTTGAATACCAATATTTTATATTGGTATTCAGCTGCATCAGGTAAGACTGGTAGCCGACCCCAATACACTTGGGAGAAGACTTAGCAGTTTGCTTGTGTTGTTCCAATAAATACCCTGATCCCGAGCTCTTACTCCCTATAGCACGTCCTCTACTCCATTAACCGCTGTTGACTCCGTTTTTTATCCGTAAGTCAATCATCAATCGGAGAGCTGGCCTGATGATTAGAGATTGTATCTATAATTCTCAATCAAGCTCAAAGTTTACATAAGTCCCTTCTCTCTACTATTTATGACTGTATTACGGTTTGTGGGCGAAATAATTGCAGCTGGTCTGAGCCAACTGTAAGTGCATTTACAAGTCAGTCCGATGAATTAAGTAAAAGTAAATTTCATAATAAGCAATTTACTTTATTTGGATAGGTAAATTCTCATTCTTCTCACCTTTCCGGTACAATAGCAATTAATGGCAATTAACTTGAAATGAAACCGTACCACACATGGTAGGTGTATGTTACAAATTCAAGTTATTTCACCAATTCCTTCAATGAAACGGCCCACATATTTTTAATAGTTGCAAAGGTCTTGTGTAGAGAAAACTGCATCCGTAGTGTAGGGGATCCAAAAATCATGTAAGAATTTATGGAGTTTTTGAACCCAAACTTTTAACTCATAAGTTGATTGATGAAAGAACGCAGTTAAAATCCTTGTAGCGGCTGTGCTCGCAGGTTGTAATACCGTGATAATTGTTCCCTATATCCTAATATAGGCAATGATCTACCCGTGTTCCAAATTTTATCCAAAACCGTTCACCATGCTTAATGAATTAACATCTAAACCAAGGATGTAACTAATCTGGATACCGATAAATGAATAATATCATAATTATGGTTGTGGATAAGAAATTATTTCGGATTATCCATTAGTTTCGAATAATTTTAGTAACCGTTATTAGATTTTTAAATAATTGTAAAATTAAAATACAAATTTCTAGATTATCATTCGATATTGCAATCTAAGTACCAAATGATAATCTGTGATCAATGATTTTGGTAGATATCTACTACATTGCGGTATCTACAATCAGACATTATAAGTGGTTATTGTAGCTCGTAATTTTTACTTCAAATCCAAAAACCTGTCTTATTATAATATTATCTCATTTAAACTCTGCCTTTATCCGAAACTTTTATTTATTTATATATTTTTTTTCGTTTACGATTATGAAACTCTATAACATCCCTGATCTAAACATACAGACTTTCATATTTACAGTAGATTAATATAGGAAGAAAGTTTTATTTTTTTTGTAATTATAACATATTAGTAATGATAACAGCAGAACACAAAGAGCAAAATTTGTTATCAAGGTTTCTAAGTTCACATAATTTTCTTTGTAGATATTGTTTTGGTGAATTGTACAAGTTCTTCAGTGCAATCACTATTCTGTACAGAAACAAGAAATATTACAATTGTATTGTAAACCCATTTAAATATTACACAACATTAAATCATCGTGCCTTGACCTAGTTTTCTCCATATGTAAAAAACCAAAACCGATATTACACGACGATATGAGACAAGATGAATTGGCCATTGATTATAACGTAATTAGACAAAATTGCCAAACGTATTAAAAGGAAATCCAGGCGGATTTCCTTTTAACATGTTTTACAATACTGCAAAAAGGTGAAAATAAAGTGTTCGATATCTAAAATTATTTGCAGTATTCAAATTTGTGTTGACATATCCAACAGCTTAACCTTTTTAAATTTTCTGTGGCAAATAAATGGTGAGACCACCCAGTAATGTCCACGTGTATCAAGGTAGTGAATGAAAATGATTTCCAAGTAACAAGTACTAGATTTCTCCTTCTTCACTTCCTAGTGTTCCATACAAATGATCATGATTGTGTTGTGATGTGGTCTAGACATAAATCTAGATATTTTTTGTATAGTCAAAACGAGGGTTTCAGAATTGATTTTGATTATGAAATAAATGACTTAATCCCCGTAGTAAATTACTACCTGGTCTCCATTTGCTTGATTTGAATTATAACTAGATGAAATTATTACCAATATCAAATGAACAATGGCTGCCTTCCATATGAATCTTTGTTAAATTTACGCGAAGAAAGACAATTATGGAAGGGAAGTACCTTTACTTATAACATTACTGTAGTCTTGACGACCTTAGGCCCTTAACAATGCACAAAAATCGAGTTTCAATCGAATCGATTTATTCTCTTTCTTACTGTTTAGTAAGTAATAGTGCTTTCCCACGTTTTTATAGAGGGGAAATCTTCAAATGGCGCCTGCTTTTGGGAAGAAGACCAAGGAGTGCAGATTTTTGCCACACTAAAACCAACCCGGTGATCACTATCAGCACTTTGAAGGGGACCCTTGACCTCTTAAAAGACCACGCCGGTACACCCCCGTATAATACAACGCCTATTAGGACACTTCCCTAGAGAGACTGTAAATGTGGTTGCCTATTGCCTACTATGATTGTTTTGATAAAATTAACACATTGTATAATAGTTGTCTATTGTGGCACCTGCCAAAACTGTTAGCAGGCGAATGTTTTGTTAGAAAACAATAACAATATGAGAAAAGATGTCAGTAGCACAGACACTATCTATGAGACAATGTTTACAAAATATTGGGTGGTATCAATTCAGGAAGTTATGATATAATTGATATATTTATTCTATAGACCTATGCCGTCTCTCTGTCTGAAATGGGTTTTAAAAACCACTTCTACACGTCCGTCTTTTTGTCAAATTAAACTAGATGAGGCCGGTGTTTCCTAGCTGCCTACTCTGAGAAGAAACACCGAAACAAACACAGAGACAGTTTATTTTAAAGTCCATACAAAAAACAAGTAGGTAATGGTCAAATTATATGAGAACCATGTAGATTTCACATGTGATATGGTCCTAAAGAAAGAACCACTCAGATTTGAGTGGACCTATCCAATCAGTGCAAGCATTTGTCAGTATTCGTGTAGCTCAACTCAGGACTACACCAAAGAAATAACATTTGGATAGGCCACATTAAAAACAGGTTAAACTGCCAATATGCATTAAAACTGGCGTGATTTGCGTAATGTCCCTTTGAATCCTGCATCATTTTATACAGGTATTTTGGCCGGTCTGGCCGATTCTTAGGGTTTCATATTATAATATTTATAAAAAATAGTAAAAGCTTTCTCGTATTTTCACTATTATTTAACCCTAGAATCTTAACTATATTGAAAGGAAAAAAACTACTTGAACGATATTCGTAAAAGTATAGAAGATAAACTGCTATAAATAATGCTCGTCTTTTAAGTCCGACACTAAATCAATCATTCAATTTTCAAGACAAAACAAAGAGTTAACGGATAAGTAGCTGAATCTTCTGTAAAACATTTTTTTTTACAGATTCCAAAGATACCGGTTTTCTAAATACCACTATGCAATAAAACCTCCAAAAATTGTCTATGCTCACCTTTAAAAGAAACATGATGAACTATTTAGCACAGCACAGAGTCCCGACAGTAAAGTTTATGCACACATAAATCACCAACGATTCACGAACACTTAGTTCAAAGTCACAACACCTTCAACAATTCACCGCATCTTCCCGCCTTGCTTCGTTGACAACTTCAACTGTCTGTCCACACATCCGTCGTTGCAGCCAGTCCACGCAAGCGTGCTTGAAATCCTATAATTTAAACAAACCATCAGTTAAAAAAGAAAATCGTCCACCATTGATTGCACTTGATAATTGAACAATTGAACCATAGAACATGTCATTAGCATGTCACAATTTACGCGGGAAATTCGAAAATGGAACATTTCATTTTTAATTTGTTTTTTTTATTTTTGCAAAGGAAAAACTGTCACTTGTAATTAAAGGTGTTATGTTATGAATTTTAAGATATTAGAAATACACACTTGTTTTTATTAAAAAATCATGAATGGCAAATGCGTTCGGACGGCTGCCCGCTCGGAAAGTGGTCGCGCGTATCGGCCGTTTGTTGTTAAATACCGCACTACTCTACATATTGGCGTACAGAAAGGCAATCATATCAAGTTGGCTGTTATGATGAGCTCAATTTGATGCAAAGGAGATCATTCCATCAATGGCCATTGATAAGTCAGTACCACGTATTTATAAAGATAAGTACAATGAACTTGGATGACACCTTCGTATTGTTTAGATTTTTTTAGTTCAAAGTAATACGTTTACGTCACATTATTAATGTTTTACAGTAATGTTATTTTTATTACTCGATGTTAGATATTATTTTATTTTATATCATTGAAATTGAAAAAAAATTACGATTACGAACTAAGGGTTACGCTATACCTACCTACTGGTATCTACTAAGAACTTTATACCTAACTTTTAATACTGCTACCAGCTTACCTACAGTTAAAAGAAAGCCCAGTTGTACAGACGAACAAACAACTAAAGTTTAGTAATAGGGTCCCAATGGCTCCATTTTTTCCCAGCCGTTACCTACTGTCCCACTGCTGGGTGAAGGTGTCTTCCAAGTTCTTCCAGGCGTTCTTCTTCCGCGCCTTCTCGAACCAGTCCTCGTGGTATGGATCTAAATCGATCGCCACCTCTTTGGCGGCCTCGACGGCTCTTTTCATCTGCAATACATTTCATGCAACAAACATTCAACTGATCCATTTACACTCTGGATTTTCGTACAATAAATTAAGAAAATAAGTTTTTGAAATCAGATAGATATTAGTCATTTCTACTTTAGATATTCTTTCAATGTGCCACAGCAAACATGTACAGTGTTATTATTATTACAAACACACATTAACAGTAAATATTATTATTATTAATAATAATAATTTAATATGCCGAAAAAAAAAACAAATATATTCTTAATTAAATATAAACACTAGACCCCACATTGGTGGACGTGTTGGACTAGACCCTACATTAGAAATTCCTAGTGTGCGATCTAGTCTATTAATACAAGTAGACTATAGTAAACCTTAACTAAGACCTAAAATATTTCCAATATAGACTACAATAAAATCCAAAGAGAACTAACAACTTACAAATACTATTTCTCTCATATGAGATTTTTTATTCAAGTTCCTACACTATTATATATATATTATATGTAGGTACATAGTATTCTAACTCCTGCATAGAGTAGATTTAGTCACGAGCAAAGCTAGTTAATTTTTTACATTCATTTCGACATGTAATTGAATTGTGTACATATTATTACAGATAATATTATTATTTAAGATCATTTGTTATCGTTAATTCTGTCTGATGTCACTGGCCAGCAACAAATTGGCCATTAATAAATCAAAGGATGATAAATCTGATAAATCCTATGGATAAACCAAGTATTTAAATACCTATTGAAACTGATCCTGCAACAATTGTGTTACACAATAGATATGTCAAGCGTGCATAGAGTAAGGATGAAGTCATCATGTTCATATAACAGAATCATATCCCATAACAAAAGAATATCATTCTTGAAGGAATCGACTCCAAGTTCAATATCATTGAAGAAAAATGTTATAATTCAACAATCACACACGTGTAGGTACATGAAATACACTTCCTACTTCATGATTTGTTTCTCCTTAAATTTATGCTGGGCCCATACGGTTTTACTGACACGCGAGGAACGATTTGGGCTCGGTCCGGACGGTTACTGTACGGCCGGACTTACCTCGTCGTCCGCAAACCCGTATCTAAATACACAGAGGTAGTGACAAACGTGTTGAGTAGGAATACAGGGGTGAATAGAAAACATAGAGGCCCAGCAGGGCCGATGCAAACTATAGCCACGGAAACGTTTGAAAGGGTTACCGTGGCTCTGGAACTTTGGTTTTAGTCAGTAAAAGTCTGACACGCCCTTTCGCTCCACCCCAGAACGAGCAGGAGAAGTAATTTGATGATTTCCCACCTCAAAAAAAAAATGGGTGAATAGAAAAAAAAACACTGAAGATTATTTTACACAAACAATATTTTCTCGTTTTTTAAAAATGGTTTATATTATAAACTAATTATTAACTATTTAGATTCATTAATGAATTACTATTTTAAAACAAAAACGACATTTTATTAAAAACTAATAGCATCAAAGCGACAAACCTAATCTAATCACTCTGTAAACACAGTTTGTAAGCTTTGATAAACCAGGAAATTTCTGGAAGTAAATACTGAGGCCTTAAAATCAGTATTTCCGGTGTGAGAGAGAGAGACGGAGTCATGATGATTTTAGGATATCACGGGCCGACGCTATGTAAAGTTCTTACATTGATAGAAAACCATACTTTGACGGCCCCCACGTATAGAAATTGAAAAAATTACATTTTCAATTTCAATTTAACTTTGTGAGAAGAAGCATATTTGTCATCCATTCACTGAGATAATTCGGATCCTAGATGCCAAAAAAAAGGTTGGAAATCATTTAATAACTTCCCTCACTCTAGGGTGGAGTGAGAGGGCGTGTCAGACTGTTACTAACTAAACCCACACCTATGTAAGAACATCTGCCGCGCCAAGTCGTAGCATGGCGGAAAGACTTCTGGCGAGATCTCATGGTGGAATGGCGACAGCGACTGCCGCAACCCAGTGCTGGGCACGCCATAATTATGGCGATAACTCCCCTCTTTGAGGAGTGGCTGGAAAGACCTCACGGCGTCCTTACCTTCCGCATGACGCAGGTGCTCACCGGACATGGTAAGTTCGGGAGGTTCCTGCACCGGATTCGTGCGGAAGAAACGCCCGGGTGCCACCATTGTGTGGACCGCCCGGAGGACACGGTGGAGCTTACGGTAGAGGTGTGCCCCGCCTGGGCAGAGCACCGCCGTGTCCTCGTGAGGGCGATCGGCAAAACCCTATTGTAAGAACATAAATGTGGTTTTAGTCAGTAAAAGACTTTGCCCTTTGCGTTCCTGGACCTCCTTCGAAAGGGAAATCTGTAGGTTTCCCTTTCGAACGTTAACCCATGGCCCCAGTAGACTTCGGCCCTACTGAGCCCTTACGAAGTGAGATAATCGTGATAAACCACTGGAAAGCTAGTCCTAAAATAAACTTGGAGCATTGAGGTGACACAATAAGAAAAAAATCTGTAATAATACTTTTACTTTAAAATAAACAACAGCTAACAATCGCGGATGTTGGAATCCCGTGTAAATTCTTCCTACAGTCCATTTCTTCATGAACAATAGAATTATAACGTCGCGCTGTGTTATGTAGTTGTAGCAGACAACCAAGCTAGATTCGTTATTCAGTTACTAGCCTAGCTTTTGTACTAAACTGCTAGTTAAATGGTGTAGTTTAATACAAAAGCAGACGGCTGCTTGAATGATATTCAGCTACTCAATAAAACAACTTGGATCGATAACGTTTATTTACTTACTTAGCCCAGACATTTAAGAGAGGTTATTATAAGACGTAATATTAATTTTTATTAGATGATCGTAAATTACAGAAGCTGATGAAGAACCTATTTATGTCGGCAGGGTTTAAAGGAACCTAACATGAAGCATAATAATGGTTATCTCTCCTTCGAGGCATACCTTTCCGTCTTTTTTCGTCACATGGATATTCCATTTTATGAACGGCCTGATGTCAGCAAAACTGTAAGGACCCAGCAGGGCCGAACGCAAGGGAAAGAAGGAACATACGAGTGGGTTTTAATCAGTAAAAATCTGGCACCTCGCGTTCCACCCTAGGGCGAGAGAAGTCATTGAATGATTTCCCACCTAAATAAAAAGCACTAGTCACAAGCCACAGCCATTTCATTAAATGTAGTGTTAGACGTAGCGGCTGAACGCCATTCAAGGTGCAAGTTGATCAGTGCCGCTTAGTCATCTGGCAAGGCTATTAGATATCTGAATGACGAATTAAGTTAGTTGGCTGTAACATAACCACCTCGTGCACCTCCAGTAGGTACACGAGGTGGTTATGTTACAGCCTATACCATAAGTATTAGGCCGTAGCATGAAATCTAAAACTATATAATTATAAGACTATTCTAGTGCTTACTGCCGCTTATGTAAAGCCATTAGACTAAAACAGATTATGGAATTGTTATGCTATGATATCGAATCGATATCTCTATACTAGTAGAGTATTAAGGCGTATAGTCCCTTGAATATCTAGCCGGAGTTAAATGCACACATACTCGTACTGCTGCCTGTGCCCGCATAGAACCCCGCTAACCTTTAAACCCCATTTTCTTTGTGAAATATTGATTGATTTACATATGCTATGTACATTCTGAAACATATTTCTAAAGATCAAAGCCGTTTTAAAGGAGTAGGGAAACCAACGAAAAAATTTCCTGTAGTTAGGTATTTTTTTTTTTTTTGGCAAAAGTATGAGTCTTACGAAAAAATCATATCTTGCTATTGTTATATATGAATTTATAATAAATATAATTATAAATTTTTCAAATCTATCCAAAGAGTGGGCTTCAGAAAATCACTGTTTTATGGCACTATATGGAAGCAAGGGCCTTAATAAGGCCTATCTAATGTCTGTTTTAGTAGTCGTCATGTTAATTCTTTTGTTTCAAAGGTTTTGTTTATCGCTTGTAATAAAATACGTGCTGCGATATTACGGCAATCTCAGTACCCTTTTGGGGAATTGTTCGTTGATGCATGGGAGGTGAGCGAAATATTGGGACATAATTTGGATGGAAATTGTTTTTCTTTTATGTAACGTAGGTTTTATTTGCTTTTTATGGATCGATGGATCGATATAATCATAAATATAAACAGTTGTGGATCAATAAACGAAAAAAATATCATAACATTTTTTTAACGAAAAATATTCAAAGTTAGCAGACTTAAATGAATTATAAGGTTGTTTTGTTTTTAAAGTCGTCCTAACATAAATTAAATAAGAAGAAAAGATGATAGTTATAAACTTGCAAGTTGGAGCAAAACGCACTGACATTTCATAAAATAGCTACCATAATAAATAAACATAAAATAGAGGACGAAATATTAAGTCAAAACCCTAGCCGACAATGTAATATAAAAAAATATGGCACATTCTTATAGTCATTAAAACCAATACAAAGAAAAAACTTTTCAAGGCTACCGTCACGAAATAGCATCAAACTTACACAACCACAAACATTCATACCCACACACTTTGCGACCACTAAACAAATAAAAGTCTTGTTTATTTTTAGGGTTCCGTACCTAAAGAGTGCCAACGGGACCCTATTATTAAGCCTCCGCTGTTCGTCCGTCCATCTGTCCGTCCGTCTGTCAGCGGGCTGTATCATATAAACCGCAAAAGGTTAATAGTTGAAATTTTCACAGAATGTGTATTTCTCTTACCGCTAAACACAATAAAGTTAACAATTGAACGAGAAATCGGTGAACAAACACAGAAAAAAATAAAACTTTTTGAAATCGGTTGAAAATTAAAGGGAGTTCCCATATAAGAAACGTTTTCGCAATTTTTCTATTATAGCACGGGACCCTTCATGTGCGAGTCCGATTCGCACTTGGCCAGTTTTTTATTTCTTATTCACTTTTAGTTTTACTAAATATTTTTTGTGTTATTGCTCACATCCGCCAATAATGAAGGTCCGGGATCATTATGAACTTCAACGTTTACGTTACGTCATAACGAGATGGTTTTCTTTCACATTATTGAAAGAGGCTCATGAGATACAAAATTTTAGTCACGAAAGAATTTTAGAAGGTAATTTTAGTATTATAAAAGATGTCGTGATGTGAAAATTTGTAAAGTTCACGTTCAAGTCCATTAGCTATTATGGATGTTTGGATGAATAAAAGTTGAGAATGTAAAATGGACTGTGACTAAAAATGGTTTTAGTCAGGTTTTTTGCGAGGTTTGATTGCAAAACCATTCCATTGTATATTATTTAAACTAATCTAAATTTAATGAGTAATTTAAACAATGTATACTTTCTTATTTCCAAACCATGTATGTATATAAACAATTAGCTAGGTTATTATCTGCGCATAATGTAGTGCATGCTGTACTTTTCTGTAAGTGATGAGACGCTTAGACGTAACGTACGTACGAATTATAATTTATTAGCATACTTAATGTTGAAAAGCCGCTGCACAGCACATGCGTCATTTGCTATGCTGTCCATCCTGCACTACATCCTGCAGTTTTCAAGATCTATACGAGGTCAATAACAGAGCCGTAGAGGTTGCCAAATACTGGTCAGAAAAAAATTAGTTAGAGTACATCGACACGAAAAGAAGAAGTTGAAAAGCCTAATAATAAATAAATAACTTTTCAGCGTGAGTTTAAGGCCCGTATTAATAAACGTTCCTCAGCCCAAGATCTCGTACTTGATACCAAGCTCGAAGTCCTGATCGTACTTATTAATAAACGAGATTCACAAGCTCTAGCTCAAGCTCAAGCTCGAGCTCAAGCTTCGGCTTAGGTTTACGTCATCAGCCGAGTGTTCACTGATTAATAAACAAAACTCGACACTTAGGTTTTCAACAATCGGCGTACTCGAGGTTCCAGATCATGAGTGTAAATCGACGGGACTTGAGGTCGTGATTAGCGTAGCGCGAAACATGGAGTTTGTAAATACTTTGAGTCAAATTAATTATTACGATAAAATAAAGTACTATGATGCTATTTTATGGCCTTTGCGATATAGTTTATGAATTTTTTTTATAAGGTATGCCTCAAATCCTATTTGATTGCCAAGTGAATATTTCAAAACACGATTCAGATTTGTTCAAGATTCAGTGTTTTATATAGTCTCACAAGCTTGAGTACAGTGCATTGAGCAGCTGATCTTGGTAACTGAGATTCTTTACTCATGCGTTTATTAATTAGCAATGATCTTGAGCTTCTGACATCATATAATCGGGTATCCAAAGATATCGCATTTGAGGACGTAGTTGAGCAACTTTTATAAATATGGGCCTTGGAGACCCATATGGGCCTTGCAGACCCATATGGGAATAACGGACAGGACAAGAAGATCATCATCATCTTCCTGCCCTTGTTCCGTTTTATTTGGGGTCACCGCAACACGTTTTTTTTCTTCCATTCCTTCCTGTCACTCGTCATGCCATCACTATCTTCCTTTTCTTTCATATCAGTCCACACACAATCCAACAATCTTTTCTTTAACCTCCCTCTACCCCTCTATCCACATGTATACTCATAGCGCTTTTACTAACATGCGTTTCATTCCTCCTCTTCACATGACAATACGAATACCAAAATAACAATATACGATTCCCCTTCAACTTTTCAGTCATTGGCGCCACTTTCAAACTTACTATAATATACTCATTCGTCCACTACACATCCATGTCAACATTCTTATCTCCGCTACATGCAATCAAGACAGGACGAGAAGATATCTATCCGAATTCCAAGCAATAAGAAAACCTAAGCAGGCGTGAGTTTTTGATACGTTTTGCCTTATAAATAATTTTAAAGGCATTATACGCATAGTTTAGTGACTAAGGCATAGTTTTATTTCCATAATATACACTAGTATAAAGAAGTAAAGTTTGTTTTTTTTTTTATTTTTTTGTTTGTAGGAGCTAATCTCTGGAAGTACTGGTCCGATTCCTAAAATTTTATCACCAATATTAGAAAGCTGCTTTATTTTTTAGTGACATGGGCTATATTTTATGTACGCGCGCGAAGCCGCGGGCAAAAGCTAGTATGATTATACATATACAACCATTCTAAAAAAAATATAGATTTGAAAATATAGTTTACGATGTGTCGATGACATTTACTGCTATAATCAAGGCTTTCTAAACCTACATGTGACTTTGACGCAATATCAGGATTACCCAGTCTTAGTGATTAAGTTTTTGGAAATGACTAGACCTTGTATTAGTGCCGTGAGCAAAAATAAACTAATTTATATTCAAAAATAATAAAGTGACGAATTCAGGTCAAAGAATTTCCAAAGTAAATTCGCTTAATTCATCTACGAAAGTGCAATTTGATGAGCTAAGTGTAGTTGCATAAAACTTGCAAGATTTTGATGAATATGTTCAAGACAAAGATGAGAATCAAGATTTTACATAAGACTGAAAATTGGACAATGGGGTATTTTCTTATGTTCATTTTTGTACAATATTTTTTACGATTCAACAAATAAGACTAAGTAGTTTCCTGAGACTTCAACAAATAATTAAAAAAAAAGAAATAGAAATGAATGGAAATGAGATAGTAGTCAAGCGGGAGCCTATCAAAAATAAAAAGACTCATTTTCGAGTTTTGCGCGTAGCGACACATTTAGCCATTATTTTTTTTCATATTTGACGCAATCAACATTTATCAAAATAGGTAATTTTTTATCCTAAAACTAATCAAAAATTGGTTGCCTGTAAAGTCGGTATACGGGCGAAAGTTTTACGTGACAACGACTTTTATGTCTGTCTCTCTCGCTCTTAGGCGGGCTAACCATGCCCGAGTGGAAGGGACGCGTGCCTCTCACTCGCTCTCATTGTGAGCGCATAACGTGAGCGGAGCGTAACGCAGTTTCTTGAAGTGTCACCCGGCAAACCAATTTATAAGACGTTGTCACGTCAAAAATTATTTTAGGTTAAAAAAATTACTTATTTTAAAAATAGCTGAATTGGATTCGGTAGCTGATTCTGTACATACTACTTTCAGGGTGTGCGTTTATTATTGTTATTATTACATATTTTAGGGTTCCGTACCTCAAAAGGAGAAAACGGAACCCTTATAGGATCACTTTGTTGTCCGTCCGTCTGTCTGTCTGTCTATCTGTCAAAACCCTTTATCTTGAGATCACGTGGAGGCACCGAGTTGAAATTAAAACTATATACTCATGTCTGCGGTCCCTTGAAGCTGTGAAAAAATCAAACTTCTAAGTTAACGAAAAAAAAAGGTACGGCCGTTTATGTCGCAAAAAACGTACCTACATTTCGACACTCTCGAGGTAATCAAAATTCATAGGGTACCTTCCCGTTGACCCAGAATCCTGAAATTTGACATAAAGCAAGGTCTTATAGCACAGGTATATCTGAAATATCTGAATACTGTAACTTTGTTGTTACGTCACAATTTTTTTTTTGCAATTCGGTAAAATCTGCGAGACTCCATTTGGGGATCGAACTATTTACATAGGTAAGTTTGTACGGAACCCTCAGGGCGCGAGTCCAACTCGCTCTTGTCCAGTTTAATTTTCTAGGTAATCAGCAAAAATACATATGATTCTGAACTCTATACCAGTACAATAAAGTCTATCAAATGTATCCAGCGCAGTAAAAGTGGATTGCCCTTTTGTTTTCTTTACAGCACTTTTGTTTCCAAATTATAGCTTACTTACTGATTAAAATAATACTGGGCTTTCTCTTACACCTGTAATGGTTAGATCTTCATTACAAAAGCAATTTGAGCTTGACGATTGCTCAGAAGATAGTTTTGTTTATATGATTATTATCATTATCGAGGTTCTAGGATTTTCGCAAAAAAATTAAAGTCAAAAGTAGGTATGTTTTCAAACGTTTAATATCTATTGGTTGGGCGCAGTGGTTCAGTGGTAGCCGAGTAGAGCAGTGGTGGCCGAGTGGTAACGGCCCCGACTTACGAGTTGTAGGTCGCGGGTTCAAACCCAGCCAGGCGCATTACTTGGTGTAATTTATTTCATCACCACTACTCTCAAAACGGTGAAGGAAAACATCGAGAGGAAACCGGCATGTCCTAGAACCAAAAAATCAAAGACATGTGACATTCACCTACCCGCACTGGGCCCGCGTGGTGGATTACGGCACATGCCCTCTCCTAGAGAGGAGGCCTGAGTCTCAGCAGTGGGAACATTAAAGGGCTGATTATGCTATGCTTATGCTAGTGGTTGAGCTATTGGCTGCCTCGTCGCAGCATGTCATGGGTTTGATACTTGCACGATACAAATATGTTTGTGGCCTACAGATAGTTGTTACAACTCTGGGTGTCTTGAATAAGTGAGTGAGCATAACCATGTCTATGAATGCATACACAATACAGGAGTAACTTCTAGTGTAGGGCTGCACCATAAGTTAAAAAAAAATCTAGAAGCAAACAATTTTAAACCAAGATCATATTAGTCACAACACATTTTGTCTTTATTACTAAGAAGCTATTCTTACATATCCTTATATTCATAGCTAAACTCATACTTAAGTATCTTAAATAAATAAATCACTTAAAATACCTCAATGCACAACGTCGATCGGATATTTCGTAGCTACACGACTTCCTTCTTCAACGGACTTATCTTTTTAAATGCAGATCTTATCAATTTTTTGCCCGTTCGTTATTGATTGCCTTGTCCTGAAGTTCAGTGACATGGTTAGTGGTTAACCAATTAGCTACTACGCTTCGCGTCGTGGGTTCGATTCCTACTCGGAATAAATATTTGTATGGCCAACAGATTGGTTCCGAGTTTCGGGTCTGGGTATGTTTTGCATGTGAGTTTAAATGTATGTAAACAAACCCACTATACACGAGTATTTCCTTTTTCCTTCCCAAGGTAAAAAAAAAATGTTGAGCAAAAATATTTTTTTTTACTCAGTGTCACACTCAAATTTATCCATCCAATTTTCAATTCCACTCCAATCAATCAATTCAAATTCCAATTTCTAATTTTCAATTTTTTTTTCAATTTTTCTACTTCACTATTCTTTCTACTTTTCAGAATGAAGTAGGTACATCAGTATGTACCTACTTCATTCTGAAAAGTAGAAATCTTGATAAGGTTTCGAAAATGAAGTGGAAACATGAAACTCTACTTTTCCATAAATACTCCAAGCCGGAACGTCAATCAACACTTAACCAACTTAACCTTCCCACAAATGAGTGACTTGTCGTGATCTTTTTTCGCACGCACAAAAAGTATCTCGTCAAATTGTCACATTATAAGATTTCTAGTTGCGCGACGAATATAAGCAATTTAACTATAATTTTGTCTGTTTAATATTTTAGCACGTTTTGTGGTTGAAATCGTGGACAACCACTTAAACACATCGTATACACGGTGTCTTTAACATCGACGCACAAACTAATACCACAGATCCAGTGCATGATTCTGGACCATGGAAAAATTAGGAAAATGCCGACGAAAAATTCCACCACTGGGAATTTTTCGTCGGCATTTTCCTAATTTTTCAAAAAATCTATACTTTTTTAAATTGAAACTGTGTAAAATCGTTATTCTAGCAAAAAAAAAATTGGTTGCCTGTAAAGTCGGTATACGGGCGAAAGTTTTACGTGACAACGACTTTGAGTGGTAAAATAATTTTAATGTGAATATTCATTCGTATAGTAGGAAGAAGGATGAAATAATAGTAACAATTTAAAACATTTATTTATACAAAGAATTATATTTAAAACATTAATTTATACAAAGAATCTCGCACTGAATTTCTCTCGCACTTTTTATGTCTGTCTCTCTCGCTCTTAGGCGGGCTAACCATGCCCGAGTGGAAGGGACGCGTGCCTCTCACTCGCTCTCATTGTGAGCGCATAACGTGAGCGGAGCGTAACGCAGTTTCTTGAAGTGTCACCCGGCAAACCAATTTATAAGACGTTGTCACGTCAAAAATCATTATTGTAATATATATATGGTTTATTGGTACTTATATATAATCTTGTATTCGTCTTCTCTCTCTCGTTTATTGCACCTACCACTATTTGTCTCTGAATCACCCAAAGGTTGACTGGTAGAAAATGCCTAAGGCATTAAGTCCGCCTCTATACTTTTGTGTGCATAAAGCATTTAATAAATAAATACCTAGGCCTGACATACTTGTATCATAAACATAATCATCTTGTCAGGGCATTATAGGTCGTATGTCCACTGGTAAAAGTGGAAAAGGAGGCCTTCTTTCAATTTATCTGTCAGTCTTCTGCTTCGTGACTTGCAACGAACGATGATGTTTCCGTAATCACTTAACTAGACAGATTGATTGTTGACCTATGGTGACTTATGATGCTTATCATCCCGGCTCTCAAGGAGATGTCAGCAAAACCGTAGTGGCATAGCAGGGTCGAAACCTACTGGGGCCATGGGTTGTGCGAAAGAAAACCCTGGGGCCCTGGAACGAAGGCAAAGAAGGAACATAGAAGTGAATTTTAGTCAGTAAAAGTCTGACACGCCCTCCCGCTTCGCTCTAGAGCGAGAGAAGTCATTGGATGATTACCCAAATAAAAAAAATTATCCGGGTTAGATTTGTCCAACAAAATAATAATGAAGGCTCACTGACATTGGGTGGGCAGGACAAGTTCGGCGGGCAGCCAAAGTCATCCAAAGACCCAGCGTGTCTAATCAACTAAAAGTAAACAGCAATAGTAAAAGCATCTTAGAAACTTTTCCATTGGGTTTGGTTTGGTTACATTTATAATCTGTAACCCAAGAGATGGTTCCTACCAGAGATGGTACGAAGGGTCGATTCTAATTCCGAAAGTTCGAAGTTCTAAAATTCCATTGATTTTGCACCTCTGATTCCGATTTAGGTATCGATTAAAATTTTAATCGGAACCTATGTCGGATGACGGTACAAACAAGTTTTTGATTAGTTTTAGTATTGTTTCATTTGACTCTTCTACCTCCGCCGCTGCTTCTGATTTCAGTTCCGATTCCAATAAACCAAATTTAAAAACTCTAGTTCTAAATTCGGTTCCGATTACCACTTCCGTACCTACATCCCTAGTTCCAATATAGGTACGTCCCTTCCTTATCAGAAGGTATGTGTTCTTAAAAGCTACGACTAGAAAATTGTAACATAGCAATCAATCAATCAATCAATACGTTTATTTGCATAGTACAGGTAAGTATAAAAAGGTGTTAAATATACATAGGTATAATAGGTGCGCTGTACTATGGCCTAATAAGGTGTGCAAATTTATTAATTAATTTTAGAATTTCATTCTAACAAACTAGACAACTATTATTGAATCAAGATTAAAGTCATATAAATTCACATTAAAAGTAGTATGTCATAGGTCAAAGATAAATAAATAAGAAATGTCAAGTGGATGATATACATGTGTCGCATTAAACAATCAAATAAAAACAAAAAAGAAAGTCCATTCATAGATAAAATTAAACATTAAAATAATCAATTTAATTGGACCAATCCAATTAAAACATTAAGTTATGTCACATTATTATAATTGTTGTCATAATTTTATAATAAATTACTATCATTATCATAATTGATATACATTTGTGTGAGCTATTACTGCATATCAATATTTTTATCCTGCAAATACTCCTTGACATTATAGTAACATTTATTTACTAATAATTTGTGCAGCTTTGACTTGAAATGTGGAAAAGATAAGCAAGATTAAGGTTTTAGTTTTGATGAAGATCGTATAAATTGCTTATTTGATGTTGACCGTTCCTACTACTTAATATGCAGTCATTGCAAGCTATCCAAGAGAAAACGTTTAATTAACAAAAACAGTATTTAGCGCCAATTATGTTATACACCCGCCTAAGGTTCGCCGCTGAATCAGTTTCATTCGCTACTTTCGCTTTACCCAGGGATGGTGAACCTAAACACGCCTGCCATTCGTGGCACGTCGCAAATAATTCGTGGAAACTAATATAAGATTGAACTTATATAAAAACATAGTTGTCACTGTCAATTCATTCAATGTCGAAAAATCCGAAAATTATAGGTTTGTTGCTTCAAAAATTACATATTTTTTGAAGTAATAATAGGAAGTATTATAAAAGTAAATTGTGCTTTTATGAGCGATCAACTGCAGAAACGATAAAGTTCGGAATAAAATCAGCCGTTCTAGGTTCGGCGGTATACTACACCATTGATAAGGGAGTATGGAAAGACAGTGCCACTACAGCCGCTTTATACGAAGAGCTCGAAAAAGGATTTTCACCTTATGTTGGGGAACTTAAAAAACAAATACCATACGAGCTACCACCACTTCCATCACAAGATCGAGTATCGTACCTGTTGAAATACTATTGGAATAGTGGACTGAAGGCAACATTCAGATTCTTAGTTGACCTTCCTATACACACTAGTAATGTGGCAAGCAAGGCTTACGAATATGTTAACTCTGCCAGGCGAACAAAGCTGTAACTACAAAACAAGAAAACAAAAAAAACAAAATTGTATTTATTCAAAATGTGATTATTCTTAATGTTATTGTTAATAGTTATTTACATTTTTTTATTTTTGAGTCGGGAAATTGTGTTATAACTCCTCCCGTTCCGGGTAGAGCGACAGGGAGTGTTAGAGTTTTACTGACTAAATCCACCTGTGTTTCTTCAGTTGCTCTTTGCGCTCCAGGGCCACAGTAACTCTTTCGAATCCCGCAGCATGCAACTGTAAGATTGCTAAACCTTCGGGATGGAAATAAATAGTTAAGTTTTTTATTTATTATACCCCAGCGAACGCCCGGCGTTCGCTCGCTCATTGTCTTTCTATTGTGTCCTAATTACGGTACTCGAAAGGTTAATTATTGATAGATTCGCATTTGACAGATAGTGGTCGTCGGATGGTAAGCGATGACGTGGTCAAGGATGGATCACGGATAGCATCTAGGGTTTATTGTCCTTTAAATCACCAAATCTAACTTATTTTGTAGCCCGACTTGACCGCATTATTTTCTTTTTATAAAAAAATGTCACGGGCGCCAATAAAGGTTACCCATCCCTAACCTAACCGGTACACCACTACTAATAAGCATTGTTTACTGGCTTTAGATGTCCAAGTTCTATACGGCAATTCAATGGCCTCTAACATATAACCTAGGTTTCATTTCAGGCGAAAAGAAAAAAGTAAATTATGCCAATAGTTTGCATTGGCCTTTACAAGTAATTGTTCAGTAATCGATTGCTAGCAAAACTGACCACTAATCAAGTTGATCACTCACGTACCTATTTACGCATCGTTCTCCGTAGGTATTTAACGCATCCACTTTACATGGCCTTATGAAGCGATCAGAAAATTCTACGCTAATCACCGTACCTACGATACAGCTATTAGCCGCATATAAAAGTGTTTGGATGACGTCCACTGGATCGGTTTCACTGCGTACTTTCTAAGCCAGTGGAGCAACTCGGGCGCACCCGATGTCTCTTTACGCACTCCCTTTTGTAATCCATACCTGTAGTGTTAGGTATCTTCTTTACGTTCGTTTTCATTTACCGTGTAAGTGAGATGGAAATTAAATCAAGTTGTAAATTAACGAAAAGAAAAGATTTTTGTGATATTAATTTAAAAATAAATTGTTTGCTTGTTTTCATCAACTGTCCTGTTTTAAATTGTTATTCAAATTGTGGTGTACAATAAAAATAAGAAGTTGTAATGATCACATAATATCATGATAACATCAACGTCATCGCAATTTCAGCCGAAAAACTGTCCACTGCTGGACATAGTTCCCTTCTTACCTTCTGGAGTAGCCGCAAAAGTTCCCCATATCGGCTGGTAGGCCACCCACTAGGTAGACTAATGATGTGAGGATATGTGCCTATAGTAAAACCAGTACCCAGGATACTTATCAATCGCGTCCTGGACGGAAACCGGTAGAAGGCCTATTATGGGCTGCAGGATTGTTTACTTAGTTCGATTTACCGCGGCCATGGAACACAAAGGACAAGTGAAGGAACACAGGTGAGTCTTAGTCAGTTAATAAAAAAAAACTGACCCTCCCTGTCGCTCCAGCCAGAGTGGAAGAAGTTATTTAATGATTTCCCACCTAAAATCTTTGTTGCTAGAATATACGAGTAACTTAAGTTTTTTTTCCAGGAATCGGTATATCATTTCCAGGAGTTGGCTGTCTCTGCCATAGTCATCTTCTCTGCTTACATCTATGTATATAAAACCTATGTAAATTGTACCTACACTTCTCATCAGAAAAATCAAAACACTTCCGTTTTTATGGTTTCTGTCCTAATTTAACACAAAAGAGTTATCATTCCATGAAAAAAGTCACATGATTGTATAGCTGGCAGTTTGGCCATTACAGTGATACGCGAAAGTTCTAAATTCAAAATTAGAATTTCATTTGTTTATCCTATAAATGAAATGATTCACTGTTTTGAAGTTAGATTACAATTACAATTAGAAGAAAGTTGAAGGAACGAGGGCTGGTACCGCACAAGCCAGCAAACGGGCCGAAATTAACTGCAGACCATCGAAGAGCGCTTCTTAACTTTGCACATGAGCACCTAAATTGGTCATACCTCCAATAGAACAAAGTCCTCTTTTCTGATGAGTGTAATATTATGCTGTATGGTAACGAGGGAAGGAACAAGGTCTACAGAAGAGGTGGAGAACACTTTGCACAATGCTGCATTGAAGAAAAGGTCAGCTATGATGGCGGTTCGTGGACGGTTTGGGGAGGAATCAGCGCCGACGGTAAGGCAGACCTTGTCTTTGTGTCTGGGACACGTCTGCCTACACTAAACAGTCATCGGTACATCGAACAGTGTCTTGAGCCTCACGTGATGCCCTGCACATTTTATTGGCAACGGTTTCATATTCATGCACGACAATGCTAGGGCTCACACCGCGAGCGTCGTACGAGATTATGTTACCAAAGTCGGTATCTCCATTATGGAATTACCAGCAAGAAGCCCGAACATGAATCCGATTGAACATCTATGGGATGAATTAAAGAGACGAATTCGTGCAAGAGATCCTGTCCCAGAAACACTTAGCCAGCTGCAAAATGCTATCCAAGAGGAATGGAATGGAATGCCACAACATTTGATCGTGACAAAAAATTCATAGGGTACTTCCCATTGACCTAGAATCCTAAAATTTGGTATGAAGCAAGGTCTCATAGCACAAGTGTAGGAAAAAATCTTAAAACTGTAAATTTGTAGTTACGTCACAAAAAAAAACTTTTTTCTTTTATGCGATTCGGAAAAATCTTCGTAACTCGTTTCGGGAATTGAACTGTTTTCACAGGTAATTTGTACGGAACCCTCAATGTGCGAGTCCGACTCACACTTGCCCGGTTTTTAGTGTATTAAGTATCACACGCCGGGTATTCGCTGATAATATAATCTATAAAAAAAACTAAGCCAAACTTTTCCTACGCTCTCCAACAGTTCAACTTCTAACATACTATTATTTCATCTAGTGCAAAAAAAAATACAAATTATAATGCGCAAGAAACATTTTGACTTTTTTCCACACGCACGTCAATCACAATTTCACGCTTGAATGAACACATCAATCATCGACCACACACATACGAATAATTTGACATGCAAACGATTTAATACATAATTTAACCCCGTTAGATGCTCTAGTGACGACTTGATAGAGCTACTTTCGTTTATGTAACACGTCTGTGAAAAAGACAATGAGGACTTTATGTCTGTGTCAATATGCCTTCTATTTATCGAATATATTAATAGTTGCTTTATTGTCGTGAAAGTAATTCGTATTAAAGTCGAGGTAGTATTTAATCGAGGATCGAGTTGAAAGGGATTCGGCTCAAACTCAATCGAGTTAGACAACATTTTTAGTAAGAACTTGCACTTTTCCCGCGACTTCGTTTGCCCCTTAAACCATACTTTGAGGGTAGTTTTGAAAAACTAACAATGATAGTCTTTATTATTCATTTTGCTTAGAATTTATACCAAGTTTCAAATTTATTAACCCAAGAAATAAAACCTCCTCCATACAATCTTTTAATCCTCCTAAATTGTTCTAATGGTACCACCGTTCTGAAAACAAATAATGACTTGAGCTTTATTATTTACTTCAACTTTATTTGTTATTATTTGTGCTAACTTTCAAGTAGGTATTGATTGACAAACGGAATAAGATTTTGCATACAAACGAAATTCTCCCTTTTGACCCTCTTTAAGATTGAATTTCCCTCTTAGGAAGCCTTGCGAAAGATTTCATGTTCCTAGTCCCAGTAGTTTCGGCTGTGCATTGATAGTCAGTCAGTTTCTCCTTTTATATATGTTGTGGCCAGATCTTAGAATTGATCACTTCATGAAATGGCCAACTAAAACCGACCAGATCGTTAAAACGTTAATATTTGATGATGTGTCAATCCTTGTTTGGTCATATCATTGATGTAGGATTTCTATGATAATGAAAAGTCTAAAGAAAGTAGGCCAAACGAGGATTGACATATCATCAAACTTTAACGTTTAAAACGATCTGGCCAGTTTTATTTGGCCATTTCATTAAGTGATCAATTTCTAAAATCTGGTCACGACATATATACAATATTAGTTTTAGTATATGCTAAACCCGAAATACGTGTCTAGTAATTTTATGTAAAGAATCTATGTACAAAATTTCATAACTGTATCATGAAAACTCACAAAGTTATAAGCTTGTTATGTTACCTGGTTAACCGCACAAATACATAGTCACCGGGCCATCCAGGCGACTGAGAGGTTGTTTTGCTCCCGCATCCAGCTGTCCGCTGACTCTTAATGCCCGCCATGACCTGCCGTGACCTGTGTTGTACGTAGTGTCGGTACTAGCCAACTTGTGACATTTTTTTAAATATTTTTGGGAATAAATATAACATGGAGTAAAAATTATTGGAATCGATTTAGTTACTGATTCTGAACAAACTATATTCAGGTTTCGCATATACTAAAAACTATTTCCGTTTGAGGCAAATTTGAACCCTCAAACTTTTATACCAGTATTTTACATGGAGTGACCGCCTATCTGTGACAATTTTTGCTATTCAAAATAACCACTGGCCCAGTTTTTAGAAGGGGAAATCATCAAATTACTCCTCCTCTTTTTTTAGGTGCCAAATCATCTAATGATATCTCCCTTTTCGTGTCAGAATTTACTGACTAAAACCCACTCCTGTTCCTTGTTTGCCTTCGTTCCAGGACTCCGGGGTTCTCTTTTGCATCACCCATGGCCCCAGTAGGCTTCGACCCTGCTGGGCCCCTAACTCCTCCCCTTCTGGGTGGAGCGAATATAGGTGTCAGAATTTTACTGACTACAACCCACATGTATTCCTTCAGTTGCCCTTTGCGTTCCAGGACCACAGGAATCCTTTCCCACAATCCCACAGCCCTAGCAAGAATATTATTTCCCCTGCAGACAGAGTCATGAACTCAGCTTGTATGCCTATAATAACGAGTTCGTCTAATTTAGCTTTAACTTCAAATCGATTTTGGCAGGAGGACGTACCGAGGCTGTATTACTATAATTATAACACAGTGCCTCTAGAATTGCTTACAAGTATGAATTATATCAGTATAATAAGTAGGTGCTTTATGTAAGCTCTATTTTAATATGATTATTATGCATACCGTGAGATATTGTCTACGTTTTGTAGGTCATAAGCAGTGAAAAACACTGTTTGGATGACGCTACATGTTACATGAAACTAAAAAAACTAGGCAAGTGCGAGTCGGACTCGCACACTGAAGGTTCTGTATAAACTTAGCTATGTAAATAGTTCAATTCCCGAATTGAGTCTCGAAGATTTTTCCGAATCGCAAAAAATGTTTTTTTTTTGTGACATAACAAAAAATGTGCTGTTTTCAGATTTATTCCTATGCCTGTGCTATATGATCTTGCTTTATACAAAATTTCGGGATTCTGGGTTAACGGGAAGTACCCTATGAATTTTGATTCCCTTGACAATGTCGAAATATACGTTTTTGGCGACATAAACGGCCGTATATATTTTTTTCGTTAATTTAGAAGTTTGATTTTTTCGCAGCTTTAAGGGACCGCAAACTTAAGTATAAGGTTTTAATTTCAATTCGATACCTCCGCGCGTTTCCGAGATAAATGGTCTTGGCCGATAGACAGACAGTCATATAGAGGGACAACAAAGTGGTCGTATAGGGGTTCCGTTTTTATCCTTTTGAGGAACGGAATCCTAAAAATATATGGTCGCTTCTATAGTTACAGAACTGGTAAAGCAAGATTCGTCTACACTTCTATTAGCATAGTCTACTCCAAAAAACAGAATGCGAACAATCAAATGGACTCTCATATTCTGATTCACAAGACCACAAATAAATGAACTCAAAGAAAAAGCAGCTTCTTTGAATATCTTACACGTTCTTCTTCATAGAGACTTTGGTACGAGTACAAATAATTTCATTTATGCACATTTCATCAAAAGTTTCTGTAAATAGTTAAATTGAAATAAATACAATACTTTAAGTTTGACAAATAAAGAAAAATATAGCGAACCAAGTTGATTTATAATGTACTTTATTGTATACTATTACAAACATAAAAACCGGGCAAGTGTGAGTAGGATACACACTGAGGGTTCCGTACAAAAGAGCCGCAATTTTGTATTGAGAAGTATTTACAATTATGATCAATGAATTAATTTCAGAGAACTTTAATCAAGATTCTGATTGACGACAATTTTTTTCCACAACTTTCAAGGATTTAAAAAACAAGTATTTCCTGGAACAAGTTTTGTAAAATATTCAAGTACCTAAATCACGGAATTACCGAATGTTAACAGTTTTCAGGCGTTATCTCTTTTTATTTTCGCGTTGCCCTTTCGTCAAACATCGCGTTGGATTGCGTTAGATGAAGTAACAAGTTTTTAAACCATGCTCGATGTTGACGATAGGCGAGTGAAAAAGGGCCCTCTTAATTAGCAAAAAGATGAAAAATTGGCTCCTGTTATTTACTGCACAACATTATCAAACCTATGTAATATAATAATGGAAACATATCTAGTAATTTAAAGTTGTGTGTACATCATAATTTAGCCACGCTGTAAAGTATTAATTAGTACATCATTTACATGGAAACTAGACTTGATGAAAGTAGTACTTGCTGATAGACTGATTAGGAACTTTCATTACACCGGTTTTTCAATATTACTTATATTAAATTTTGTTCTTGGTTAGTTTAGTGATTTCAATTACGATCAAAGATTTATCAGATTCAAACGTTAGAATTTATTAAAAATTAACGCCCTTTTTTATTATTATGTATATTATGTGGACTATGTGCATAGCTTTTTCCTTTTCTGTACTTTTAACATTATGTCTGGCAGCTTTGAGTGTTTGATGCGGCCTACCCAAATGTCCGTTATTTGATATTGCACGTCAAGTCGTTGAGCTCCTTAGTAGTACTGAGTTTGAGCTACACGAATACTGACAAATGTTTGCACTGACTGCACAGGTCCACTCAAATCTGTGCGGTTCTTTATTCAAAAGACCATCTGAGACACTAATCTGCATGGCTCTCATATGATTTGACCATTACATGTTATCTGTATGGACTTTAAAAGAGACTTTGACCTCTGAGTTTGTTTCGGTGTTTCTTTTCAGGGTAGTCAGCTAGGAAATACCGGCCTCGTCTAGTTTAAACTGACGAAAAAAAAAATTGACGTGTAAAAGTGTTTTTTTAAAACCCATTTTTGCGAAATAAATATCATTTATCATTTATCTGCTGGAGTGGCTGAATGGCCTCATTAATAACACGCGTGAGAAAAGTGAGAGAAGAGTTTCCTTTATATCTCATTTTACTCTAAATAATCCTATTGTGTTCTCAATTCATGCTCGATAATAATTTATATCTACGTCTCATGGTTGGTTTTAAAACACTTCTTTTACATTCAAGGTATACCCTATATCTGCACGATTACCGGCCACCGTAGGCGCGGGCTTGCGGGCGGCGAGCAATGGGTAGCTCGCCGTCCGACAGTCCGGTAACCGTCCGGACCGAGCCCAAGTCGTCGACGGCGCGTACTGTTCGACGAAAGGCGAAGGAAGAGGAGTGGGTTTTTAATCAGTAAAAGTCTGACACTATCTCTCGCTCCACCCAAGAGCAGGGGATGTCATAAGATGATTTTCCCACCGAAAAAAACCCCTATAATCTGCAATATTGTTTGATAGAGTTACCGCGGCCTTGGTAACCGAAAGAAAACCTGTTTTTTTTTTTGGGTAGAATACCATCTTATGAATTCTCCCGCTCTAGAGTGAAGCAATTGAGCTTGTTAGTTTTACTGACTAAAACCACACCTCAGACCGCTGGTTTCTTTTTCGGAAATTCCCCGTTAGACTCCTATGGTTTTTCTGACATCTCTTTGAGCCGTGCGTGGAACACTACGCGCCGTCGATGACTCGGGCTCGGTCCGGAAGGTAACCGGACGGCTGGACGGCGAGCTACACATTGCTAGTCGTCCACAAGCCCGTGGCTACATAGGCCAGTAGTCGGGGACGCGGCGGCTGGGATGTGAGGTAGTCCGTTTCCTCACGTGTGCGGCCGTCCCCTTCGCCTCATATTCCTCTCGCTCCGGACCATGGCCTGAACCAGGGCCCGGCGCGAGAGGTCACCGCCGCCAATCGCCTCCACGAGGACACGGCGTTGCTCCGCCCAACTGGGGCACAACTCTACTGTATGCTCCACCGTGTCCTCCGGGTGGTCCGCACAATGGTGACACACGGGCGTTTCTTCCGCCTGAATCCGGTGCAGGACCCTCCCGAACTTACTATGCCCAGTGAGTACCTGCGTCATGCGGAAGGTGAGGACGCCGCGATGTCTTTCCAGCCACGTCTCAAAGAGGGGACTTACCGCCATAATTATGGCGTGCCCAGAAGGAAAACAGGTGGATTTTAGTCAGTAAAAGTCTGACCTCTCTCTCTACCCAGAGCAGAAGTATTTGATGATTTCTAACCAAAAAAAGGCATTATTATTTACCTCCATAATCACATGAGATATATCAGATATACATCTGCGATGCCTGGTAGATACTACCTAGCTTCTGACGTCTCATAAGTGTCCATGTAGATTTATATGATAATCATCATCATCATTTCAGCCGAAAGACGTCCACTGCTGGACATAGGCCTCCCCCAAGTGTCGCCACAATGAACGGTCCTGTGCGTCTCGCATCCATCGAACTCCCGCAACCGTTACCAAGTCATCAGTCCACCTTGTAGGACGCCTTCCAACGCTACGTCTTCCGGTACGTGGTCGCCATTCCAGAACCTTTCGGCCCCAACGGCCATCTGTTCTGCGAGCAATGTGCCCTGCCCATTGCCACATATGATAATACATTTATGTAAATTGTAGACGTAAAAGTTATTGGGGACCACTTATTTCGCCAGTCAACAATTTATACCTTTATTATATTATTATGACACATGATTATACAGCCTATATCAAATATTACCCTAAATTTATTCTTAAACGTTTTATACGCTATTACACTAGTCACTTGAAAGCCTTTCAATAAAATAATCTTCATCAAGAATACGTAAGTTATTGCACATACAGATGATCACTTTTATTATGACTGCTCTAGTAATAAATATATCTTTCAATGACCATTAGTTTTGCATTACAAGGTGGTTAATTTAAATAACTAATCATTCACGCCTTGCCTACACTCATGATGTGTGTAATCAGCCTTAAAATGAATTGCCTAATCTAATTACTCAGCGAGTACCTATACCTACATTCATCAAAAATAACGAGATCAATATATTGAATATACTGCTTTCATTGCTGCGTTAATCGTTCTGTGTATTTTGAAATATGGGCTACTTAATTAGTTACGAATACATACATATAAATAAAATTAAAGTGTCTTAATATTTTTTCATAATATTTATTTTAATCTGAATGCATATGAAAGTATATTCGAAACCTATAACAAAAAAGCATTTTTTTTAAATTGTCTGTCTGTTTGCTCCGGCTAATCTTTGAAACAGTTGGACCAATTTTAACGGGACTTTTACCTAGTAGATAGCTGATGCTGTAAGTAGTCACTAATGCTACTCTCAACTTCTTGACTTTGTGACCAAATGGCATTGTGCTGTTTTAAGAGTCTGACGTGGACAACGTCGCACCAGGCACCAGCTATCTGGAAACTTGGAAAAACAGCTTGTTTTTACGTTAGGAAATCATCAAATGACTATCTACCGCTCTGGGTGGAGCGAGAGGGGGTGTCAGACATTTACTGAATAAAACCCACCTGTGTTCCTTCATTTGCCCTTTGCGTTCCAGATCGACGGTAACTCTTTCGATCGAATAAGGATTTTAGCAAAATACCTCAAGACACCAGTAACAATGAAGAATTACTTACTGAAAATAAAAACAAAGATGGTGGGACGAGCTCGACACCTATAAGTGGTCCACACTTTCTCAAAACCGGGAAGAATAAAAATAAAGATGGTAGGACGAGCTCGACAGCTATAGGTGGTCCACACTTTTTTTAAAACCGGGAAGAATAAAAATAAAGATGGTGGGACGAGCTCGACACCTATAGGTGGTCCACACTTTCTCAAAACCGGGAAGAATAAAAACAAAGATGGTGGGACGAGCTCGACACCTATAGGTGGTCCACACTTTCTTAAAACCGGGAAAAATTAAAATAAAGATGGCGGGACGAGCTCGACACCTATTGGTGGTCCACATTTTCTTAAAACCGGGAAGAATAAAAATAAAGATGGTGGGATGAGCTCGACACCTATTGGTGGTCCATAATTTCTTAAAACCGGGAAGAATAAAAATAAAGATGGTGGGACGAGCTCGACACCTATAGGTGGTCCATACTTTCTCAAAACCGGGAAAAGCAGAAGAAGAGGAGGCCTTTGCCCTGCATGAAACAACACAGTTTATACATATAAAAGTCTCTAAATAATATAAAACAAAATCGCTTTCCGCGTCAGTCTGTGTATCCACTAACTCCTCTAAAACTATGCAACGGATTTTGATGCGATTTTCACTAATTGAAAAAACAATAAACGACAAAGATGTATGTATAATTTATACTAACTAGTCTATACTAATATTTATGAAAGGAAAGAATTATGTTAGTATATTTTGTTATCAATTTAAAAAAATTCTTAACCGATTGTAAAAATTCTTCCACAAGTAGAATGATATTACTTTATCACTGAGTAACAATAGGCTATATATTTCCCACTTTCACGAAGCCGCTAGCGGAAGTTAGTAATAAATAAGTGCAGAACCAAAACTTATCACCAATATCGATTTCATCATATAGACAAATCTAATTTATATTAGGAAGGATCAAGGTAACATCAACTAATTTTGCAAGACGCTTATCAACGCAGTCAATTTGAAAGCCATTTACCAATGCTCTCAATTAGTGAAGTTAATCTGTGTGAAGATAGACCGCATTTTTACATACACATACAAAACAAACTGCAGATTTCAATCGTAGCTCTGAATCTTTCAACATAAATAAATATCAGTATGCATAAGATCAAAACAAGTCAAATAAAAGTATAAACGTCTGAAGAAATGTGTAACATAAGATCATATTATATGATATGAAACCACAAAGAAACAGTGCAACCAAACCAATATTAAAAATGATCTTATTCCGTAGTCACGGCTGTGGTCAAAAACAATCAAGATCGCAAATTATTCAAATGACTTGCATACTACCTATGTCCGTAAAGAAGATTTTCTACACATACGAATTAAAAACTACGTAACGTTCTTAAACAAAACAAGAATATTGCGGAATGTATCAGTGTTGAAACAAGATCACATTCGATAACATAACAGAACTTCTGTATGGGTTAAAAGAACTATTAAAAAGTATAATAGCCATAATCACAGCTGCATATATTCAGAAACCGTAAGAGGAAAGCTGGTACTGGTAGACAAGTTTCTTAGTAGACTGGAGTTATCCATAGCTGTAAGTATATACTACAAAAGAAGAGCGAAATTAAGTCTTATTGACGTTGAAGTACCAAATGTCGAAATTAAAATTAAAAAAATAAAAAAACTATTCATATATAGATTGGTTCATTCCCTGCTGGAGTCTGTATTTCCTGATAGCCACAACCACCGGTTCTCTAAGTAAAGAGTGAATAGATGACATCTAGACAAGCGTGCTCAATCGTGGGCCACATCATCGCTTACCAGGTGAGATAGTGATCAAACGACAACGTACCCATAATAAAAAAATTGTTATAGAATAGAATAAACTTTATTGTACACCAAAATAGTAACAAAACTTTTACAATAACTTAAATCTTTGGGTACAAAGGCGGTCTTATCGCTGACAGCGATAGGTATCTATCTTGTTATTATATTTAATAATTAAGAATAATAATAACTTATTCTTGAATTATTATGCTGTATTAAAAAAAATACACTTCGAAGATTTTAGTATGCAAAAACGCTTTTATGTGATAAAAACTTAATTTCTAATGTCAGTAGTACCAATACTCCGTGTATTGGTACTACACCGTCGATATCATGTTTTGCCATGATTTTAGTTACTTGCAAAAGGTATAAACAGAATGACCTCGCCACCTATAAAGAAAAAACGTGAGACCTGTCTGTAGGATACGAGCAAGAAGTAAGTATATAAAACGCTAAACGAAGTCACTAAAAAGGATATTCAGGTAATTATTCAGTGTGCAAAAACTAGCAAATCTCAACTAATCTAGGACATGTGCGAATATCGTTAGCACGCCCAAATCTAAAATGCGTCTAATTACGATAGAATATTTTAGCGTATGAGACTTACATTACTAGAATTTAAAGATCAATTTATTGGTGTCGAAAGGCTTGCAGGATTTTTCAATCATTCAACTCAGCAGATTACAATCTAGGCACATAGACTCTCCGAAGTTGCGCCACACCCTTCGTTAAGTTACAAATAGTAGAACCATTTATTAGTTTCTTCACCAGGTATACTTAATATTACATAACTTATGCCTGTGGTTTTGCTCCAATAGCTTTTACAGAGAAAAAGTTACCTTTGACACTCAGTGATAATCTGATCACTTTCAAAGATGACTTCTTAAAAAATAAGCATAATCAGCGATATAACTTTTTCATTCCTAGGACTCAGGCCTCCTCTTTAAGAGAGGCGGGCCCTAGTGCGGATGGTGGATGTTACGTGTGTTCGAATTTTTGGTTTTAGAACACAGAGTTTCCTTCACTGTTTTGAATGAGTAGTGAATTACACAAAGTAAAACAAAGCTACCTGGTTTTCCGCCCACAACGTAACTACTCGTAAGTCGCTCTAAAAAATGCATAATATTCGCTCAGACTCAAAGAACTCGTTTTCTGCATTGGAAACACAGTTCGAAGTATCATCTGATAACTTGAATTTGAATCACGTGCAAACCATGTCACAATACACCTCTTTCTCTCGAAAACAAAGCTATGTTAAGCAGGGGCATCCGCATCGGTTACGTCACTATTGTATCGCGGTTCGGGGTTCACGCACGCTGACTTTTGGCAAGACATCAACGCACCAGGTGGCTTGGATCGTGTAGGGCTGTCACGGTTGAAAAGTTTGGTTTTCTTTTTTGACAAGTGTGTTTTTGTCGCTTCAATGCGTTTGATGAACGGAAGCTAGATTGATGATCGTGTTTTGTTTTGTTATTGTTTTTTTTTATCCACAGTACACGGGTTGGCCGCATCTTGAGACCGAAGTTCTAACACAATTCGTGGCGCTAAAACTGTGTTAAGCGCATAACTACTGTTACGGATCGCCTTCAAAGCTGTTAGCTTTAACGTCATCAGTCTCATAATGCGAGTAAACGATGACACACTTTGTGTTTGCTAAGGTGTCTCATAACGCTGTGCAGTATACTGATCAAACGACCCACGTTTTAGATTTTGTTACACGATAGGTAGGTACAGCATTTTAATAAGGGTCACTTGGTACATATCACGTGTCAAGTGAACATACTGACGGCTAACACTTGGCTATCCATACGTGGGCAAATAGGCGTAAAGAGTGACCAGCCAGTGTGGTGCGTGCCCAATAATATGTACCTGTCTTCTAATGTGGCATCTCAAAGCTGATGGAGTGATAAACGGTTTTGACTTTAAGAGTTGTTACATCAGTTCACGAATGCTCTCGGACAGGTGGGCGAGGATTGTCACTCACTGGACGTCTGAGGGAGGACGATGCCTCCGTCATGGTCTACCGAGGCGACGGTGGTGCGATGATCTGATCATGTTCTAGGGGCAAACATGGCAAAAGAAAGGGGAGACCCTTTCTCTGCAGAGGGACATAAAAAAATCTCGTGTCAGTGTTTGTTATTGAACTCCTCCGAAACGGCTTGACATTGGGCTTGATCGGTTTCTATGAATTTTTTTTTGTATATTTGGTTGGCCTGAGAATAGGTCATAGGATATGTTTTACCCTCCTACCTCCACCCTCTATATTTTCTTTGATAATTTATATGGCAATGCAACGTTTGCCAAGTCAACTAATAAAAAAATAAAAATAAACTATGTCTTCAAACTTGTACGTTTAATTGAATTATTGCAAACCCTAAAGAACTTTTTTTTTCATTTTTCTAATTCACAATACGACAATATCCAACTTAGAATCTGCGAAGACTTTGGCCTTTCAAGCGTTAAATAATAACATTCAATTTGAAGGCTACATTTTGATTTTGACTACGTCAGACCCACTAAGCTAGTCTAGACGATTGGGAAAGGAGTTTGGGGCAATTATGAAGAAAGATTTGAAAATGTTAAGTTTTGTCCTACTTAGCATAATATTCAGGTGTGTCTAAATTCTTTTGAAAAATTTATTGCTTATCAAATAATATAATTACATGTTTATATTTGGAGAACGACGGGCTGTGCCAAAACTGCCGCTTGTGGCTGCCAAAACCCTCAAGCGGCGCAAATACTGCCTTACTGTGTACCTTATCGGTGTTTACAGTTTTGAGCCGTCAGGGGTCGCTTGGGTCATGGGGTCCAAGTGCACACGTCACACTTTCGAAGATATTTCTTACCGACTGATCGACACTTTGCGTGACCAAAGGGCTGGCTCGTTCTTTACCCAGACAATTGGCATTGCCATTCAACGAGGCAATGCTGCCAGTCTTTTGGACAGCGTGTCCAGATGAAAGCGTCGTAGCGTGGTATAGTTTTAGTTTTTGCATATATCTACGTATACTTAAGTACATATTTGGTAAGTACTCAAATATTTTTTGTGCATATAATTTTGCAATTTACAAAAATAAAATATTCATTTTAAAAATAGATCGTCATATTTATATTATAATCACAATATATAATATGGATTAGAATTGATTTTAATTAATTTTATTAAATGTAATTGTTGATTTTATTTTATTGATTGTTGTTTCTTCATTAAGTACATCACATTGTATATTATTTACTAGAACAAACGAATTTATTATTATTATTATTTCATTAAATATAAAGAGAAAGACGCAAGTTGCTCATTTGGGATGCACTCAGATCACAATCGGTACCAGTACCAATACTACATGAATCTTATTCAAGACATGTATAATGCCGTTACTACCCCAATTTTAAGTCCAGCAGGCAAGTGCGAAAAGTTTAAAATTGAGGTCAGAGTGCACCAAGGATCTACGCTCAGCCCTCTTCTCTTCAACACTACAATGGTCTACCTTACAAAACTTTGTCAAAAACCACTGCCGTGGAATTTTATTTACGCTGACGATGTTGTTTTAATTTCGGACGATGTAGAAGAGGTCCAACAGAACTTCAATCACTGGATTGAGGCACTAGAAACGAATGGTCATAAAATCAGTCGAAAGAAGACGGAACACATGTCTTGCGTTTTTGACAATAACAGTAACCCCAACAACATCAAGATCTCAATAGGACCTGGATCAATAATTAGCAACGATGGCAAAATCGATTGGCAAAATGTTACTCATAGAACTACAACTGGATGGATGAAGTGGAAACAACCCACAGGCGTCATGTGTGATAGGAAAAGGCCACTTGTATAAGACAGCGATTAGACCTGTTGTCCTGTATGGATCCGAATGCTGGGCAACAAACAAACAGCTCTTAAATAAACTGCAGACAACTGAAATGCACATGCTTCGCTGGTCAGCGGGAGTTACACTACTAGATAAACCGTAATGAGTACATAAGATTCAGTTTTAAAGTTGCTCCGATATCCGATAAAGTTAAAGAGAAGCGCTTACGGTGGTATGGCCACGTACAAAGACGCCCAGATGATCAGATGGTGAAGCTTGCCCTTGAACTGCCTACGACGAAGCGCACAAGTGGAAGACCACCCTCCACTTGGTTGACGACGATCCAAAGAGACCTTTGAGAAGCTCAACTCGACACTGACATGGCACAAAATCGTGTACAATGGAAAACGAGGACAAGGAGGGCAGACCCCAAATAAATGCGATAAGGTCTAGCCAGAAGAAGAGATATACAAGAAAGCAGTGGAAATGATCTTCGAGTTTAGCGGGTCGTTAGTTTGATATAAGGCATTCACAACAAGTATTCCAGCACCACTGCTCTCAAAATGGTTGAAGGACTAGTACTAGGAGGAAACCGACATGCCCCAGAACCAAAAAATCTAATACAGGTGTGCATTATGGCCCAGTGATTTGAAAACAGGAGAGGTCTGTTTCCCAGCTATGACAAGCCGATTATGATGGTAGATAGCAAGTAATAAAAATATAATACAGAAAATCGTGGCTCTCGTTACATTAGTTTGGTATGAAAGTTTATCTTATGAAATAAAATCAAAATGTACATAATGTTAGGAGCATGTTATCTTTGTAACGGCAAGAATAGCCTGTCTAAGGCATTCATTACTTAACACCTGCAGTGGCTGCAGTATCAAAGATATTGCCGACATTAACTGCAGTATACATACACTTAATAAATCTGATGAAGTTTTTAGATGTAGATAACTTTTATACATTAAAATTGTGTGTAACTTGATATATTACTTAGGCTTATTGTTTAATCGCAATCAAAAGATATATGAATTTAAAGTGATCAAGAAGTAAAATATCAGTTGACTATATCAAAAGATATATGAATTTAAAGTGCTCAAAAAGTAAAATATCAGATCTTGACTGTTAGGACCACCTATCCGGCGAACTTCGTACCGACGAAGTTCGCCGGGTCACCTACTTAGTACATACTAATATTAACGATACTATTGGATCTTCCGCAACTAGAGGAATTACTGATTCCAATTTATACCTGCAATAAAAATCTCAGTTCCATTTTTCCAAAATCGCGCCTGTTTCAATCATTCCGCAGATGGTTCAGTTCCTGTATTTTACGAATCAATTGTCGAATATTGAAAACAGCCACTGAACTTCATTCGACAAAATCCCACCAAATATTCCTACGCGACAATTGTTGTGTGACGCTATACTTCCCTTTTCCCTTACAAAGGCGAACGGAAGCGTGGGCTGCGGCAGAACCTGTGTTGTCTAGATCACTTTCACGTCAAGGGATCAGTGTCCAACTACCGATAACTATGGTTAGGTAAGTGCGTACGGTAACTTGAGTACGGACGCGCGTGCGGAAATTATTTAAGCTCTGTTCGTGTTCATTTCATTTTAAACATTGCATTTGTAACAATTAATAGTACATTTGTTACAGATCTTAGTATAATGTTTTGAAGTCGCTGTAGGAAAATACAGCAGGCATGAAACCAGCTTGACACGGCGCATGATCCTGGGACTAGATCAGGTTAAGCTATTCGTATTCGTAGAACTGTCTTCGCTGGGAGGAACTCTCGGTATGACACAACGCACTCCACTTTGCTTATAATCAACGAATCATCGCAAATAAACACAGAGAAGAAAAAAAAGATATTGTATTTTGTGAGTCACGCAAAGGGCACCTAAAGAAACACGGGAGGGTTTTAGTTAGTTAAAGTCTGACGACACTACTTATCGCTCCACGCAAACTCGGAGAAATTACTTGATAATTTTCACCCAAAAATATCAATAAACAAAATTAACCAGCATGGAGATTGACGTGTACCTACTTGAATAAATGCCCAAAATAGCGTAGAAAATAGGCTAAGGGGGCTCAGGGGCTAGCAGCGGTTGGATGAGACGAGCATCAAGCTGATAATAATAACTGTATCCTTAAATATTACTGCAGATCCTTTACCTTGTGAAAACTTGCTTAAAAAAAAGTTGCATTCACAAATAGGTATGTATTTACACCACAACACCACAACACCACACACCACCACAACATATGACAACACCACCAAGACAATAGACATCCGGGCCCGCAACAACAATCCATAGACCATACAAATAGTTTTCATTAATAATGACGGTTTTTATGGTTGCACTCCTCCGAAATAGCTCTACACATTTTTATTATTATTTTTTTACATATTTTTGGTAGATAGAGATAGAGCAGTGGTGGCCGAGTGGCAGGCCCTACAGGTCGCGGGTTAAAACCTAGCCAGGCGCGTTACTTTGTGTAACTTATTTCATCACCACTGTTCTCAAAACGGTGAAGGAAAACATCGAGAGGAAACTGGCATGTCCTAGAACCAAAAATTCGAAGACATGTGACATTCACCAATCCGCACTGAGCCCGCGTGGTGGATTACAGCCCGTTCCTCTCCTAGAGAGAGGAGGCCTGAGTCCCAGCAGTGAAAAAATTAAAAAAGGCTGATTATAATATATAATACATATGTATAATATATATTTGGTAGATATGGGAATAGGTTGCAAAGTATTTTTCACCCTCCATTATTTAATAGCAATTTTTGATAATTTATACGGCAAAACTACGTTTTCCGGGTCAGCTAGTATATATGTAAGTCTTCTGATTGGCTTTGAGTTCTAGATTATATTTGATAAAATCTCAGCTTTAATGGCCATTTAAATTTTGTGTGGTTGCACTTTTAGTTGTAATTATGTAACATTTTAAAACTGATTTGCTACCGGGTAGATACATCATAAATGATCATCAATATAATTTTCTCTCATGTCCACGTCAACAAGATGTACCTACAAGCATTAATTATGTTATCACATAACTACTCGACATTTTAATAAGAAGTAATCTCATCACATACATACATTCGAGTTTTCCAACCTTAATCAAGTTTACTAGCAAGAAATGACTAATTAGTTTCACACGTAATTCGTTACTTCGACGATTAAAAAGAAACGCTGAAAAATACGAGATTTACATGCAAATTAGTCTACGATTCTTTAAACGCCTACGTATCGTGATGTTAATAGCACCAGATGAAATATTTATTTACCAGGTTATTTATTTTGATGTTAAAAAATAATTTTGCTAGATTTTGCGTTATAAAAAATCACAAGATCATGCAAATTCTTAGCAATAAACGTCCTGATTGGCAACGCTTAATTTTTATAGCATTACGAGTTTTAAATCTAGATTTATTGAGTCTAGCCAGTGGTATTAATTAGCATAAGTATGTGAACAGATGGATATTTAGACTAGCTTCCGCCAGTGTATTCGCCGACGTGAAAGGAGAAAATTGTCCCAAGGGAACATTCTTCCAGGATAAAAAATATCCTATGAGCTTTCCTGGACTTGGTCTACCTACCCGTGTACCAAATCACATCCAAATCCATTCAAATATTAACACATTCACAAACATAGCGTAATAATATTAGTGTGATAATATATAAAAGGAGAAACTGACTGACTGACATATATGTCAGTCAGTCAGTTTCAACGCACAGCCGAAACTACTGGGACTACGAACTTCAAATTTTGCACAAGGCTTCCTTTTATTGCGTAGGCGAGCGCTAAGAAGGGATTTTTGTAAATTTATTTTTTAAGGGGGTGAATCGAGATTCCAAAGATTGTATGGAGAAATCTACTTTCATGCGATCGAAGCCGCTTTCAGAAACTATAAATAAATAAAGAAGTTGGGAACATACAAATGGAATGGGATTGCTAATTAATAGGGTAATAAATTGACAGATAGGTAGGGATACTACATAAGTATTACCAAAATACCTGGGTTAGATGAAAACAGAAAACAAAGTGGTCTTTTTTATTAATCCCAATTTACGTTTAAGTTAATTTTATTTATTTGCAAACTATTATAAATATAAAAACCGGGCCAATGCAAGTCGGACTCGCGCACTGAGGGTTCTGTGCAAACTTACTTATGAAAACAGTTCAATTCCCGAATCGAATTACGAAGATATTTTTGAATCGCAAAATAGTTTTTTTTTTGTGACGTAACTACAAAATTTACAGTTTTCAGATTTTTTCCTATACTTGTGCTATGAGACCTTGCTTCATGCCAAATTTCAGAATTCTAGGTCAACGGGAAGTACCCTGTGAATTTTGATTCCCTTGAGAGTGTCGAAATACACGTTTTTTACGACATAAACGGCCGTATCTTTTTTTTCGTTAAGTCAGAAGTTTGATTTTTCCATAGCTTCATTGCTTCAAGGGACCGCAGACCTTAGTATATGGTTTTAATTTCAACTCGATACCTCCACGCGTTGTTGAGATAAAGGGTCTTGACAGACAGACAGACAGACAGGCAGACAGACAGACAGACGGAAAGGATTCCGTTTTTTCCTTTTGAGGTACGGAACCCTAAAAACTGGGCAAGTGCGAGCCAGACTAGCGCCCTGAGGGTTCCGTACAAACTTACCTATGAAAACGGTTCAATTCAATTATTAGACTGGCCTGTTGGTCTAGTAGTTAGTGGCCCTGACTGCTATGCTGGAGGTTGTGGGTTCGATTCCCACCCATGACAAATATTTGTGTGATGAGCAGGATCATTTGTTCTGTGTCTGGGTGTAATTTATCTATAATATGTTGTTATTTAAAAATATATAAGTAAGTTTATCAACTGTGTAGTACTCATAACACGAGCTCTACTTAGCTTGGGCCTAGACGGCGTTGTGTGATAGTTGTGGAATATATATTATTGTATTCTCGAAGATTTCGTAACAACTAATTTACTGTTCTCAGATTTATTCCAAAACCTGTGCAATAAGACCTAGCTTTATGCAAAATTTCAGAATTCTGTGTCAACGGGAAGTACCGTATGAATTTTGATTTCTTCGAGAGTGTCGAAATATACGTTTTTTGAGACATAAAAGGCCGTATTTTTTTTTCGTTAACTTAGATATTTGATTTTTTCACAGCTTCAAAAGATCGCAAACTTGAGTATATTATGGTTTTAATTTCAACTCAATACCTCCACGCGTTCCTGAGATAATGGGTCTTGACAGACAGACAGACAAAAGGACGGATAACAAAGTGATTCTATAAGGGTTCTGTTTTTTCCTTTTGAGGTACGGAACCCTAAAAATTGTGCTTATATTTTTAGTTTGAGCTGATTTTAATTTTTCATTATTAGAATTTCGGAAAGTTTTATCCTAGTAGTACCTATTATATCTGTGTATACCTATGTACTAATATAGATATAAGGGCTACATACTATCAAATGTTGTCAACCTTAAGTTGTTTTATTATTAATAAATTATATTATATTATCATATTTGTCTTTTTAATGATTTGAGGAACTTTCCGCAAACGTAAATTAACGAAGTAAAAAGCCATTTCAAACTAATTGACAGTAAGCTTATTTCTGAAAAGATATTTCTTAATACCTTAAATGTAACATAACAAGAAGACTCTCTACTCGGTTATCTCACAACCTTAAATCAAATGACACGGAAATCATAATTAATAATATCTAAGTGAACCTTATACAGTCGTACGCGAAAGTTGTTCCAACCACAAATAATATATGAAATAGGACTTGTATGAGGCCATTTAAAATTAATGGCTATTACGTGTGTATAGAGATGCGTTACAGATGTGCCGACCGGTCTTAACAGTAATACAGATTAACTAACTTGTACCGAGTATATAGGATATGACAAATATTAATGGTGGTGTTAAGTAACTGTGATAAAATCTCTGAGCAGTGCCGTAGTTAGCCTTTTAAACGCCCGGTGCGAGAGAACTGCCTCCCATAAAAAAAAACATCTTATTCGACTCGGACAATAAGAAAGATAATGACTATAAATAAAATATATGCGTGTCGTGATGCTTCAAACTCACCACCGACTAGTTACCTCTTGTGGCTGCTGGAGCCATGAGCACCTAAAAAATCAGCAATCCTGGTAGGGGGCGTCAATAACCGTACCTATTATGACGGCACACGATAAATATTATAGGTATTTATAAGCTATCCAAAACTTGGACTGGGTTTAATTTCTGCACCCCTCCAGGGTCTGCGCCCTGTGCCTGAGCACTGGTACTGCCAGGGTAACGGCCCTGACTTACGAGTTGTTGGTTGTGAATTTAAACCTAGCCAAGCGCATTACTTTATATAATTTAATTCATCACCGCTGCTCTCAAAATGGTGAAGGAACACGTCGCGAGGAAATCCCAGGAATGTCTCAGAACAAAATAATACGAGGACAAGTGACATCCACTAACCCGCACTGGGGCCCGCGTAGTAGTTTACGATTCCATTCCCTCTCTTAGAGAGGTGATGTGAGTCCCAAAAGTGGGAACATTATAAGGCTGATTATATTAGGTTACAAGATTTAAAAAAAAATCATAGACTTTTTACACCTCATATCATTAATGATTTCAGCAAATGTAATTCATAATTCTTTCTCTATCATCTTCAAATGATTGACTGAAATAGAACAACGATTTATTAGTTAATCACTAAATGTATTTAGTGATTTGTGATGCAACTGAGCTTAAATTTATTTTTGTTTCTTTATAAGCTACAATTTTTTTGTTATTTACCGAACGGGTATTTCCTTTTCAATCGTTCTTATCCATAATCCTCGGCAATAATGCACTCGTCGAGTCATCTTGAGCATCGACGCCGAGTTGCTAGCCTATCGGTTTTTTATCGTTTACATTTCGGGAAGTGTGCATCGGAATCGCATGATTTAATTCCGCTCAGCCCACTCCATCATATAGGTATGGTGGACAGGGAACCCATGAGCACAAAATGTTCTGGGAACATATTTATTGTACGTACAAACTTAGGAGTGGGACTCCCTACCGTAGTCTGTGTTTCCAGAAAGCTACCACCTAGGGTCTTCAAGTCAAGAGTGAATGTATTATTTCTAGGCAAGCGTGCTCCGTCTTCGACCACATCATCACTTACCATAAGGTGACATAGTCAATATTATTTAAAAAAAAAAACAATAAACTGCTACATCCATTCATTTGCAGGCTATGCGACAAGTCCAGCAAGACATTACACAGATATATAATTACTTAAACAATAAAATAAATAGCAATGTTAAAAATACACTTAAAACTTTATTTAATTTTACAACAAAACGGAAGTAACTAAAAGTAGCACAAAACTGCACTAAAATAAAGAAAACGTTCACGTCATATATTAGGATGCTTTTGAGTGCATCAAGAAAGGTCAGCAACATAAATATTTAAATTAAATGCTAATTTGTTAAATTAATGAGATCATTGATTTCCATTTAGCGTTTATTTAAATATTTTAATAAAATGTCAACAATAACATGCTTTTATTGACATGCTTTGAAAAAAAAAGGAAATTTTCATACCTTCTCTTTATTATGTAACACCAAAGTCAAAGTCTAAAACAGTCATCGTTAGCAACCATTTTAAAAAAGACTTTGGAAATCAGGATTGCGTTTTGATAGCAATCAATGAAAAAATGTATTCTATAAATATAGGTAGAGAGTAGAGACTTTAACCCGACTAATGCAGCTCCGAATAACACTGGTCGCGTCTACATTTTCTTTTTTAATTTGACAATCATCAGGTGCAGCCAGCATTTCTAATTAACCTCGCACATTAAGAAAAAAAGTAAAAAGTAGAAGCAAAAAATTGACCACCTCAAATAAATATTTCAAATCTAGGTCACTATTAATTTCCATCTCAATTACGAATAGATGATCTTCTAAAAAAACCCATCCCGTAACATAAATACCTACAAACTTGTAATAATATATTACACAACACAACATAAGAACATTAGCGAACACTCCCTATAAGGCAGGTGCGTTAGATTGCGCATCTTAGAAATGATACAAATAAACAGCGGGCAATTAAGTAAGCACGCAGCTTCCTTTCACTGCTGATATGAGGTGTCCGAACTGTAGTGATAACTAGAGGTGGGAAAAAGTTCCGTAGCAGCTCGGCTCCGTGAGCTCCATCACTTCGACGGTTCGGCCGCAACCAGATGTTTCAAAAAGTGAAAGTTAGAATGAGAGAACGATAGGAATAAAGAGGAGGAGGATAGAAAAAATATAGGATGATATTAGTATAGCAAGCTTCTTAATAATAGCTAGTAAGTAGGTAGGTACAAATGCAACGGTCACGGGCTTTTTTGAAAGAGTTACCATGGCCCTGGAACGCAAAAGGGAAACTGAAGGACACAGGTAGGTTTTAATCAGTAAAAATCTTAGACTTCGTCTCGGTCCACCCACCCTGGAGCAGAACAAGTAATTTGATAAGTTCTCCCCTCAAAAAAAGGTAACTATTACCACGGAATACAAAATTGAGTGGAAATGCCCCTACACTCCCTAAATACGGGAACCAGCACGATTCCACGAGAACCACTGTTGCCAACACGGAATATGACTATTAGGTACTCTCAAGGACTGCGGCTCGATAGGTAAAACACAAGTTTCTTCGGCTTTACCACAACTTTCGGCCTACAGCTTGACCTTGAGTCAACCTCTACTGATGATAACTCTTACGCCACTAGGTACGGTTATTACGCTAATTCTCACGTCCATCATACGGACAATTTCACCCAATTTATTAACCGCACAGCTTTGAGATTATTTTTATAAGAACTTGTTTTGATTCGTCGTGTCGTAAATTATCTTATGCAGACTTTTATGGCTTCAAGAATTTTATTTCACAAGTTTGGGTGTGTTGTTTCTAACATTCTTTTAACGACTCTTCTTCGTCACATGACTAACTTAGATTATTTTTGTCCATTGATTTTAAAGTTGCATTAATTTAAATTTTTCGTTTTTAAATTTATTTATGTACTAGCTGTTCCCCGCGGTGTCACCCGCGTCTTTGGTGCTCCACTTCCGTGGGTGTTAGCGTGATTTTATATAGCCTTATATATACTATTTGTCAAAGATTCAAGCTGGAAAAATAAAGCCATAAAAATAGATGGCAAGTACCTGAGCCATCTGCGATATTGCACTCCTAGCTAGCACCGCTGAAGAACTCAATGACATGCTAACAACTCAACATTTACGAAGCATTAAAGTCGGACTAGAAATAAATTTTGACAAAACAAAAATAATGAATAACAATATCTTAACCGTTTCCTTCCGCGTACCGGAAGACGCAGTGTTGGAAGGCCCCCTACAAGGTGGACCGATGACCTGGTGAAGGTTGCGGGAATCCGATGGATGCGAGACGCACAGGATCGTTCGTTGTGGCGACATTTGGGGGAGGCCTATGTCCAGCAGTGGACATCTATCGGCTGAAATGATGATGATGATGATGAATATCTTAACACCAATTCAAATATACCTGGGTAAGCAATTATCCTTTAGAGAGATAGACACAAAAGAGGTGGAGAGAAGGATCGGCTCAGCGTGGAAACGATATTGGTCATTAAAACATACTGAAATCTAAATTGTCCACCAAACTAAAAAAGAAAGTACTAGATTCTTGTGTAATGCCCAGCCTCACATATGGCTGCCAGACATGGTGCTTAACAGAGGAAACGGCTAGCAAAAATTAAATCTGTCAAAGAGCGATGGATAGAAGTATACTGAACCTTAAACTTTCGGATGAAATAAAGAACACTGAAATCCGGAAGCGAACACAGATCACAGACGCAGGCGGTTGCCTCCTTCTGCGAAGCAGTAATGCTAGCAAAGGAGGCGGCCGATCGCGTGAGGCAACGGTCCTCACGCCCCAACCGCCGCCGGAATTCCGATCCTGATTTCCGGCCACCGTAGACGCGGGCTTGCGGACGGCGAGCAATGGGTGGCTTGCCGTCCGGTCGTCCGGTAACCGTCCGGACCGAGCACAAGTCATCGACGGCGTGTAGTGTTCGACGCGCACCTCAAGGAGATCTCAGCAATCGTAGGGGCCCAGCAGGGTCGAAGCCTACTGCGGGCCATGGGTGATGCGAAAGAGATCCCGGGGCCCTGGAAAAAATTGCAAAGAAGGAACAGTAGTGGGTTTTTAGTCAGTAAAAGTCTAACACTATTTGCCGCTCCGGCCAAGAGCGCGGGATGTCATTAGATGATTTTCCCACCCGAAAAAAATAAAAAATAAAAAAAAGATCACAGACGCAATATACCATGTAAGAAAATTCAAATAGAAATGGACGGGTCACCTGTCTCGTTGTGAGGATGGAAGATGGACAAAGAGAGTAACAAAGTGGAGAGGGCCCAGCATTGGCAAGCGACGTGTGGGCCGCCCGCTCAAGCGCTGGGCGGATGACATCCGTGCTGTCGCTGACGAGAGCTGGATGAGGGAAGCTTAACATAGAGAAAAATGTTGGAAGAGGCCTTTACCCGCACAGGGGTTCCCTTTAATTGAATGTTATACATATAATATAATAACGCTCCTGGCATCTCAATTCCAGTCATCCTTAGAGTCTGGGTCGCTACCTCAGTTTCTAACAACTGGCGTTACCCATCTGCTCCATAAGACAGGTAGTACTGCGGAACCCAAGAATTATAGACCGATAACATGCTTGTCAACGGTCTATAAACTTCTTACGTCCATTCTGAGAACGAAAATTAACAAGCATATTGATAGCAACTCAATTATGTCTGCCTCTAAGAATGGATGTAGGAACGGGTCTCGCGGTACTAAGGAGCTACTCCTCATAGACATGGCCATAAGCCAACAGGTTCGTCGATCTCGCAAGGATCTGTCGACATGTTGGATAGATTATAAGAAGGCCTATGACTCTGTGCCACATACATGGCTTATGAGGGTGTTGGAGTTGTATAAAATAGATGCAACTCTACGCACCTTCCTTGAGTCATGTATGGGGCAATGGAACACAGTTCTTCGCTATCCAGGATGTCGATCGATTCGGAGGGACGAAGAGCCTATATGGATTAAACGGGGAATATTCCAGGGCGACAGTCTGAGTCCACTTTGGTTCTGCTTAGCCCTGAATCCTCTAAGCACATTGCTGGAGGAATCAGGCTTGGGCTATCGGTTGAGAAGAGGTGGTCAGGTTCTATCACACCTTCTTTACATGGATGATCTGAAACTCATTGCCCCCAACAAGTTACGACTGATGGAACTACTGAAGGTAACTGAAACCTTCAGTAGTGCCATCAGGATGGAATTTGGTGTGGATAAATGTGCAGTCATGCATGTAAAGCGAGGGGAGATTATGGAATCAGAGGGGATTCAACTCTCAGATTCCATACACTTTAGATCCCTCTCCTCGACCGAAACCTATAAGTATTTGGGTATGTCGGAAGCGTTAGGCATTAACGTTGCTGACATGAAGCAATCGTTGAAGGAGCGCTTCTTTGGCCGCCTGAAGAAGGTATTAAACAGCCTTCTGTCAGGTGGAAATAAGGTGCGCGCCTTCAATGGCTGGGTCATGCCGGTCTTAATGTACTCTTTCGGCATACTCAAATGGACTCAGACCGAGCTAGACGCTGTGGATAGGCGGGTCCGTACACTGCTGACCGCAAACCGGATGCATCACCCACGGTCGTCGGTGATGAGACTGTACATCCCGCGGAAGTGTGGAGGTCGGGGTTTTTTAAACGCGAAGACCCTGCACAACCGCGAGGTGTGCAGCCTCAGAGAATACTTTCACAAAACCGATGTGGGTATGCACCGAGATGTGGTCGCAGTGGACAAGGGACTCACCCCGTTGTCCATGGCTAAAGAGAACTGGCGCAAACCTGTGGTACTTACAACTGATGACCGCAAGGAAGTATGGAAAAGTAAGGAGCTCCACGGGCGCTTTTATCGGGCTCTTCATGAGTCTGATATAGATTTTGCAGCGTCCGTAGCCTGGCTACGTTTCAGCAACCTCTTCGGGGAAACTGAAGGTTTTATTTGTGCAATTATGGACGAAGTCATCTTGACGAATAACTACCGGAGATATATAATGAAGGACGGGACGGTTGACGTGTGTCGGGCATGCCATCGTCCGGGTGAGTCTATCAGACATATTATCTCTGGTTGTTCTCGTCTGGCTAACGGCGAGTACTTGCACAGGCATAACCAAGTAGCCAGGATTATTCACCAGCAACTTGCTTTGAAATACAACCTAGTAGATTATGAGGTACCGTATTACAGGTATGTGCCCGACCCAGTTCTCGAAAATGACCATGTCACCTTGTACTGGGATCGGTCTATCATTACTGACCGGACTATTGTAGCCAATAAGCCGGATATAGTAGTGATAGACCGATTAGCGCGCCGCGTAATGATAGTCGATGTCACCATCCCACATGACAAGAATCTCGTGAAAGCTGAGAAAGAGAAACAAATTAAATATCTCGACTTAGCACACGAGGTTGTTGACATGTGGAATGTAGACTCGGCTGTCATTGTGCCGATTGTCGTGACCGCCAACGGCCTTATAGCCAAAAGCTTCGACGACCATCTGTCGAAGCTGTCATTGCGCGGTTGGATCAAGGGCCTGATACAGAAGGCAGTACTCCTCGATACGGCTCGCATCGTGAGGAGGTTCCTGTCTCTGGAGCCCTAACCACCGGTAGCTTGGACCCTGTCTCGATACCGGCGGACTACTATTTTTTATATTTTTAAATGTTTTTTTTTTAATATGATTTTGTTAAAAAAATATTTAAAAATTTAATTAATATGTATATTGAACGAATAAAGAAATAATAATAATAATAATAATAGCCTTTATTAACAATCCAACATATCAGTACATCATTTAATACATACATTTTTTTTCCTTTAGTTACTATTAAAAATTTACTTTAACTATCTGACACCGGTTCGTGAAGATTGTCTTGCTTTCCAGCATAGGCCTCCCCTAGAGTTTGCCATAAAATGCGGTTCTGTGCTTGTCTTCTCCATGTGATGCCTGCTATTCTTGTAACATCGTCCTCCCATCTACGACGTTGTCTCCCTTTCTTTCTTTTATGTTGTCGCGGGCACCACTCTGTTACATCCCTAGACCACTTATCCTTTTTACTCCTAATCATATGTCCTGCCCACCTCCATTTTAGTGTTTTAATACAGTAAGTTACATCGGTAATTCTTGTTTGTTTCCTTATAAAACTTAGTTTTATTTTATCTTTTAGTTTGATGTAGAGTATACTCCGTTCCATTCTATGTTGGCAAGTTTCCAATTTGCGTATATTATTGTTAGTTAGGCTCCATGTTTGGCATCCATAGGTCATGACAGGTAAAATACATGAATCAAATATTTTGCTTTTAGCTTTCAATGGCACGAGAGGATTTTTCATAATCTCTTTAAGAGACCAGAATCTATTCCATGCTAAATTGATTCTGTTGTTAATTTCTTTATCTGTAAGGTCTTTTGGAGATATGATCTGTCCGAGATAAGTGTATTCTTCTACATATTCTATTGTGTTGCCATTCACAGTTATAGGGATTTTTTCCAGATTGGTCATTATTTTAGTTTTTGCCGTGTTCATTGACAAACCCACTTTGTCACTTTCATATACAAGTTGTTCTAGCATTTCTTGTAAGCTGCTTGGATCTTCTGAAATTAGTATTAGATCGTCAGCAAATCTCAAGTGGTTTAGTTGCATCCCGTTAATATTTAGTCCATGATTATCCCACTCGAGACGTCTAAATACGTATTCTAGAACTGCCGAGAAAAGTTTGGGTGACATAGGATCACCTTGTCTCACTCCTCTTTTTATCGGAAAATATTCCCCTTCTCTTTCTGTGCGTATTTTTGCTTTCATGTTCTTGTATATATTTATAATAAGGCGTATATATTTCTTGTTAACTCCTTGTGTTTCTAAAGCTTCCCATAATTTCATGTGTTTCAACGAGTCGAATGCCTTATTATAGTCTACGAATGCAAGATAAAAAGTAATATTGTATTCATTACATTTCTGAACAACTTGTTTTATTGTGTGGATGTGATCTATTGTTGAGAAATCTGAACGAAATCCTGCTTGTTCTTTCGATTGGTTTTCATCCAAAATATTAGTCAATCGGCCTAAAAGTATTTTTGAAAATATTTTGTACACATTGGACATAAGACTGATGGGCCTGTAGTTGGCTATATCATCTTTTTTTCCTTTTTTATGTAATAGAATTATAGTTGACGAGGTCCACTGGTGGGGTATATATTCTGTGTGCAAAATTTCATTGAATATGTCAGTGACTATGTTTGTTATTACTTCAGATGATCCCATTAACAGTTCATTAGATATGCAGTCCCCTCCTGGCGTTTTTCCTTTTTCTTTGTTTTGATAGCCTTAATAACTTCATCTCTTAGTATACAGGGGATCTCATCTTCGTTGGCTTTATCATAATCCATTAATTGAGTGTTATCATCAGCTGTTTCGTCGTTACTATATAATTCACGGTAGTAGTCTGTTGCTACTTCTAATATTTGTATTCTGTTTGTTTTATTTTTCTTATTTTTGTGGTGTTTTATGTTGCCGATCCATTTTAAGTCCTCCCTTAGTTCAACCCATGCCTTCTTGACTCCACCTGAATTCTCTATGTAGTAATTTATTGTGTCGGTTCTTGTTTTTTCTCTGTGTTTTCGTATATGCAAGTTTATTTCTTTACTTATCTTCACTATATTTTGTTTATGGTATTTTCTATCTTTAAACATAATTTTCCTTTGTGTAATTAACTTTCTTGCTTCTGGGCCTAATTTGTCTTTACTTGTTTTAGTTATTCTAATTTTGCTTTCAACATCCTTTAATTCCTTTTCTAGGGCATCATATTTTTCTTGAACTTCTTTGATATTATTTATTTTTCCTAAATTTATATGCAATGACTCTAGAGTGTTTTCCGGGAGTGGTAAAGGTATTGATTGTTTTGAATACTGAATATTTTTTCTGGATGCCTTTGGTTCCATTGTGTATAGTTGTCCTCGAAGTAATCTATGGTCTGTGTTGTAATTAAATTGGTTGACAATATCGACCTTTGAAAACAATTTTGGTTTGTTTGTAGCAATGTAGTCTATTTCGTTTTTTATCACCCCATTTGGTGACACCCATGTCCATTTCCTATTAAGATTTCTATTGTAGTAGCTGTTCATGATGTGCAGGTTGTGTTCCAAAACAAAGTTTATCAGTCTTTGACCATTGTCGTTTCTTTTTCCTGTTGTATATGGACCGAGTACTTTGTCTTCATTTCTTCTTCTTTTTCCTAGTTGACCATTAAAATCACCCATTATGATTATAGTTTTGTATAAATACAGCATAACTTCATTGAGTTTTAAATAAAAATCGTTCTTTACTTCTTCCTTGGCGATTTCAGTCGGGGCATATATCTGAACTATTGAAGTTGGTTCTCTATAGCCAGGCAGTTTGATATTCAAAACAGCTATCCTGTCTGATACTCCTCGAAACTCAATTATTTCGTTTTTGAGATATTTTTTTACCTTAAATCCTACTCCATATAGACCCGCGGTTACGTTTTTGTAGTATAATATATATTTGTCGTGTTCTTCAATTTTCTCATCAGCTCTCCGCACTTCGCTTAGGCCTATAATGTCCCAGTTCACGGTCTCCAGTGCATTTTCTAATTCTAATAGGGATTCCTGAGATTTTAGCGATCTCGTGTTAAGTGTAGCTATATGAAGTCTAGTCCTGTTATTTTGTTGTTTACAGTTTTGTTTTACGGGTAGTGATTTAGTGAATCTATATCTATATGTTGCAAGCTCTTGGGGGTTATGGTCTATCTCCCCGCGGTGACCAACCGTATTGGGGATTTGTTTGTCTTTATTAAATGTTGTTCCTGTATTGCTTAATTTACTCACGTTTCCGGTGTCAGATGTTTCCTATGCCTTGTGTTGATGCGAGTGTTTTTCTGACAATGAGAACGATCTAGCTCTCATGTACGCAAATGCGTCGGTTTTGTGCAGCTTAGACGGAACTATAGTATTTTTCACCTCCGTGGGATAGGACGATGTATGCATCTTCTTGGGTGACATAGACATTTCTCTTTTTCTTTTTTCGGCTTCTGATTTTCCTTTTACTATAAGTTTGTTATTTTTAATAAATGCTTCATTTCCATTTTCCCTTTCTTGTTTTAATTGTTGTAGCAGATTTTTACGCATTTCAAGCGTCTCTTTAGAGAAGTCTTCGGTAAGATAGCTTTTTGGTGGCATTATCATTTTGTTTTTCATAACTTCCGCTTTTTTTTGATATGACGTAAAAGAAACTAGTATGGGTCTTATTTTACTTCCTTCTTGTTTTTTCCCCAGCCTATGATATTTATTTATTTCAATTTTTTCTATGTTAACACTTAATTTTTGTAAAGTAGTTTGTATCATGTTAAACAATTCCTCGTAATTATTCTCAGTTTCCTTGACACCGTGTAATAATATGTTATTTTTCCGATTTTCATTTTCTAAGTATTTAATTTTTGTATTCAATACAGTTACTTCAGATCTAAGGTGTTTGTTTTCTTCTATTATTGGTTGTAATTTATCGTCTATGGAACGCATTAAAGTATCCGTTATATTCTGTGTAATTGTTGTTGTTTGTTTCTCTAGTTCCATTTTCATCATTTGGAATAATTGTAACATTTCCTCTGACATACTCGTACCATTATTCTCCATGATGCACTAATTAAACGTTTAAGTATGCGTGTAACGAAACGCTTCGTACGCTAAGTTGGTATTACTGCTTTTGTAGCGATGATAGGTGTCAAGTTAACAAATTGGTGCGTCTACCTTCAGTTTTATTAATAATGTTAATGTTATGACAACTATGAGTAGTGATTAGGTAATTCTCACCTCGCGATTAGTAGTATATTGGTGATATTTTACTATTTTATCCACTTCTTTGCGAGTTTTGCTGCCAATCGAATAGTTGCATCTTGTATTCGGTGATCTTCTGGCACTTCAAGATGGTAATTGTAAGTTTTTTTGCTCGCTAATTGAATTTAGACTAGGGAGCACTTTTATTGCACTGTTATCGGTATGACAACCGGAAACGGAAAACATATAATATAATTAATGTCAATTACATGAAATATTTTTAATTAATTAAAATTGTAAGTGCATGTTTCATTAAATAAATAATTAATGAATAGAATTCTTATATAATATCAACTATAATCAATTGTATTGTATTGTTAATTGAAATGTATTATTACTAAGGGAATGAAATAAAAGACTTATTTATTTATTTTACACTATTCGTCATGAATCTGGCTATTATTATTACTATTGTAATGATTTTTAAAGAAAGATGGCGCTAGTAGTTACATGAACATAAGGCACTTGTTGTAGACATTAAGTAATGATTTATGGTATTAGAGTTTATGTATTAGTTTTGTATAAATATATTCTATTTGTTAAAATGAAATAATTACTTGCAGTTAATTATTGATAAACCCTAATGTATATTAGTTAGTCAATTGATATTACGTACTGTTAACTTTGCTCTGATTGGTCGGACCGAGTGTTTGTGAAAGTTTATGGTGGGGAAACATTGAGTTTGTAACTGTCATTCTGGACAGTCAGTCTGCTCTGAGTTGTTGAACAGTGAACATGTCCTACCAATCCGTGTATTTGAAAATGATTGTTAATAAAAAGATAAATATGAAATTATGTTGATCAAAGTGAATAAAATATTTATATAACTGAAGCTTGAAGTTTATGATTCATCACATTTCAGAAGTGGTACATGCCTACAAAAAGCCTACAAATATGTGCAGTGATAACAGGAATGTTAGGTTATGTGTGCCTAAATTAAAGCTAAATGAGATCGAGATATTTTTTCCAAGAGTGCTAATGTTATTTTAGACAAGTGTTATACTCACTCAATTTTCATACTGATGGTGGCGCGTGGGTTGAATCATTCGGTTCCCTTCAAATGTGTGAACTGAGTGGTACTTATATGTTCGTAAACGAACACTGACAGTTAAAACTGGACATCGCTGACACTTTCACTACTAGTGGTTCATTTTAGTTCCTATATTTTAAATTGGGTTGTTTTTTCTTTATTTGTTTTAATTGATCATGCATAATGCTAAATTACGACAAAAGACAATTGCTATGTATAATTAACCTATTTTCCATAGCGGTAATTGTCATTATGTTGCCTTGGATTACTTTGTGTGCTATGATAATTTTCTTTTCCTTTTGACATATAATTGTAAATTTTAATGTTGTACCGCTAATGGGTATGTTACAATAATAATTTTATGAACTGAATTTCCACCACAAAAACAATAAATGAATTTGAATTTAGAAGCGAAAAAAAAAATACGAAACCGTGTTTGTGGATTTAGGGTGTAAATGGATTTCCTTGCACATAGAGATCTACACTTAGGAATATGCAATTACCGTCAATTTGCTGACTGACTGACTGCCTTGGCAATACAAGAGTGTCTGGAGTGTGTAAATGTTTTATTTGAAATAAATGCTTTGATTTGATTTCAGTGCTTTGATGAGGCCGAGTATGCCTTTTTTTTTAATTCATATAAACCAGTGCTTGACTGCGATCCCACCTGATGGTGAGCAGCGATGCAATCGTTGATGGTGAGGCGCACTAGTTTATTAAGAGCCTATTCACTCTAGCCTTGAAGACACCTAAATTATAGTTGGACGGGAAGGCCGCAGCAGGCAAATTGTTTTCCAGTCCTTCGATGTACGCGGTATAAACGACGAAGCGAAACGCTTAGTCCGGACCGTTGAAGTTTCAACAACGTAAGGATGGATACTCGCCGTACGTCGGGTTGTCCGATGGTAGAAAGGAGATGGCGGAATCAAGTCAAGTCAAGTCATGCAATCAATCAATGCAACCTGTAAAATACCGATAGGCTGGCTACCCTGCGCCTGTGCTCGAGGCTTTGTAGATTGGACTTAACCAAATCTGGATCCCCAATTAGCCTCTTCGCACGCCTTTCCACTGAGTCCAAAGCTGCTAGATGGCATTTTGCAGCACCAGCCCATGTGTGACTGCCTTTGATGAGTCCAAGTGTGCCTTTGGTGAGGCCGAGCGTACCTTTGGTGAGGGCGAGCGTGCCTTTGGTGAGGCCGAGCGTGCCTTTGGCGAGGCCGAGCGTGCCTTTGGTGAGGCCGAGCGTGCCTTGATGATGCCGAGCGTGCCTTGACGAGGCCAAAACGTGCCTTGACGAGGCCAAAACGAGCCTTTGAAGAAGACACGCGAGCCTTAATGAGGCCAAGTGTGCCGTTAGATAAGTCCATGTGTGCCATTTGAGGCCATGTGTGCCATTTGAGGCCATGTGTGCCATTTGAGGCCAAGTGTGTCATTTGAGGCCAAGTGTGCCATTTGAGGCCAAGTGTGCCATTTGAGGCCAAGTGTGCCATTTGACGCCAAGTGTGCCATTTGAGGCCAAGTGTGCCATTTGAGGCCAAGTGTGCCATTTGAGGCCAAGTGTGCCATTTGAGGCCAAGTGTGCCATTTGAGGCCAAGTGTGCCATTTGAGGCCAAGTGTGCCATTTGAGACCAAGTGTGCCATTTGAGACCAAGTGTGCCATTTGAGCAGTGGTGGCCGAGTGGTAACGGCCCCGACTTACGAGTTGTAGGTTGCGGGTTCAAAACCCAGCCAGGCGCATTACTTTGTGTAATTTATTTCATCACAACTGCTCTCAAAACGGTGAAGGAAAACATCGTGAGGAAACCGGCAAGTCCTAGAATCAAACATTCGAAGACATGTGACATCCACCAACCCGCACTGGGCCCGCGTGGTGGATTACGGCCCATTCCCTCTCCTAGAGGAGGCCTGAGTCCCAGCAGTGGGAACATTAAAAGGCTGATTATGCTATTATGCTATGTGCCATTTGAGACCAAGTGTTCCATTTGAGGCCAAGTGTGCCATTTGAGGCCAAGTGTGCCATTTGAGGCCAAGTGTGCCATTTGAGGCCAAGTGTGCCATTTGAGGCCAAGTGTGCCATTTGAGGCCAAGTGTGCCATTTGAGGCCAAGTGTGCCATTTGAGGCCAAGTGTGCCATTTGAGGCCAAGTGTGCCATTTGAGGCCAAGTGTGCCATTTGAGGCCAAGTGTGCCATTTGAGGCCAAGTGTGCCATTTGAGGCCAAGTGCGCCATTTGAGGCCAAGTGTCCCATTAGAGTTGGCCACATGTAACATTGGACTAGGCCAAGTGAGCAAATAAAGATTCGGGTTAAGTGTGCCCAATGCAGACGAAATTATCATGAAGAGCGTAAGTAACGTATGAATTTACCTACTTAAGTGATTTCAGTGTGACTATGTTGGCTTAATAATGATGTTAATGAATTGAATAATTTATTAAGTTTATTTCCATATTCATTTTTTTATTATTGCTTCATATAATTTTGACCTGTTTATTGGATAAGTTTCTTTTAATTGAACATTCTGTTATAGCTTATGAAGATATTATAAGTATAGATAAAATGAATTGAAAGAAGATTTTTATATTGAGATTTTATTTTTGAAAAAAAAGCGAGTTCTAAATGAATGGTACAAGTTATAATTCATGTAAATGTTTTAACCACTGATTTCTTTTATTTTTGAGGCCTTGGAGTCCGATTGCGTCAGGACTACAGAAGAAAAACCATCAGTCTTATTGAGCAAACGGATAGTTCATGTTTCGAACAAAACAGACTCGAAGAGGAATGATGCAAAGAGACGATCTGGAAGGAAGTGCAGAAGTTATAATTCAACCTCTTCGTCGACTACACCACCACGACGCAAGAAGCAATGAGGTACCTCATGTTGGTTAAATGATTTTCCAAAGAGAAAAACGTTACAAGTATCGAAGTTTGAACATAAAACATTAGAATAATGTGATACGGGAGTTCGATCACTCCAGTAAATTTTGAGAGTATTTAAGTTGGATTAGAAAGAGTATTTGTAATTGATTTGTATGCAAATAGGATCAGAAACTGACTATACATTTTGTCTCAAAAACTTGCTAGGCTTACCAAAAGAAAATAGAAATGTTACGAAACTCTACCAAAGTGTAGTATTTAGTGACGAAGTGGTAAACTAAACTAACAATAGTTTTTCTAATGAGCAGAATTATGGTCAGTTTCAAGCAGAAATGTTAGCTGGTACGACTTAAGGTGAAACTTATGTGAATATTTTTATGACAAATCAGTGCTTATATACGGATATTGATGACAATCAAACGCTTTACAAACAAGTAGAAATAAAATGATCAATTTTATTGGGTATTATATAGATTTTAACAGCGATGTAGTCTTTTGCGTGAATCCGATATAGAAGTATTAGTTGTCAGTCAAAAGTTTATGCAGACTCGTCTAAAGATTGGGAAGATTTTGAGTTACCATCCATTGCAATTTGTAAAGGTACGTTATCCTTTCACAAGAACCTTGTACTGTTCAACAGTAAAATTGATTTAATTTTCTAAAACTTACCTTGCGCAACCAAATTCAGCTATAGATTCACATCATTCTGGAAATATTTGTATAGACGGATCTTATATCAGAGTATTTATCGTGTGTTTCTTTATCGTGTCAAATCTTTCTGACTATATCATCAACAAATTTATGCACAGACATCACCGCAAAAGATATACATCAATTAAATGATATTTATTTTACAAGTAGGTGATAAATAATAATATTACATGACCATCGTCAAGACTGAAATCGGAGTCGGTCCCCAGGTTAATGATGACAACAAAAGATTTAATTTGAGCTAGATATTATATTGTTATAATTCGGTTAAAAGGAAAATAGATTTAAAATGCATACACTAGAGTGGCGGGTCAATTTAAATGTTCCAAATTAAAATAAAGTTTGATAAACAGTGCGATTCAAACATCATTATTATAACCTTAACTTGATACGAATTTGCACACAGATGCTGGGGCCTTAGATTTAGGGGAAATATTAGTACAATTAAGCCCATGGGCTCTCCAGCTGAAGAGTCACTTTTATTCAAAACGCTTAAGTTTTGTTTTATATGGTTTCAAATAGTGAATGTAATGAACCCTGACTAAATAAGACGCCACACAACGTATAGCAATATGGTGGCTATACATTCATGAGTTTAGTTAACCATGTAGAGTGTAAGATCTGGGACGCGTATGTCGATACCTTAAGCCGTAATACCATGCTGTCTACAGACACTAAGACGAATCCTCTATTTCTGTTTATAGTATTGAGACTGAGAATTGATTATCAACATTATAAAGATTAGACCTAGATTCAAAGTTCTTAAGGCTGAACCAGATGAAAAACCTAATGACAAAGTATGTATAATTATGTTGTCGTGAATTCAGTGTGCGTAAATAACGAAGACTATACTCTCGGACAAAAAGCTGGTCAATTACCTTATACTTACAGAAAGTTGACCAATTGTTTCGACTGATAGTGTTGGTTATAAAATATATTTACATTGGTTTACTATCTCGAATAATAGTGCAATCGTGGCTTTCTTTTAGATACTTTATCTACTCTAAAGGGCTTTTACGATAGTCATGGTATTGACCTTGTTCTTAACGCTGTAAAAATGACTACCACTATTTTAAATGCCCTAGCAAAATAAAATTACTTCAACGTTTATAACGAACACCAATGAAACATATGCCTATCTTGGAAAATTCAATGGAGTCTTGTTAGTTCTGGTAATTCATTCACTAGAAAGACTGCCACAAAGCTACTAGGATACTTTAAACGATAGACTACGACGACATTACGAAGTACGAAACACGTTACAAAGCTTAAGAGATGAGGTGAGCTCCAATATCCAAGTTAGACAAGCAAAAGAATACTTACGTTACCAGTAAAATCCCTGCTACTACCTACAGCATAAGTGATCTGATTAAGATTAGTAGAGATCTGATTGCAAATAAGAAGGTAAAATTACATTAATCTCATTTTAAAATCTATAGATCCATTCAAAAACAAAAGTTTTAAGGATAAAATTACTGGAATATATTATATATGGTAAGTTTTATGATCCCAGACATGTAGAAAAGCTTTTGACAAAAAACCTTACAACACTATTCTTCTAGTGATGAATGTTCTAAACATATGACGTGACGACAAACTAATGATCCGGAAGCAAACCTAAAATCAATACTTAGCCGAATGTAATGAATTTGAATGTAAAACTCATTTTCTTGTCGAACTGAATGAAGTATCATAATTTATATGAATGTAGTCTATCATTGAAATTGTAATCGTGCGTCAGGAGATCGCACGATGTCGGATGGCCGAATGTAATGATTTTTAAAGAAAGATGGCGCTAGTAGTTACATGAACATAAGGCACTTGTTGTAGACATTAAGTAATGATTTATGGTATTAGAGTTTATGTATTAGTTTTGTATAAATATATTCTATTTGTTAAAATGAAATAATTACTTGCAGTTAATTATTGATAAACCCTAATGTATATTAGTTAGTCAATTGATATTACGTACTGTTAACTTTGCTCTGATTGGTCGGACCGAGTGTTTGTGAAAGTTTATGGTGGGGAAACATTGAGTTTGTAACTGTCATTCTGGACAGTCAGTCTGCTCTGAGTTGTTGAACAGTGAACATGTCCTACCAATCCGTGTATTTGAAAATGATTGTTAATAAAAAGATAAATATGAAATTATGTTGATCAAAGTGAATAAAATATTTATATAACTGAAGCTTGAAGTTTATAATTCATCACACTATTAATCCAACTGTAGTTCCAGAGATAAGTGCGTTAAAACAAACAAAACAAATGTTTCGCTTTATTATCTATACTACTAGTTGAAGCCAGCAGCTTCGCATGCATGAAAGTAAAAGAATGTCCCAAGGGAACACATTCCCGGAATAAAAATTACCATATATGCTATTCCAGAACATGATCTACCCTTGTTCCAGATTTCGTTCAAATTCGTTCAGCCGTTCAAGCGTGAAGAGGTAACAAACATACTTACTAACTTTCGCCTTCATAATATTAGTGCAATTAGTGTGATTGTAGTACAGATATAAACTTTATGAACACCTATTTCTAACTTCAGGATTATAATTACAATATCAGTTTCTCTTTCTATAAATAGCAACGGTAAAAGCAAAGATAGGCTTTGCAGTTTACCTCTAGTAGTAAACATTTAGAGGGATATTTGTTTACTAGCTTCGGCCAGCGGCTTCGCCCGCGTGAAAGTCTGTTTGTCCATACAAACTTTGGACCCCCGTTCCATCCCTTTAAGGGATGAATTTCAGAAAATCCGTTCTTAGCAGATGTCTACACCCTATAAGGAACCTACCTGCCAAATTTTAAGTTTGTAGGTGTTATAGTTTCTGTGATTTCGTGATTAATCAGTGAGTGGTATTCGCTTTTTAACCGACTTCAAAAAGGAGGAGGTTATATGTTCGGTTGAATGTATGTTTTTTATTTTTATTTTTTATGTATGTTCACCGATTTCTCGGTCAATTGTGGACCGATTCTGAATTTTTTTTTTTTTTTAATTGAAAGGTTATGCTTTCTTTTTGAATTGGTCCCATAGAAATATTGTTATGATCTGATCATGAACTTCGAAGACATGGAACAGAACTCCTCATAGGATCACAGCAGAACCGTCGTAACAAGTAAAATTGCTTTGTTTATACGTGTAGTCGATGACTGACTGAAAGTAGAGGGGGAATATATCGAACTGATCTGATGATGAAGCCTGAAGTTAGGCACCGGAACTCTGTAATAAATTAATGTAATCTAACCGTGTTTGGGATTATTAGAATTGTCATGAGATGCACTCTGGCTATAAGGTATTTAAGTTTGGCTGAGGGGTACTTTTTAGTGGTGGTACCATAACTAAAAAGTGTAAAATAAAAAACTTTTTACAAAAAAAAATACAACCGACTTCAAAGTAAAAAAAGTCACTGAAAAGTGCAAAATAACTTTAATTTCGGAAGTCGGTGTGAAATAACGAAGAGACAAAACTATTATAGAAACACCGACTTCCGAAATTAAAGTTATTTTGCAATTTTCAGTGTTTTTTTTTACTTTGAAGTCGGTTGAATTTCTTTTGTAAAAAGTTTTTTTAAATACATAGATTTCAAATCAACGAAAAGAACAAATATAGATTTTTTTTTTTTTTTTTTTTTTTTTTTTTTTTTTTTTTTTTTTTTTTTCGGTGGGAAAATCATCTTATGACATCCCCCGCCCTTGGGCGGGGCGGGAGATAGTGTCAGACTTTTACTGACTAAAAACCCACTCCTGTTCCTTCATTGCCTTTCGTACCAGGGCCGAGTCTTCCTTTCAGAATCAGACCCTTGGCCCCAGTAGGCTTCGACCCTGCTAGGCCCCTACAGTTGCTGACATCTCCTTGAGGCGCGCGTGGAACAGCACGCGCCGTCGACGACCTGGGCTCGGTCCGGACGGTTACCGGACGGTCGGAAGGCGAGCCACCCATTGCTCGCCGTCCGCAAGCCCGCGCCTACGATGGCCGGAAATCGGGATCGGAATCCCGGCGGCGATTGGGGCGTGAGGACCGTTGCCTCACGCGATCGGCCGCCTCCTTTGCTAGCATTACTGCTTCGCAGAAGGAGGCGACCGCCTGCCACTCCTCCTCGCTCCGGACCATGGCCTGTACCAAGGCCCGGCGCGAGAGATCGCCGCCACCGATAGCCCCCACGAGGACACGGCGTTGCTCTGCCCAAGCGGGACACACCTCCACCGTGTGCTCCACCGTGTCCTCCGGGTGGTCCACACAATGGTGACACCCGGGCGTTTCTTCCGCACGAATCCGGTGCAGGAACCTCCCGAACTTACCATGTCCGGTGAGGACCTGCGTCATGCGGAAGGTAAGGACACCGTGTTGCCTTTCCAGCCACTCCTCAAAGAGGGGACTTACCGCCATAAAACAAATATAGATGGATAGCACAAAGGTGCTGCCAATTTCAAACGAAATTTCTTCCAGCAGGTTTTACTTGCTTTTTTTATTGAATATGCAATTTTGGCTCTTCCTAGCATCTTACAACATATACCCACATATTTTTCTGCGTTTGCCCCATTTTTTTTGTTGTTGAGAAATCATCAAATAAGTTCTTCCGCTCTGGGTGGGTGAAGTGTCAGACTTTTACTGCCTAAAACCCACCTATGTTCCTTCAGTTGCCTTTTGCGTTTCAGGGCCGCGGTAACTCTTTCGAACAATCCCATGGTAGTTCCATAATGTACCTTGGGATCCGCACAAATCATTTTTTACTTCCATTCCGTCGTATCAACCGTCACGCTTTCACTGACTTCCTTTTCTTTCATATCATTCCTAATACTATCCATGTACATTGAATTTCACCATTTATTTATTTATTGATTGAGTAGTTGAGTACCTACTGCCATATTACAATACATTTAACATTCCAAAACAAGAAAGATCGATTCGATTTTATTATCAAATCGATCGATCAAACGATTTCAACATAGGTGGTCTGCAGGCCTAGCCAAGTTACGACCGTTTCGTTTCGAATCTCTTTCTACAGTCGGTAGGCCTCCGATTCCTTTGTTCTAACCACATGACTTAACGTTGAGATGATGTCATTCCCATGTATTTGAAGTTTCCCGGTCAACAGGGAGAGTGGAAACGGCGAGAGATGTAGTGCGGTGTTCTGCAGGGATCGGTACTAGGAGCGCCCTTGTAAAACATCGGGTAGGACTACGTGCTGCGCGGCCCTCGGAATGCACCACCACCGGGTTCCCAAATAACGGTAGGAGGAGTTCACATCGGCGTCGAATCGACAATAAAGTACCTGGGACTCGTCCTCGACAGCCAATGGAATTTCGAGGAGCACTTTCAACTTCTGGCTCCTAAACTGGATCTGACTGCCCTCAAGTGGCTCCTGCCCAATTTAGGGGTCCAGAGGCCTCCTGCCAGAGGCTCTACGCAGGTAACGTTCGGTCCATAGCCCTTTACCGAGCGCCTGTATGGGCGCCGTCGCTGCGAAAGCGACCGGCGGCCAAGGTAAACGCATGCCAAAAGGGCATGGTCATCCGGATGGTGCGGAGATACCGCACGGTTTCCCGCGAAGCGGCGAGCCTCCTTGCTAACCTGCCACCATGGGATCTGGAGGCAACAGTCCTTGCACGCATGCAAGATTTGCGCGTGGAGATGCAACGTCGGGGCGAAACTCCGTTGCCGCGACAAGTCGCGGCATGGCGGACAGAGTTCCAGCGGAATCTCATGGTGGAATGGAGACAGCAACTGTCGCAACCCAGTTCTGGGCACGCCACAATTATGGCGGTAAGTCCCTCTTTGATGTGTGGCTGGAAAGACCTCCGGGATTCGAACCCGATCTCTGGCTACCGTAGGCGCGGGCTTGCGGACGGCGAGCAATGGGTAGCTCGTCGTCCGTCCGTCCGATAACCGCCCGGACCGAGCCCAAGTCGTCGACGGCGCGTAGTGTTCCACGCGTGCCTCAAGGAGATGTCAGCAACCGTAGGGGCCCAGCAGGGCCGAAGCCTATTAGGGCAATGGGTTCGCTTCTGAAAGGAAAACCCGGCCCTGGATAAATGATAAATGATATTTATTTTGTAAATAGGTTTAAAAAACACTTTTACACGTCAATTTTTTTTTCGTCATTTTTAAACTAGATGAGGCCGGTGTTTCCTAGCTGACTACCCTGAGAAGAAACACCGAAACAAACTCAGGGGTCAAAGTCTCTTTTAAAGTCCATACAGTAAATATGGAATGGTCAAATCACATGAGAACCATGCAGATTTGTCTGAAATGGTCTTTTGAAGAAAGAACCATACAGATTTGAGTGGACCTGTCCAGTCAGTGCAAGCATTTGTCAGTATTCGTAAAGCTCAACTCAGGACTACTAAGGAGCTCAACGACTTGACGAACAATACCAAGGAAAGGACATTTGGGTAGGCCGCAAAAAATACTCAAATTGCCAGACATACATTAAAATTACTGAAAAGGAAAAAAAAAAACAATCAACATAGTCCTCACGTTCACAATAATAAAAGGAAAAATATAGTTTACAAAATGTAATACTTTAGCAAAGTAAACATTTTTGTCAAAAATTAATAGAGAAAAAAAAAGTCTAATTGCAAAATAAAAATAATCTACAATATCGAATTGTAATAAATAATAAAAAACACATTTAAAAATAAAAACAAAAGAAATAATAATAATAATAAGACAACAGTTGCAGTGCGTACTGGAGCAGGTCAATCCCAAGCCTTTTGGTCCTCAACATAGTCCTATAAAGTGTAAAAAGCCTTTTGACAAAGTTTTCGCTTTACAAATAATTTGAATTTATTAAGGCTTAGTTGTTGAATATGACTAGGAAGTTTATTATAGAAGTGTATACATTGGCATCTAAATGAGCCCCCTATTTTTTTCAGCCTGGTTGTAGGAACCACAAATTTGTGTTTGTTCCTAGTATTAAAATTATGAACATCACTGTATTTTTTAAACATGTTTATATTTTTATGTACATACAAAATTCTCGTAAATATACTGTGAAGGTACAGTCATTATATTGATTTCTTTAAATTTATCTCTGAGGGAGTATCTGGGACTTAATTTATAAATTGAACGAATAGCCCTTTTTTGCAATACAAAAATTGACTGTATTTCGGCGGCATTTCCCCACAGTAGAATACCGTACGACATGACACTATGGAAATAGCTAAAGTAAACTAAACGGGCAGTCTCTACATCAGTTAAATTTCGAATCTGTCTAACAGCGTATGCTGCAGAGCTAAGTTTTTTTGATAATTTGTCTATATGTGGGCCCCACTGCAGCTTAGCATCTAGAGTTATGCCCAAGAACACTGTATTATCTTCAGGACTCAACTCTTTACCTTTTATTAGCACACTAGTTTCTACTTGCCTAACATGAGGCATGGTAAACTTTATACATTTAGTTTTTTTTTTCATTAAGAAGAAGGTTATTTACATCAAACCAGTGTACTATTTTTGAAAGAGCTATATTTATATCGTCAGTAACCGGCTGCTGACGTTTAAGTTTAAACAAAAGTGAAGTATCGTCTGCAAACAACACTATGTTATGGTTATCCTTTATGAGGTAAGGTAAATCGTTTATATATATAAGAAACAAAAATGGGCCAAGAATTGAACCCTGAGGGACACCCATTTTTAAAATAATATGATAGCGACACAGCTATCTGTCTCCTATAAAAGTTTGAAAGATAGTATCTATCTTTTGTCAAATAAAAATTAGTGCCAACATAATTGTTGATGTCAATTAAATGAAACAGATCATTATTTAATATCACATTGTACAATGTCATATTAATCTTATATCTAATACGATTTTCTTCCTGTGGCAAACTCTCTGGAATGAAAGGCAACAAAGGAACAGGAGAAAGCCCGCGCCTACGGTGGCCAGAAAAGGGATCGGAATCCCGGCGGCTGAGGCGCGGGGGAAAGGAACTAGGAGTGGGTTTTAGTCAGTAAAAGTCTGACACGCTCTCTCGCACCGCCCAAAGGCGGAAAATGTCATTGGATTTTCATCCAATGACATCTCCTGCCTTTTCATTACAATTTATCAGTTAATACAATATAAAATAATATATAAAAAATATAGAAAACAATTAAAACTCTATACAATTATTATTAAAAAATTAAAATTTAATTTAATTTCTTCTTAAGGCATGTGTTTAAGTACTCCATCATCGCCATCGTTTTCACTTTCATTACAAACACACGAAAACCTTACAACGCTTCCACATCGGTAACAAGTAAGCAAGATAAATAGAGGGCGTGAAAGAAATCAATTTGAAAGAACAACAGTACCCGTATTATGCAAACTACTATAACTTTAGATGTACACTAGCTATCTCACGCGGTTTCACTCGCTTCGTTGGTTACTGCTCCGCTACCGTGGCTCGTGGCGTTATATAACCTATAGCAGGGATGGCGAACCCTTATTGGAGAACGTGCTACTAAATATACGAAAAGAAATATGGTCAAGACGTGCCGCCAAAGAATTTTTACTTGCCGAAATTCGTATAGCATAATGTTTATAGTTGTTTGTTTATTTAATTAAATAAAACAGAACATTTTTGTGATTACAGCAGATCAAATCACCACCATGTTGTACCTATATATTACAGTGGCGTAGCGGTGGGCGTTTCAACGACGAACAGTTTTCAAAGACCGTTTTTTGTTCTGCAACGTAACAACCGTTTTCCATCCTGCGACCAAACAGTCTTCGTTGCACAAACCAGTCTTCGAATTACTGTATGCGAATTGTTATCTTACTATTAAGAAAATAAGGGCGATAATCCATTGCTTTAACTATCACACTCGTCGCGTCGTTGTTTCAAAACCAGTTATTGCAATGAAAAATGAATTTTATGTTTATAGAAGTTCATTTTTCATTGTAGTAACTGGTTTTGAAACAACGACGCAACGAGTACAAATTTTACTAACGTCCTCAAACTAGTTGCGACAACGAACGTTTTCTGCAACTACTTCACTCAACGATAGTTTCGTCTTCAAACCAATTGCGACGACGACCGTTTTCTGCAACCGTTTTCGTCGTCGCCAAAACGGTTACGTCTCGTCCGTCTAAAATTCGACAACGACCCACCACTACAGTGGCGTGCCCAAATTATATTGCCGCGTGCCACCACTGGTACGAGTACCATAGGTTCACCATCCCTGACCTATAGCCTTCCTCAATAAAAAGGGTATCCAACTCTTCATTTTTAGGGTTACGTACCCAACGGATAAAAACGGGACCCTATTGCTAAGACTCCGCTGTCCGTCTGTCTATCACCAAGCAGTATCTCATGAACCGTGATAACTAGACAGTTGAATTTTTTACAGGTTGATGTGTTTCAGTTACCGCTATAACAAGAAATACTAAAAACAATTAAATAAATATTTAAGTAGTCCAACTTAAAGCATAGTCGGCTTTATAATGTTCCCACTGTTGGGACTCAGGCCTCCTCTCTAGGAGAGGGAATGGGCCGTAATCCACCACGCGGGCCCAGTGCGGGTTGGTGGATGTCACATGTCTTCGAATTTTTGGTTCTAGGACATGCCGGTTTCCTCACGATGTTTTCCTTCACCGTTTTGAGAGCAGTGGTGATGAAATAAAATTACACAAAGTAATGCGCCTGGCTGGGTTTGAACCCGCTACCTACAACTCGTAAGTCGGGGCCGTTACCACTCGGCCACCACTGCTCTGTACTGTTTTTTTACTACGGACAGTACGGAACCCTTCTTGCCCAAGTCCGACTCGCACTTGGCCGGTTTTTTTTTTCAATTCGAAGTAGGAGTTCCTTGGATTGGCGCGTTTAAACCAACAAACAAATTTTTCATCTTTATAATATTACCTAAGTATGGATAGAAAGCAATACTCGGCTAGCATTGTATTCCCAGCAAATACCAGTAATATTGAAAGGAGAATTAATATTACATCAGGGAGTACTGCCCACCATGCCACGGTCGGATTGTTTGAATAGCGCTAACATTTTGAAGCAGTCAAGCCTACTGTTCTCGAAGTTCGGAGTAAATTATAGACTGCGAGCGTTTCGTACAGACATGTTATATCATCCTTGTGAAATTGGTTTGTTTTTGTTGGTATTTGATCTAGATAACGGGAGTGGTTAAGGCTGTTATTACCATGGCAGTTAGTTGAGGCATCAATTACTTCATTCATGTCACCAATAAATAAGATTATATATGTCTTTATATATCTTTGTGTGGGCCTCATCAGAAAGCTTAAAGTCACCCAAAGGACATTGGAAAGGCCTATGCTCGGAGTTTCCTTGCGTGAGCATATCAGAAATGAAGATATCCGCAGGACCAAAGTTACCGACATAACCCGAAGAATCGCCAAACTTAAGTGGCAGTGATCAGGGCACATTACTTGCAGAACAGATGGTCGATGGGACTGAAAGGTTCTGGAGTGGCGACCATGCACGTACCGGAAGACACAGCGTTGGAAGGCCTCTCACAAGGTGGACCGATGTCCTGGTGGGGGTCGCGGGAATGGATGCGAGACGTACAGGACCGGTCGTTATGGCGACACTTGGGCGTCTCTCGGCTAAAACGATCTTTATCTATCAGTGTCCTGGTCCTTTAAAAGGCATGCCAGGTGACTGACCCAACTTGCAGAGGCCCCGTTATTGAAATGAAAAGAGACTCTCTACCCGGCAATTCTTGTTGTATGCGCTATGCAAGTGCACCCAAGGACAACCCCGGTTAGTAAGAAACTAATGCAATATGTGGAAAACAAAGATACAGGACTAAGGTTTTGGGAGGCTACAGTGGACAAGTTACCAAATACTATATATAAAGACTATGGCCTCCTGAACCTGAACAATGTTAAGATTATTTTTATTATTAAAAGTCTACATTCCCTTTTTCCACTTTCGTGATCTAGAATATCATTAGATTATAAATAATAAATAATCAGTTAACAAAATTAACAAACAGAGATGTAGTAGATTGAAGAAGTTATAACAACAACCCGAACGCATTGTAGTAAAGTATATATATACATAGTAACTACCTATCACTAACTTTCGCCAAAAGCTGTTATTTTAGCGCACCTAAGGAAGTGGCCTAGACACTAAAGTATGACAGAATGGCAATCCTATCTTAGTCATAAAAAGGTCACCGTAAAAATCTATAGCTGGGTTTCTAAAAGCCACCACTGTTCCTTCTGTTGCCCTTTGCGTTCCAGGGCTATGGTAAATATTTGGAACTATCCCCCAGCCCTGGGGAAAAAAAAGCCTGATGCTATTTAAGCATCAGGTTTTTTTTTCGGAGGGAAAATCATCTTATGACATCCCCCGCTCTTGGGCGGAGCTAGTGAGAGACTTTTGATAGTGTCAGACTTTTACTGACTAAAAACCCACTCCCTATTCTTTCGTTGCCTTTCGTACCAGGGCCGAGTCTTCCTTTCAGAATCAGACCCGCCCCAGTAGGTTTCGACCCTGCTGGGCCCCTACGGTTTGCTGACATCTCCTTGAGGCGCGCGTGGAAAATAGCATCAGGTTGGAATGGTTATAGGAGTAGTAAAATGATGCTCCGTATGACACTCTTTCATCAATAGAAATTCAATGAAATCAAACGCACTTTAAAAAAAAACCTGCAACGTTTATTTCCAAACAAAAACCGATAACAATAACACTGCCAACAAAATTAAAATATTACATTATGCATAACATAACTAATTACTACAAACTATACAATCTCTCATTAGCAATAAATATCTGTGGTTAACGTAATGGCAACTATATGTCCAACAAATAACTATACATCAGTTCTATTTAGGCGCTTATGTCTAGACATGGCTATAGTTTAGCATATGTATTACGACTAGCCGAATAGGCGTTCTTGTAACTCGAGCTGGACTCAGAGGGCGGCCCTGTATATTCACTACCATGAACAACATCGTTATCCTCCTTTTGTACACTCTGAGATATAGGACCTTGCAACTTTTCATACTCAGACGTTGATCCTTGCGGAACATACTGAAGATTATACTTGCTTTGGGAATTTGTGGGATAGTAATTATAGAAACTCTGAACTGGATTCTGATATAAAAGATTATTGTATGGAGAAGGATTCGGCTGAGCAAAAAATAGCATAGTCGATGGTTGACCCAAATAAGAGCCACCAAGAGGCAAAGGCTGATAATTCGGCACGTTGTAGTGTCCCTGAGGAAGCTGATTATAAGTATTCTGATGAGGAGTTATATGTGTCGTGGGATTAGGTGAGAACAATTGTGGAGGATAAGGAACTATAGGCTGAGTTGAATAACTCGCCGGCTGCTGTAGGAATGCTACTTGAATATTCCCATTTGCCTTCGAAGGTACTATTTGGTATTTAGATTGGTAACCAGGATTCGGTACAAAGTTCAATGGTACGAACTGGGAAGTAGTCGGTGGAGGCAACAGATTTATCTGTGGTTGCTGTTGCTGAGAGCCGTAAGATGATGATGATGATTCACTCTGCGTAGTTGGCGAGGAATAGTACTGGCTGGTACCTTGACTTGGGTAGAACGAATTTGGCACTTGAGATTGGTAAGACGATGGGCTGGTCGAACCGCTCTGTGAACTAGGATTCTGTGTATAAATGCTGTATGTATAGTCTTGCTTCTGAGCTCCAGTAGGAATAGCGTTTATACTCGTCCCCTTTCCAGCGTTCCGTTTCTTTTGTTCCACATCCTCGACCTCAGTACAGCATACCAGTGCAGTGAAAGTGACGAGAATCTGAAACAAATCAAGGCGCAATCAATCATGGTCTTTCTACAAACGCAAAGAAGCCAATCAATCTGCTACCTCGTTATCGCAATGTATATTTATTTCGCATCATACGATAAACTGAGAGCATTTACTTTTGCTTCAACGAGTTATAATAAATGACTTCAAAAAGAACGCCCCGAACACATTTATCTGCTTACAATTGAACGCTTGTTAGTACCTACTAGTTAGTATCATTAATACATTACATAAAGTAGACTCACCAAAAGCTCCCATTTCGCCATTTTGTAAAACGTGTGCAGCAGCGCGTGTTTCTATGAATATAATTACATTATTTACTTGAGTGGAAAACGCGTATTGCGAAAGGAAAAGTGTTCTATTCACCGGGGCTCGCGGAAAAGTGCAAGACGGTATCAAGTTCATGCATTTATATGAGCGGCCGTGGACAACTTTCCTTAGCTCCAGATCAGCGAGGGAAGTGACCGCACGATAGGTCTTTGTCCTGTATTGAAACGTATCCAGTTTGCGCTGATAGTGTCAGTTTCCTACTGCGGCAAGCGGAAATACTTCGCGTCCATGCCTTCATATTTCTCTCTAAAGGCGTCTAAAATATTCGTGTTTAGTTCTATCGTATAAATTAGAGCGAATACCTAGCCAGCTCTACCACTTATTGAAACGTGATTTATTATCAGCAATAGAATCTATCTATAGAGTTGTTTAAGGTTCACTCAGCCAACCTCAAACCCTTTCACGCAATAATGAGTCGAACTTTTACAAAACAAACCAAAAAGTTAAAAGAATTTGTAGTAGATTAAAATCAACAAAAAGCTCAAGCGCAGTTACGTAATACTTCATTTTTGTAAGTTCGCAATCAGCAACGATGCGGTAACTACCAATAAGATTATCTCGATAAAAATGAAGTAGGTAGGTACTGTGAGGGATTGGAACAAATAACATGCTTATTAGCGCCTTACATAGTATTAATTTTTATTGCACTAAACTATTTTACATTATTTCATAACTCGCAGAAAGACCAGCCCCCCTAACCAAGTTACAACTGTTTCGTTTCGATTCTTTTTTCCTCGATCGCCTCGAGTAGGCCACGCCTCCGATTAATTTATTCTGACGTCATCTCAACGCTCAGTTACGTGGTCAGAACAAAGGAATAGGAGGCGTGGCCGACTCAAGGCGATCAACGAAAAGAGAATCGAAACGAAAACGAAGTCACTTGTCAAACGTCACTCACGTCCCTTTGAGTTTTCTGCCAGTGGCTTCGCCCACATAAAAGTCGGTTTCTCCGTACAAATTTTGGGCCCCCGATTCATCCCCTTAGAGGGTGAATTTTGAAAAATCCTCTCTTAGTGCTCGCCTACGTCATAAAAGGAAACGTTGTGCAAAACTACACGATCCTAGTCCCAGTAGTTTCGGCTGTGCGTTGATATGTCAGTCAGTCAGTTTCTCCTTTTATTATATATTTAGATGACATTACCTGTCACATCACTTGTCATGTGATTTTTCCGCAGGCACAATGTCATTGCCATACATTTTGAACTCAGCGTTCGATGGTAACGGTAATAGAAAAGTCATTTTTCTAAGCCTGCTGTTCTTTTTTGAAATAGAATTTAGTGTATTTTTTTCACCTCCTATAAGCCTGCAAAAAAATTGAGATACTAAAAAAGAAAATTTGCTTTTTTAAGCACAACATTGTTATTACAAAAAAACAGATAAAATGGCGTTATTGTGCCAAAAAGGCGTCAGTCAGCTCATCATAATGTGTGTGAAAAGTCTGCATAGACAACATATGCAATTGTGTTCTGTCTATGGTGTAACACAGTCAATGCCTGGTCAACACAGTGCCCGATATCGAAAATGTTTTTTTTTTTTATCTTTTGCAATTTATTGTGTGTCTATTCGGGAACATGTTTTCGTTCCTAAAAGTAGGTACTTTACCACACTCGGTGAGTAATGGTGAGTAATGGGTAACTCGCCGTCCGGCCGCCCGGTGATTTCAGCGGGAGATGTCAGCAAAACCGCAGGAGCCCAGCAGGATCGAAGCCTAACATGGGGTCATGGATTGTACGAAAGAGAACCCCGGGGCCCTAGAACGAAGGCAAAAAAGGAAAATAGGAGTGGGTTTTAGTCAGTAAAAGTTTGACATCACGCTCACGCTCCGTCCAAGAGCGAGAGAAGTCCTAGGATGATTTCCCACCTAAAAAAAAAGGTTTACCACACCAATCGCAAATCGAGCAAGTTCTAAGGAAATTCATTATCACCAAACACGTTCAAGTAAAAGGGCTTCCAAAGTATCTCACAAGCTTTCTACTGCGCCTGCGCGAATTACCTCTAATTGCAGCTAGCAGGTGGCTACTAATGAAAATTGCAGAACACCGCTCCTTTCCACGCAATTGAAGGTTATGTAACCAGTGTTACATTTAGTTCTGTGGGAATAGAAGCAAAAAGGTGTTTCCTGTGTCCAGTAGCACAGAACTGCATTATAAATTTTCACATTAGGCCCACAGCGTTAATCTAAGCATTTATACCGACTTATTAGAGTTCACCCGGGCTGCTACAGCTGTTTAGAAAAAAACGAGCCTCACATTAACGCCTTCTTCTGTACTGTAAATCTATTAAACACCACGAACACGCCACAGATATCACTGTTATTCAGCATTTAGTAGTACAGTACTCTATCAGCTGCTAGAGCGCATGTTTGTGAACTCAAATAATGCAGTTTCCTGAATAAAAACCCACGCGTGTACTATAAAACCATTACATTAAGAGAGAGAACATATGAACTACTATAACGTCAGCAGTTACTTTGTGAAGTTATTTAACAAAGAATTAATCCTTTATGCTGCATACAGATAAACTTTTACCCTATTAGTCAGGTGTTACTATAAACTCGAATAACAGCATTTGTATAGGCCAAATCAGAACTTAAAGTGGACTTTCAAGCAGTTACATAGCAGCAAACCCGGCAGCCATTCTGTCTTGGGCTGAATAATTGAACTTGTGTAGGCATTTAATCTGCTGATTGAATTATATGTAACCATTAAATTAATATTTCTACGCCAGGCTGTTTTGACAGATTCTTGATGTCTTTAGTTGTTTTATGAAATGTGGAAAGCGAAAGAAAGAACTGGTGGAATACGCCGTAAAATTAATGCAGAATACTTAAAAATTATAAATGGAAATACAGCTAATGCGGAAAAAAACAAACAATGTAGAAGTTTAATGAACCTTTGTCAAAACATAACAGTGAACCAAGTTTTAGAAAATTCAGGCTCCGAATCCAGAAGTAATGTTACTGTGGAAAGACATGGATTAAATTATGGCCACCAGTTAGCAAAAGAGCATCTAGATTTAGATGGAACAATGGGTTTTTCATCCGGATCTAATATTAGTTATGGCCAAGAGTCGGCAAGTGCACATCGAATATTGGACGAGACGGGTTCCGTATGTAATATTTATGATTGTGAACGAGATAGTCAAAACGATTCAGATAGTTCAGACACGAGTGATTATGATATGCACGATAAAAGACAGGAATTTCAATCAAAAATAAAAAAATGGGCCATATCAAAAAATATTGCACAAACAGCCTTGAATGACCTAGCAAAAATTATAAATGATTTTGTTCCAAATACATTACCCAATGACGCCAGAACCATTTTAGGGTCACCCAGAATCATCACTTTAAAAAAAATTGATGGAGGTGAATACTGGCACAACGGAATATTGATCCCTTTAAAAAAATTTTGCTTCATTGGGATAAAGCTCCAGAAAATATTACATTGAATATAAACTTCGACGGTTTGCCAATTTTTAAAAGTTCCAAGAATGAATTTTGGCCCATACTGTGCAACATTTTCGAAAATCCATGCGTGAGGCCTTTTGTGATTGGCATTTATTTCGGACCAGGGAAACCGAAAAGTGTAACTGAGTACTTGGAAGATTTTATTAATGAAATGAAACCATTACTTGAAAACGGTATTTATGTTCAGAGTTGTGGAAGGAAATTTACAATAAGGATTAGATGTTTTATATGTGACTCACCTGCCAGAGCTTACATAAGAGGTACGATTATACACTAAAAACCTTTTCATAATTTTCAAGACTAATAATGGTTGCCGAACCGCAAAACTAAAATTATTATTAGTATATAGTATAGGTACTTATTTTCAAAAATTAAACACTTCCCTATATCATATCGTTGTTTAATGTCATTATCGTTGTCATTTCATTATATTTTATTGCTTCCCGTTCATATTCGAAACTTATCCAAAATTGTATCAAAAGTAAACTTAAACGAAAAAAAGGATATAAGGATACAGAATCTCTGACTATTTAGATGATAAACCCGCATGGGATAATATTTAGAATGACAAAAACAATCTTGTTTTTTCAGGTGTTTGTAATTTCAATGGTAAACATGGCTGCTTAAAGTGTGTGACAGTTGGAGAGTACTCACACACTTCGCATACTGTTGTATTCCCCGACACGGGAAGTCCCGAAAGGACTAATGAAGGGTTCCGGAATAAATCATATGGTGCACACCATAAAAGTGACTCGCCATTGTTATGTCTACCAATTGACATGGTGACCAATTTCCCAGTAGGCGATTCCCTTCATCTCATTGATTTAGGAATAATGAAAAGATTACTGATTGGCTGGCGTGACGGAAACTTTGGAAAGTACATCACAAAATGGCGTGCGAGTGATACTGAAGTGGTTAAAATTTTTTTAAACCAATGTAAATTACCCTCTGAGATACATCGTTCAGTGCGAGGGCTTGATTCTTTAGCGTATTGGAAAGCGTCAGAATTTAGATCTTTTTTTATTATCTTAGCATTGTCATTCTACCTGATGTTCTAAATCCTAATGCTTTTTCACACTTTTTGACACTCTACTGTGGAATAGCAATTTGTTCCAATAAAGCTTATCAATATTTGTTACCACTGGCAGAACAACTTCTAAGGTATTTTGTTGAAAATTATAAAGATTTTTATGGAGCAGCATATGTAACAAGTAATGTCCACAATTTACTACATGTTACTGCTGAAGTTGAAATGTATGGAACTCTTGATACCTTTAGCGCATATCCGTTTGAGAACAAATTGTACATGATCAAAAGAATGTTGAGAGACGGTAAAAATCCACTGTCACAAGTGGCCAAAAGACTAACTGAAGATGAGGATAACAATGGGATGAATTTTCACCTTGAAAAGAAAAGAAAAACTAAATATCCATACATATCCAAGAGTAAGAAAAATATTTGCACTCTAAATTTTCGAGATTTTGTATTGTCTTCTAAAAAAAAGACAGATATTTTTTAACAGTTCAAAATGATATAGTTGAAATTGATTCAATTGAAGAAGTTAAAAATATTGTGTCCATAAAAAGTTTCCTGTTGAATAATAAAGAAGAAGTGTTTGCCTATCCAATAAAATCATCCCGATTTGGAATATACAAATCTAATAGCCTTAAACATTGCGATACTAGTGTGGTCATGTTAAATCCTAAAGATATAAAATGTAAAGTTGTTTGTATTCCTCATAAAGAATATCACTATTTCATACCCCTAGGACATACTGTTTGAAAATAATATACAACATTGCTTATTGATTGTTTAACTTTTATTTTCTTTCCTCATTCGTATATTATTTATTAGGGGTTTAGTTATTATTATTATAGGTACACGAATTTATGATGGAATTACGATGGATGTGTGGTGTGACGAGAATTGATAAAGTGAGAAATGCGTATATTAGAGGAAGTTTGAAAGTGACGTCAGTGACTGAAAAGTTGAAAGGAAATCGTTTGTCTTGGTATGGTCATGCTTCACATGAGTCATGTGAAGCATGACCATACTAAGACAAACGATTTGGAGGGATTTTAGTATTTTTATTATTTAGGAGAAACGCATGTTACTAAAAGAGTTCTGAGTATACATCTAGATGGATGGAGAAGGAGAGGGAGGTCAAAGAAAAGATAGATGGATTGTGTGAGGAGTGATATGAAAGAAAAGGGAGTTAGTGATAGTGTGATGGGTTACAGGACAGAATGGAAGGAAAAATCGTGTTGCGCCGACCCGACCCCAAGTAATATGGAATAAGGCAAGGAAGAAGAAGATGAACACGAATCTCGTGTATTTCCTATATAAATCAGACTAATTTAAAAAAAATGCCACAATTTTTTCAGTACCTACAGTTGTACATTGTTACAAACATAACGCGTTCTTCAATAATATTTTAGTCGAGAAGTCAATTAAAAACAATAAAAAAAAAACAAATACGAAGTTTAACAAATTCAAATGGTCACAAAAATATTAGTAACGAACTACTCGTAAGAAGTCAATTAACAGTTAATCTCTAGGCTCTCCGTCATCGGGGATGACCCCAGCTTTTGGATCTGCGTCATTATCATCATCTCTAAGCTTTTCGGCTTTATTTTCATCAGTTCCAGGCTCTTCCATATTAATGCTATTATTGGCTTCAAGCTGGTTACTATCACCGTCTGTATTACCTTCAGGCACTATTGAGGCGTTGTCTACTTGTCCTCTTAATTTTTTGGATTTACGGACTCGTTTTGTTGATTCTCGCAAACCTTGCATAGACTTACGTTTGGTAGCGTTTCTTAGAACAAGTTTGAAAAAAATTAGCATTTGATCATCAGTAAAACTCGGATCCCACATGCGTATAATTTCAAAAAAGAACTTCCTAAAGTTCGTGAAATTTTTCATCGGTATTTTTGAGTGTTCTCCCTTGCTTCCCCCGGACCAAGAGCACTGACATAAAAATTCCTTCGTGAATAAAATATCTATTAACTTATAGGCACATGTTTGGCCTCGACCCGGTTTAGATGAGTACAATGTAGATAAACATTTGATTAATTTTTTTCGGTGCATCTTGTCGGCTAGAGTAAGCTCAAACATTTCAAACTCTTCATTAGTTTCTAGGTTTCAAGCTAAAACTTTCTCGTTCTTCCGATGATGCGTCTTTTAGTAATGTAACGTTACATTGTTGTTCTTGTTGCAATTGTCTGATTGTTTCATTTGTTTCATCTAATTGTACTGATAAAGAAGCCAATTTTTGTCCAAATCTTTTCTGATTTTCTATTATTAAATTTAGTTTATTTAAAATAAGAGTTTGATTTGATAACATAGTGTCAGAATTTTCTGAGCTAATAATTTGAACTGTCGCCTGTTGCTCCAATACTTGTATAGTCTCTTGCTGCACTGGTTCAAAATTTTTCATTGAAAGTTCATACGCACCAGGCTGTGAATATGTCTGTAATAAAAAATAATAATCATCTATAAATATTAAATAGCAAAAGTAGAAATAAGGTAAAGCTTTAGTGTGACCTAGCGCTAACTCATTCCGAGACACAACGAGGCGCGCACTTTTTAAGATCGTTGTATCGTTAAACAATATAAAATTTTATTTACTATACAAAAAAGTACATATTTCGGTGAGATAATTCAAGATCGTCCCGCGGTGTCCCGCTGCCTTGCCTTGAGGAGCCGCCCAGCGCAGCGCGCCACAGTGACGCAGCGCAGCGTAGGTACTAACGTATTAAAATGTATCGTACGTATTTCGCGAAACTGTGCTGCGCAGCACAAAACAACTGGCCTCTTCAAACATCGCGGCCTGTCTCAACGTGAGCTGATAGGCTCTGCTTAACCCGAAAGTGCAACGGAAAATAGGTAGACAGACACTTTAATTATATTTTGAGACTAACGTTTTGCCCTACAGCTTCACCCGTGAAGACTTCTTCACATGAGAACTTTATTTATTGTTTCCCTAGAATTAATAAGTATACCTTCTGAGCATAAAACAAGGTATTTTATCAACTAGAGGCAATCACTACTTACAGATTCAAAAGTTGCATGTCGTGAACTACGGATGGTCCCCTTAAATAAATGCGCAACTTTATTTAAGGGGACCATCCGTAGTGGTAGCCCGCGAAATTCATTTTTTTTTTATTACTCATGTTTATAATTATGTTAATATCATATTTTGATCAAGTTACAACCTGACACTGACCTGCAAATTGCAAAAAAAAACACAAGATAAATTGAATTTCGCGGGTTACCACTACGGATCCCCTTTAACTGCCTACAAAAGAACAAAAATAGATATCTATTCCAACCAAACCTAGCAAACAATTTAAAAAATCTTACCAAATTTTCAGCCATTGCTTCAAAGTTAACCTCGTTTCTCTTTGCTTGGCAAGTTTTAGATGTAACCGGAAAGCTCATATATTCGTTTTCCTGATTATCTGTATCCGTGTTTTGTTCCATAAAAGTTAGTTCGCTATTAGCATCTTCATAAGTCCGAATGTTGTTTCTTTTTAAAGTACATTTTAGGGTATCCCACCCTGTTCCAGGCCTTGAATTCTCATCTTTTAATAATTTCATGGGGTATTTAGTACTTCTCGGTGGCCACCGTAGAATTCCCTTGGTTTCCCACAGTGCAGGAACGACTGCAAGAGTGGCAACACCTTCCTCTATAGTCTGAACGATTTTGTAAGGCATGTTCTGTAAAAAATAAATAATAACAAGATCATAAGTACATTATAGTATTATTCAAGAAACAAAAGATAACAGACAACAGAAAATCACATAGACAAACTACCTTACTAGTTTTCGTGGAAATTGATGTCACAAAAACTGAATAGGTAAACAAACTATACCATATTACCTAATACTTAAACTTAACGTAACATTTATTTATACACAAACACAGAGGTAACCTACCAAAATAGCACTAAATGTTTACTTTTAATTAATAGTTTAATTCGCGACTCTTAACTGTTGCTAATCTATCGTAGAATCCTAAAGCGATTTCTAACAGTTATAACGACCGGCTCACTTGCGATTTGGCGAAAAACTGATGATCTACAAAGAAAACGAGCATAGCGATCACACGCCCCGCCTCCACCCGCGCCCCCGGGGCTCAGGGGACGGTGAGGCTCGTGAAGGCTCGCGTTGCATGCATCACGTTGCAGATGAAGCAAAATATTTCATATAAATGTGTATCGCATGTCAGTTATTAGTGTATAGGGCTATTTGTAAAAACCTTGCAGGACTGTATAACTAACACCGTAAACAAGAACTTTTGTTCTATGACTTTTTGCAAAACATAATACATTTACCAAAAACAAACCTTCAAGATTTCGTTGTTCTAACACATTTCAACTCTGTATTTTGCTGTAGGTACCCGTCTACGCCTCCCGCGCACGAACCCCACTTCCCTCCGCTATTGTACTATCGCTTGCTTCGCATAGACCACCAATGTAATTATGATGAATTTTTAAAATTCATAGAACAAAAGTTATTGTTTATGATTTTCTTAACATAGTTCTGAGAGGTTGCTAGTGTTTTACTAATAACTCTGTAGATCACCAAATAAAAACGTATTGTGAACATAATTATTAAGTAAGTATACCTATTTATATTTGGTCCTTAAAAATACCTACTTATAAAATAACAGATTTGGTCACGTATCCAATAATTAAATAGTTTATGTATTATCTATTTAATTAAATTAGAAGCTGCTATCTGCTATATATATATATTCTTAGAGGATTTGACAGCTGAGAAGGCGATGACATCACGCGACAGTGATGACGCTGTCAAGTCTTAGAGGTTTTGACAGCTGAGAAGACGATGACATCACGCGACAGCGATGACGCTGTCAAGTAGAGGGGGGCAACACACTATGAGTGGTGTGTGCGGAATTGCCTCTGCCACTTTTGCTTGGGAGCTCGGATGCGACGGACGTGTTTTAGGCATCATAATTTTTAATTATATCGGTGTAACGGTTTTTGATTGTTTGTCATTTTAAATTAATAAAATACTTGTAGGTTGTTCTGAGTTTTCTTTTTAAAAAGTCAAATACGCTTCTGATCCATAAGATCAGAAGTGGGATTCGTTTAAATTCACGCGATCTAGTTCGTTCGCCATCTTTTAACCATTTTAGTGTAATTTTCAAAATAACACGCAACTTGTTAATTATTTTCTTTTTGTTTTCAAGTTTAGTTTGTGTTCTCACTAGTAGTGAAGTAATTTACGTAGCTTGCAGGTGTAGTTATGTCGAGTCGTGAGGGCACACCGCGTGTACCTAGGCGTAATTCTCGCGATCACCGTGACGATTCACGTAGCCGTCGCGATGTTCATAGCAGGCGTCGAGACCGTTATAGTGTATCACGGAGTAGATCTCCTAGGCGTTGTAATGAGAGGTCAGAGAAGTCTGAAAGTCCGCGTAGGCGCTGTAATAGTTCTTATGGGCGCCGGGATAGCCCATGCCGCGATCCTTTAAATGAAATACTAGAACGATTAAATGCGTTAGAGAGACGGTTGCCGGCAAACGCTACTCCCACGACGTCGCATCCGTGCTACACGCCGCCGTTGAGGACTGCGGTAGTTGCTGAGGCAGCTGTCACACGTGTTCTGGAGACTACTAGGACCGCGACCCCTGAAGTTTCGCGGGAGGTTGACGCTGCGGATAGGATTGTGGGTGCGCTTTCGTCATTGATTCAAGTAAGATCTAAGCATTATTATATTTCCAATTTTGATCCCAATGTTCATGACTTTGATATGTGGTGTGCGGAAGTAGATCGTGGCCGTGAAATATGTCACTGGGACGATCGGGAATGCCTAGGACGCATTGGTGGATGTTTACGTGGTGATGCTAAGACGTGGCTTAACGATTGGGTGACTAATGATCGATCGTGGTCGAATTTTAAAGCTGAATTCCGATCATTGTGTCCGCGTGAAGTAGATATGGCAACAGTGTTATATGACGTCATGAGCACGAATTCAAATAAATTCTCAACGTATGCCGAATACGCACGGAAGTCCCTGTTGCGATTAAATATCGTCAAAGGGCTTTCGGAGGAGTTAAAAACCGCTATTGTGATCCGTGGTATTTCTGATCCCCAAGTGAGGGCCGCGACCGCTAATGCTAAGCTACAATCAAAGGAACTAGTTGAATTTTTATCAGTGTACTTAAAACCTAAAAGCGCGCCTCCTGTTAATAACAATCCCGTTCGCACGTCAAACTCAAATCCCTCTGATCCGCGTAAGCGCAAGGCCTTTGCGGAGTATGACCGACTAGTTTGTTTTTCATGCGGTAACGTAGGTCACAAACAGGCCACTTGCCCTAAAAATTCCTCGAAAACGGACACAGATTCAGACAAATCCTTGTCAAAGACCGAATCAATAAGCTCTAATTCGCAATCAACGAAATCAAATTCTAAACTCATTAAGGCTTGCACATTTTGTAAAAAGAATGGGCATTCAGTTGAAACTTGTTTTGTTAAAGCGCGAGCTGAGGCAATATCAAATAATAAGATTACTTCAAGTAATGTAAATTTTTGCTCAAATTCTCCTCCAGACAGAACAACGTAATGCCCGCCGTTGTGCAGAGTGTGCCAGTTGATGTTTTAATTGATTCCGGTTCAGATGTTTCGCTTATCTCTGATTCCGTGTTGAAGTATTTTAGTTTAAATAGAATTCCTACCTACCGCCGTATGCGGGGTATTGGTAGTCAAGACATAGAATCTACTTCATATGTAACCACTATTATTGAATTTCCCGAATTATCTTTAGAAGTAGATCTGTTCGTCATACCCTCGGATTGTATTCAGGCTCCGATTCTGATAGGTACTGATGTTCTGAATCGTAGCGGAGTTACATATATTCGAACAAATGATTCTCAACGGTTAATTAGAGTTTCGAGTATAGGTAACGTGTCAACTGTCGAGTTCGCCGAAATAAGAACGCCTTTGGTAGGTGAGGAAAAAGAGTGTTTGTTAGCTCTATTAAGGGAGTTTTCTGGTATGTTTACCACCGGAACGGCGACCTCCACAGTAAATACGGGTTGTATAGAGATAAAACTTAGTAGTGATGTCCCAATTAACTATCGACCTTATAAACTCTCCGCAGACGAAAAGCGTCGCGTTCGCGAGATAATAAACGACTTGATTAGTAAGGGAATTATTCGCGAGTCACAATCTAGTTACGCTAGTCCCATCATCCTTGTAAAGAAAAAGGACGGCTCTGATAGGATGTGCGTCGATTATAGAGCTCTAAATGCCATAACTATTAAAGAGCGATTCCCGTTACCATTGATCGACGATCATATTGACAAGCTAGGCAGTTTTAAATTCTTTACTAGCCTCGATATGGCAACAGGTTTCCATCAATTGCCAATGAAGGATGATGACTCCATTAGTAAAACAGCATTCGTAACGCCTGAGGGACATTACGAATATTTGAAAATGCCTTACGGGCTCGCTAATGCCCCTATTGTCTATCAGAGAGTCATCTCTAAAACCCTGAAGCAACTGATGGATTCTGGTAAGGTGTTGATATATATCGATGATGTGCTGATCATGACTAATTCTGTCAGTGATGGTCTGAACACCTTACGTGAAGTGTTAAAGACACTATCTGACGCGGGATTTTCAGTAAATCTAAAAAAATGTACTTTTCTAGACACTGAGTTAGAATATTTGGGCCGACTTATTGGGCATGGTCAGGTACGGCCGAGCCCAAGTAAGACTGAAGCTCTAATTAGGTCTCCGAAACCATCTAATGCACGAGAGGTTCGCCAGTTCTTGGGTTTGGCAGGCTATTTTCGAAGGTACATTGCAGGATACGCTTCAAAAACTGCATGCATTGCCAAATTGCTCGGAAAAGGCCAACCTTTTATTTGGGGTGAGGAGCAAGATTTAGCCCGCGACTATGTAATTAAAAGTCTTACTGAGGAACCCGTCTTAGCTATTTTCAATCCTGATTTGCCCACTGAGCTTCATACGGACGCCAGTGCAATCGGCTATGGTGCAATTTTAATGCAGGAACATGAGGGTAGACGGAAGCGAGTTGTCGGCTATTTTAGTAAATCAACACAGGGCGCTGAGTCCCGTTACCACAGTTACGAACTCGAGACCTTAGCAATCGTTCGTGCTTTACAACATTTTCGGCACTACTTAATCGGTATAAAATTTAAAATAGTAACCGATTGTAACTCACTAAAGTTGACTGAGCGTAAAAAGGACTTGTTACCACGTGTAGCCCGCTGGTGGGTGTACATGCAGGATTTTCAGTTCACCCTTGAATATCGAAAGGGTTGCCTTATGCAACATGCAGACTTTTTAAGCCGACAGCCTGCTACTGTTCTTCAGATTAAAAATCCACGAAACTGGGCGAAGATTGCTCAAACGGCGGATTTGGAAACACAAAGCTTAATACAAAAGCTGAGAGACGGTCAATTGGATAGTACACGATTTTTCATTAAAAACGAATTGTTGTATTACAAATATTCACCAACTGGTGAAGACTCTCGTCTCCTCTGTTTTATTCCTAAAGGGCATAGGCTTAGCTTGTTACGTGTTTTTCATGATGATCACGATCATATAGGAATAGACAAAACTACTGAGCTTGTACTGCGCCATTTTTGGTTTCCTGGGTTAAGGGCTTTTATTAAGAAATATATTGGCCACTGTATTGTTTGTCTGTCACATAAGAAAGTCTCTCGCGCTCCTAGGCAACCTATAGAGTCTTGGACGAAGCCTGGAGTACCCTTTTTGATAGTTCATACCGATGTCCTTGGCCCATTAGTGGAGTCAAACGGTTTCCGATACGTGCTCCTTGTGATAGACGCCTTCTCTAAATACTGCTTGTTGTACGCCCTATATAGGCAAGACACCGCCGAATTAAGACGTGTATTTTCTAATACTGTCTCACTATTTGGTACTCCGTCAACAATCGTGTGTGACCGTGGTAGAATGTTTGAAAGCGCGTCGTTTCAAAACTGGGTTACGGGGCTAGGCTGTAACATACATTTTATCACGCCGGGAATGCACCGTGAAAACGGGCAAGTCGAGCGTTATTGCAGAACGGTCCTGAACATGTTGCGGATAGAGGCAAACAACAAGGGTGCGCAGTGGTCTGACTCGTTGTGGAAGATACAGCTCACCTTGAATATAACGAGGCAAGCTACGACCCGCACCTCGCCCCTGCAGCTGCTGACTGGCGTTGAAGGGACAACTCCAGTCCTGAGGTCTCACGTGCGAGACGTTGCTCTAGACGAATCGCAGCCCAACCGAGAAGCTCTTCTTACGCTGAGAAGACAGAGGGCTTCAGAGCTGCTTGCTGAAAATCAGCAGCGGCAAGACGCGTACGTCAACGAGCGTCGTCGTCAGCCGCGTACATTTGATGTTGGCAATTTTGTGTTTGTGAGTAAAGGTTCACAGAGCACCGGGAAGCTGGACTCCGGAATGCGTGGCCCGTACATGGTAGTACGAGCGTTACCACATGACCGATACGAGCTCGAGCTGCTTGCTGGCTCGTATGGAAAGAAGACGCAGACCGCTGCAGAACATATGGTCCGGTGGCGTGGCGAGTGGACCCCAGATGCGTGTGAAGCATTCTTCGGTAATGGTGAGTAAGTTGAGCAGCCCCGACCAGTGGCAGCTTTTTTTACTCGTAGCCTCGACATTTGGCTATTTCCTACCCCGACCAGTGGTAGTGTTGTCCTACCCCGACCAGTGGTAGTGTTGTCCTGCCCCGACCAGTGGCAGTGTTGTCCTACCCCGACCAGTGGTAGTGTTGTCCTGCCCCGACCAGTGGCAGTGTTGTCCTACCCCGACCAGTGGTAGTGTTGTCCTGCCCCGACCAGTGGCAGTGTTGTCCTGCCCCGACCAGTGGCAGTGTTGTCCTACCCCGACCAGTGGTAGTGTTATCCCCTGCCCCGACCAGTGGCAGTCCTATCCCCTGCCCCGACCAGTGGCAGTCCTATCCCCTGCCCCGACCAGTGGCAGTCCTATCCCCTGCCCCGACCAGTGGCAGTCCTATCCCCTGCCCCGACCAGTGGCAGTCCTATCCCCTGCCCCGACCAGTGGCAGTCCTATCCCTATAGCCTCGACATTTGGCTATCCTATCCCCTGCCCCGACCAGTGGCAGTGGTTTCTGGAACCCCGATAGTGGTATCCAGGCGACTTTGTTGACTGTTTCGGTAATGATTGAGGTCCGGAACTCTTTCATTGGTGATGCAGCTAGCAAAGCGCTTCCTACCTATTTTAATGTGACTGCTTGATGTATCGCTTGCAGCTTCATTCCAATGGGTAGCTGAAAGTTAAGTTTTCAGAATGTTTTACTATCTCTCTTTGTTTTGGCATGTTATAGATGAGGACTCAAATGATGATGATCAGGCGCATGGAGACCCATTGGACCACCCATCCAATGGCAACCAGACCGATGAGGAGCCTATACCAGGAAGCCAGGCTGACGAGGGCGTTCAGCTGTCAGGAAAGGCCGTCTTAGAGGATTTAACAGCTGAGAAGGCGATGACATCACGCGACAGTGATGACGCTGTCAAGTCTTAGAGGTTTTGACAGCTGAGAAGACGATGACATCACGCGACAGCGATGACGCTGTCAAGTAGAGGGGGGCAACACACTATGAGTGGTGTGTGCGGACTTGCCTCTGCCACTTTTGCTTGGGAGCTCGGATGCGACGGACGTGTTTTAGGCATCATAATTTTTAATTATATCGGTGTAACGGTTTTTGATTGTTTGTCATTTTAAATTAATAAAATACTTGTAGGTTGTTCTGAGTTTTCTTTTTAAAAAGTCAAATACGCTTCTGATCCATAAGAATATATATATTTAAGTTATCTAATGTAAAAGTTTTGTTACTATTTTGGTGTATAATTAATTTTATTCTATACTATTCTATTCTACAATTTAAATAAGTACTTGTTCTTTTTTTATTCTTGATAGGTTCGCGCTTGACCGCTATCTCTTGTCGTCGAGTATTATATTACTAAAAAGCGATTAAAATCGTTTTAGCAGACCCATAGCGGGACCCTAAAAGCTTAGATCCATAAAGGTGGTGTTTCGGTTAACTATTGCAAAATGTGAACCACTACTACTCTTAACATGGATCCATGGCTGATTTGTTTCTCACAAGTGCGTAACTAATTTACTATTTGCTGAATTATAGGCCACATGAGAACACCCGTACAGACCTTAGCATAAAATTAACATTAAAACAGTTCACTTGCTATCCGCCATTTTCGCTGCGTGATTGTGAATTATTGAAAAGTTTTATCTTTTTATTTTGGTTTATTTTAGAAGATTTCGATTGGAATTGATTAGGTTTACAAATAATTTTCACGTCACAAGCTTTTTATCAATTTCTTAATAAAAAACAATAACATTTCTTTCGTTTACTTTCCATTTAAGTCAGATGTTTTTTTGTATTTAGTGGTATTTTGAGGGCGCGCGAAAATTTTGAACTATATATGTATGGTGTTTCACAGTAAAGTTACCTCCCCAATAAGATTTCAGACATTAAAGAAAGAAATCGAAGTTTTACTTACCGTAAATTATATTTATTTTCCACAAATGGCACTTGAGATCTTGTACACAACACAAACACACTAATAAATTGACAGTTCATAATAAAGAAAAATAAATAATAAAGTTATTGTATTTCACAATTTCGCTAAGAGTGTACTTTCAACTACGTAAAAGCATTTATAATGTACACATTCGTCATTTTTGCTGTATTATAGGTAACATGTGTCTTGTTATTCAGAAGATTTTCAGCTCTTGGGGTGACTGTTACACACATAAATGCTAATATGATGTTGATATAATTCAATTATTTGATAATTGGAATTCTTTTACAGCTATGTGCTGAATAATTTGTGCCCAAATTAGAGTTATATCAGCAGAAGATGCGCTGCCTACGCTGTTATACAGCAAGTTTATGCAGCTAATGATTTCACGGTGCACTGTGAAAATGCTGTTCTAAAGCACTTTTGTGCTACTTGGATTGTGTTTGCGTATAGTTATGTTAGAGACAGGCTGTTAATCGCGACTGCAGTTAATACTCTCACGCTACGATACTCTGATTGGACCGGTCATGGGCGCAGTTTTTGTAAATCTGAACCATATTTTTTGTTAGTCAAAAAGTTATTTGTGTAATTGATAATTACCTATACTAAAATGTTTTATTTATTATAATTTAATCCGAATTATCGCTAACTGCGAAGTAGTCTAGAGCTACATCTACCTCGGTTCCTCTATCTCAAACGGTGGAGGATGATCAGCTATCACCAGGACGGCAGTAGAGCGTCTGGGAAAGATATGGAGAGACGGCTGAATTACACAGAATACCAAAATTCATCTAATGAAGTGTCTGGTTTTTCCAATCTTTCTCTACGGGGCCGAGACGTGGACTTTAAGGCTACAAGATCCCCAAAAAATCAATGCCTTGGAGATGTGGTGTTGGAGACTGATGTTGAAAATACCGTGGACAGCATTCCGCACCAATAACTCCATCCTCAAAGAGCTTCACATACGGCATAGACTTTCGTCGATTGTACAGTTACGAATACTGAAGTTCTTTGGGCACATCTCCAGAAACGAAGATTCGATGGAAAGACTTGTAGTTCACGGTTGCGTTGAAGGCAAGAGAGCCCGCGGTCGATTCGCATCATGTTCAAGGACTACATATAAACCTTGTATATCCTTTGAACATCTGGCCGAAGTTAAATGCATACATACTCGTACATACCTTTAAAACCATTTTCTTTGAGAAATATTGATTTATTTACATATGCTATGTACATATTGTACATTCTGAAGAACAAGAATCTGTAAAGATCAAAGCCGTTTGAAAGGAGTAGGAAAAACAAATAAATAAATATAATGTAGTAATTTTTTTTTTGGCAAAAGTACCTATTAATCATACGAAAATATCCTACGTTGATAATGTTGGATATGAATCTGTAATAAATAGATATATTTTTTTTTTTTCAAATCTATTAACCCAGCCGTTACCGAAGAGTAGGCTTCAAAAAGTCACTGTTTTATGGCACTTATTGGAAGCCTTAAGGCGCTTACACTATTGATCTAAAAATTAGAACAAGTTGCTGCCACATGTCAACAGCTTCTGCTACAATTAGCTTTGTACTTGTACTTTTTAGAGTTCTGTACTTCCGAATGAAAAATCAAAACGTCAAAGAATCACTAGTGGGTATGTCTGTCTGTCACAGCCAATTTGCTCCAAATCTACCGATTCACTTATAAGAAGACTGGTGAAACTGCGTCTGAAACGTTACACAAATGAAATACTTATGAATTTAAATTTGTTTTTTTTTTATGATTTATAACGAATTATTCTGTAGTTTTATAATTGGATAGAAAAATAAGTAATAAATAAAAAATATTACTTACTGATTTACTTCATTTCCTAGTTTCATACAATGTTGCCAAACGAAATAACTTAATCGATCTGACACTTCGCGTAACCCAAGGGCTGGCTTTTACCTCGGTTAGAGATTAAGCATTGCCATACAACGGGGCAATGCCGCCAGCCTTTTGGGCACACTTCCAGTCGACAGCGATGCGGAGGAGTTTTATGACGCCATATTTTATTTAGTTAGGAGTAGCCTTTAGTATATATATAGTTTTAATTAGTTAAGTGTTTTTGTATTAAAATTAACCTATCGATCTTATGTTTTACAAATAAGCGAAGTGATCGTTGGACTGAATTCCTACTGTAGTGATAATTAATCAAGAATTAATTTTAAAACTTTTTTTATTTTTTTATTGTGTGTATGATTTTATTTTAAAACTAATTTTAAAAAAACCCGGCAAGTGCGAGTCGGACTCGCGCACTGAGGGTTCCTTACAAACTTACCTATGAAAACAGTTCAATTCCCGAATTAAGTTACGTTTTAGTTAGTTTTCAGTTTTTTTTCTATACTTGTGCTATGAGACCTTGCTTCATGCCAAATTTCAGGATTCTAGGTCAACAAGAAGTATCCTATGAATTTTGATTCCCTGTAAAGTATAGAAATAAACGTTTTTTGTGACATAAACGGCTGTATCTTTTATTTTCATTAACTCAGAAAATTGATTTTTTTCACAGCTTCAAGAGACTGCAAATCTGAGTATATGGTTTTAATTTCGACTCGATACTTCCACGCGTTCCCAAGATAAAGGGTCTTGACAGACAGACTAACTGACCGACAGACAATAATGTGTTCCGTTTTGAGGGTAATGAGGGTTCTGTTTTTTTCTTTCGAAATACGGAACCTTAAAAATAAGTTATTTTAATAAAAACATTATTTCCATTTTTTTTTCATGAACTCGTACTTATCAGACCCAGTTCCAGGGTTTGAAGCGTTGCGTGGCGAACAAAGAGAATTAAAGATGAAATAGAAGCCTCAAATGCTAATTTAACACAATTATAATTCATTACTGGAAGTAATTATTATTTAAAGATAACAAGAGAGAGACAGAGTAGACAAAATTGTTTTTGTCACCAATTTTTTCTTCCAATTATCTCATCAAATAACCATCAGACTTTGATGTGTCCGGCTCAATTATTTTAAAGATGTCCCCTATCAATCAAGTTGTCTTTGATGTGCAGCATGATTGATCTTACGCAACTTCCGACAGGATGGCAACCTAATCATAAAATAAGTGAACGCTTTAGCAGAATAACGCAATAAATAAATATAAACTGTCTATGGGCATGTAGCGGAAGCTCCCACGTAAGTGATTTTTTCACCATCATCAATCAATAAATGATGTCAATAATTATATAAATGATTCATTGATTCATATTTGCAATTTTTTTTTTTCGTTTTCTGAACGGAGATGTCAGTCAATTCAATGTAGCTAGGTATATTTCAAAATATTACAAGAGTATTTCTCAAGCTTTGAGCGGACCGAGAGGCAGTGTCAGACTATTACTGACTAAAACCTACCATCCTTCTCTTGCTCTTTCCAGGGCCACAGTAATTCTTTCAAACAATCCCATAGACCTCGGCTACTAATCATTTTAGTCAGGCTTTGCATAATTGATGAAATTTATTTAGCTATTGTCTGAGATATAAATATGAAAGAAAATGTGGATGTACTTAAATAGGTAAAATTATGACGTCAAATCGAACAACGAATCATAGATACTCATGATTTATGAGTACAACATGACAATCCTTTTTTCGTAAAATGAGAAAAATATTTCCATGAAAATTAAACTAATACTGAACGATGTCATATCGTGCCCGTAGAAATAACCGTGGCAAATTCGCCCATTCCCAACAATAATAGAAAAGCGTGATCTAAGCGGATACAAAACCTAGAAATTGACAGTAAATACACACCATACGTGCATTTCTGGCTTTCATGCCCTTTGAGACTATAATGCAGTGATTGTACATAATCGTACCATATCGCACTACCGTTCTCTTTTATCTTAATCACTTTAATAGCGAAGCATTATCACGAGTCTTACAATAATGGGCTATAATTACTTAGTTAAGTGCACAAAAATAAAGTTATTAAGTTATTACAACATGCAGGCGAAATGTAAGCTCATAACATGTTTTGCGCTCTTCAAGCTAGTTAAACCGAGCTTAGATACACAAGGTGTCCTGTTTTTAAGCATCAACAAGTTCCACCACAATTTTTCTTTCGGTTCGAACAACTTCTCCCGCTCTAGATAGAGCGAGAGGGAGTGTCAGTTGTATTTGTCGTTCCATGGTCATGGTGCCTCTATTGAACAATCCCCATCAATTATGCAATATGAGACGCACGTGAAACACCGTCGACCCGGACCTGTTCTTTATCGGACGGCAAGCTACCCATTACTCGCCGCGTCGGCGCCATCGGTGGCCGGGAATCGAGTTGCGTCTCCCGACGCCGACGCCCTGGACATCTCCTGCGGCAGTTGGAGCGTAAGGACGCCGTGATGCTTCTCTTACTACTCCCCGTGAATTATGGCGTGCCCAACAGCAAGGCTAACTATGAATTAGGCCTCGACCAATAATCCTGGCAGGCTCTGTCACTCATGTTGACATCTCTTTGAGGCAAGTTTCACCACCATGTGGGTATTAATTGGGCACGCAAAATATGATAAAAAATCGATATTCGTGGATAAAAATGCTGCAGTCAAAAAAAGTTTGCGACACAGTAATGTACAAATTAATTTGTACATTACAACACAACATACACACGATACGACACACACGACACGATACACGACACAATCCCAAGAACCGGGATGGGGGGTCCGGGGGGTTTTCTTCCGAGGTATATCGATACGATTATGTATTTTTACATTTGGTGTCATGACTCAGCGAAGAAGAAGAAAACCTCATTATTAATGAATGGCAAAAAAAAATTCACGTTGACGCGATGATATGACCGGTTGTCACATCATGGCAAATTAAATGAAAGCAGGAAGTTATAGTCATTATTTTATTGTCTGTTGAATCATTTCCTTTCATTATAACATTACATTCTGGCAGCTTATGAAAAGCCTAACCTATTTTACAATTTACTGCCATAAATATAGATTATACATGCCATAAACCTATCCTATAAAGTTCTTAAAGATTCATACTTTATACGCTGACTTTATATTAACGCCATCTGTTGTGATCTAACAAAACGAAGTATCGCGTATCGATCCTTTCACCAGCAGTGAATGACTTTATAAAATTCTAGTTTCGATTGAATATGTTAACTACAATCCTTATAAAGATTACTCTCAATGTTGTATAGATGGTGTTGTTTATAAAATGAAGGAAAATCGTTTATTTTGTCTAAAAATACAAAAGTACCTACTTAGATATTATAGTAATATAGCAAAACCTTAAATATTGTTTACAGCTCTGCATAGTTACATTTGAACTGGCAAAAGGAAGAGTCAATGTTTTCATCCAGAAATGACTAAACAAACTTTTAAAAAATGATGCCGCCGATACGAGAGATGATAAAAATGGATCTAACTATAGCAATAAACTTTAAGATAAACAAAATAATAAAGGAAAGACTTCCGGGCTATATAACCATCAGTTCTTTATTATCCAAGAGTTAGGTCCTTCGTCCTACCAGTCATTATTTTTGCAAAGATTACAAGATACATTTTCGAGAAGAGGAAAGGCAGCGAATTTTGAAAATAAAAATTTAACTTTAGAATACAGCAGATAATTTTGGATACCCACTCGGATATCACCATCAATATCAAGTGCATGAATGTTTATTCAACCTAAATATAAGGACGCAACTCTCACGATGTTGATGAATATTTGAAACTTGCAAAATCTTGACACTTCTGCTGATTTCACTCGAGAAAGAAACTTTTTCGGTGGAAATGTAATCCTTAAACATCATGTGAATGATTTGCAAAATCTCATAGAAATCGATTAAATATTGAGTTACCTTAATAATAATTCTATGATTTGGCTTTGATTTTATTAAAACTGGGACATGGAGTAATAAGTTAGGATGTCATGTTGTTAATTTGGAGTATCAAGATTGAATATAATTTGGAATACGAATATATCATATAATCATTATTTTTTTATGTTTTTAATCCTATAATAAACTACTACATTGATTCATATCTTCGTAAATTAGTATTAAAAGCTCCAAGAAGACATAAACAGGAACTATTTCTCAGTAACTTTACTGACAACACAATCTACCTTTCATTGAACACTGTCGTGTACCTACTTCCTTAGAAGCAGCATTTAGTGTCAATTAGAGTTCACAAGGCAGATTGCGATAAATCTGTCGAATATAGGCCGTCGTAAATTCTGTTAATAGGGCTCTAGGCATCTTTGATTTAATGTTCTACTGTGGTGAGGGCATTACTTTAGCTAATAGATGTACCTGGAAAGTACAGAATAGATGTGACCTTCATTTGCGTTTGCACATGTACGAGGGTCCACCCAGTTACTCTACGAAACGATATTAAATTTTAAAATAATACCTACCTATTTTATTGTTGATCGGGTCAAGAATCACTAACGTAATTTTCTCCTGAAATGTTTTTGCAGATTCAAAACTGGACCTTGTATAAAGCGACTTTAGACTTTTTAAATATAAAGCGATTTTGGAATTTTCATCAAGAAGTCAAACATTTGCATACAGATAGTAAAAAAAAATGTGCTGATTAAAATTGTGCCATCAGACTGGATCTGATTATGAAACGGGCACTGGAACTGTACGAAAACTTACGACTTTACGACTTTTTCTATTATGATAGAACAATGTATCCTGGCCGTGTTTGTGCTTATTAGATTTGTCAAGAGATGCACTCGGGCTATATGGTGACATCGAAATGAAAATCTGATTGACACGGGTACTCCATAATAAAATAATATAATATTTTAGCCGTGTTTCAACTTATTGGAAATGTGGTGAGATGTACTCTTTCTACAAATGGTTAAATTCTATAGGCGTACCTTAGTATACAACTTGCACACTATTTAGGCTTAGCTGAGGGATATCACAAATAAAAAGTAAAATACAAAAATCATTTTACAAAAATACAAAACCGACTTCGTTTGTATTTGCTGGAAGTTAAAATCGATCGGAATTTTTGTTAAAAGTTATTTATTTTGCCCCTCAAGAGGCAAGTTTATAAAAAAATAACCACCCTCTTTAGCCTTCTAACCTAACCTGTCCGGATCATCATCATCATCATCATCATTTCAGATTTCATCATTTCCGGATCAGAGTGCCCTAAAATTACAAAATACGAGGTCGCTTCGCTCGCTCTTGGACTAAGAATATTTAGTTGACGTCTATGAGGTTTGAGAAGTTTGATCACGTGGCCAATAAAAAAATGTGTGGCTTCACATACAATTAAGTAAGTACTCATTTCAAACTGCGAACTGTCAAACCAGGAAATAATACATTATACATATATATAATAAACACGTGGGGAAACCGGGTAAAGCTTTATATTCCTACGATTACTGCTTTTATTTCATCGTATCTGTTTTAAGTATATTATGACCACTGATTGCTAAGTAACGTTTAAAAATACATCGTAATAATAATTGCGTTATGCGAATATAGTAATAACTCGCATCACGCCAAGAACGCATGCTTCGATCATTTATATTGTGTCGGATTCATCGCATTATTTTTTAATCTACTAAGTGTCATCAGGGTTTTTTATATCCTGCTTTTTTTAGGTGTGGAAATCATCTAATGACTTCTTGCGCTCTGAGCGGAGCGGGAGGGCGTGTCAGACTTTTACTGACTAAAACCACACCTGTGTCCTTCAGTTGCCCTTTCCGTTCTAGGACTACGGGTTTCCTTTTAAGAAATTCTCCGCGGTCCTAGCTAGCGGGCATCGGCCCTGCTGGGCCTCTACGGTTTGTTGAAATCTCCTTGAGGAGCGCGTGGAACACTACGCGCTGTTGACGACGGGGCTCGGTCCGATCAATTACCGGACGGTTCGACGGCAAGCTACCCATTGCTCGACGTCCGCAAGCCCGCGTCTACCGTGGCTGGTAGTCGGGGTCAGAATCTCGGCGGCTGGGGCGTGAGGACATTCGTTCCATCACACGTGCAGCCTCCTCCTTCGCTAGCATTACTGATTCGCAGAAGGAGGCCACTGCCTGCCATTCCTCCTCGCTTCGGACCATAGCCCGAACCAGGGCCCGAAGCGAGAGGTCGCTGCCGCCGATTGCCTCCACGAGGACACGACGGTGTTCCGCCCAAGCGGTGCACCCCTCCACCGTATGCTCCACCGTGTCCTCCGGGCGGTCCACACAATGATGACACCCGGGCGTTTCTTCCGCCTGAATCCGATGCAGGAACCTCCTGAACTTGCCATGTCCGGTGAGGACCTGCGTCATGCGGAAGGTGAGGACGCCGTGTTGCCGCTCCAGCCACTCTTCAAAGAAGGGACTTACCGCCATAATTGTAGCGTGCACAGCACTGGGTTTCGACAATCGTCGTCGCCATGGTGGACCATGAGATCCCGCCGGAACTCTGTCCGCCATGCCGCGACTTAGCGCGGCAGCAGGGTTTCGCCCCGGCGTTGGATCTCGAACCCACCTCTGTTCCTTCATTTGCCCATAGCGTTCTAGGGCCACGGTAACTCTTTCAAACACATCCACTGCCCTAGCTAACAGCGAGCTAACCATTGCTCGTTGTTCACAAGCGGCGTCTACGGTGGCCGGGAATCGCCCTGTGGCGACTGGCGGTGGCTGAAGTGTACAGATGTTTTCTCCCTCATAGTTTCGGCCATCTCCTTCACTCTTGGTACTACTTCACAGAAGGAGGCGACCGCTTCCCATTCTTTCTCGCCCCCGACCATGGCCAGAACCAGGGCTGGACGCGAGGAGTCAAATGGAGGACACAGTGTCCGGAGTTGTTTCTTCTGCCTGAATCCGAAACAGAAACCTTCCGACCTTCCCCTATCCGGTGAGGACCAGTGGCTCTAGACACTGACCAAAGAAAGGACTTGCCGATTGCGATTGTGGTGTACCCAGTACTAAGCACCGTGTCACCACAATTTTCTTACCTTAATTTTTTTCATTCTTCTCTTTAAGGCGTCATTTCATCTTTAAATTTTCGACTTACTGACGAGTCGGACACAGTGTCCGAATTGACACATTTTTATTTTAATATTTTTTCACTGACGATTCGGACACACACTGTTTAGTACAGTCAGATAAAAAGTTTTAAAATATAATATATGGGGGAAAAAAGCGTTGCCAAACTATTTTTGGCTGGATTTAAGGCGGCGACTGTTTATATTATATTTTAAGACATTTTTTATCTGACTGTACTAAATAGCTTCGATAAATTTGATAGTGTCCGAATAGTCAGAGTGAAAAAATATTGAAAATAAAATGTATCGATTCGGACACTGTGTCCAAATATATCGTGTCCGAATCGTCAGTAACTCAAATTTTCAGCATTGACTATTATTTAATGCTAGCCTATAATAGCTCTTACTTCAAATAAATTCCGTTGAACTTCAATACAAATTAGGTGTTTCCAGCCATGTCGAAGTTAAATCACATTTTACGTAAAACGGAGAATAAATTTTCCCCTCAAGCCAAGCCATTTATCCGTTCCAAGCGATCAAACTGTAAAATTGTAAGTGATTTATTAACGGATGAAGTAAACTGCTATATAATCTATAACAATGCGTTTTCGCACATTATATTCAACAGCTGGTTGAGTGAGAAAATTGCATTATTAGCTTATAATTAGTTATAAACTACAGCAGTGATTAAATGCTATTGATACAAATTATAGAACTTACAGACGGACAAATGTTATCTATTTGTCGATGAAGTCAATAGTACGGAAGTTTGAGAACGAATGTACGGGCGAAGTGATGGTGACGTCATACGTCACTTTGATTGAAGCCGGGCTGATGTTTGCACGAGCCGAACGGATAAAAGTTCCGACCGCAGAGACGGAGGGCTCTTTTTTCTCTGTCGGCAGCCGTACGAACAACATCTAGTCTGGAGACTGTCTCACGGCCCGTTATGAATATGTAAAGCCTACATTATATTAAATCGGTGGTGTGATCTGGAATAGTTTGGTTATTGCTCGTTACCCATTCATCGCCCACAAAATAGTCTCTAGAAAGGATTCTCACTGTGATCGGCCTCCTGATTCGACATATTTATTCAATCATTACACTGTTACTAATAAACTTAAACTTTAACTAAATGTTTATACTAAACCTAATTATATACAATTATACATATATATATACAAAAAGAAACCACCCGGAAATGTACCCAGAAGACAGGCAGCATTGCCAATGTTATCTTATGTGAACATCGATAAAAACCGGATACGAATTGAAGTCACATTCGAATGGTTCCGCACGATATATTGTCAGAGCAGCAATAGAAATACACATATGTGACAATTTCAATAATCTACCTATGGTTCATGGGTATAGCTCACTAACAGACAAAGGGACGGACTGCCGGATGGATGGACGGACAGTGGTAGTTTAGTAACAGGGTTCCGTTGTTTAACCTTCTGCGTACGGCAGTTTAAAAACGGTACTGGAGTCAATCTGCCCAGCCTTTTCCTAATTATATTGGGGTCGGTTTCCAGTCTAACCGGATGCCTTTCTAACCTATCTGGCTTCCACAATCCAGTAATTGGACAAACCAATATCCTTTCGCAAGACTGACGTCAGATGTTCTCGCTTCGGAGTGATGTAACGACTGGCCAAGAGCTACAACTGACAACAGGGCCCAACGGCTTAACTGGTTTTCTGAGTCACGTCACGGAGGAGTCATACAATATCTATATCTATACTAATATTATTAAGAGGTAAGTACTTTGTAAGTTTGTGTAATCTCTGAAAGTACTGAACTGATTCTAAAAATTCTTTTACTAATATGTACCGTAGAGAACTCTCTCAGGGTTCCTTTTCCTGCTCTAGGGTAGAACGGGACAGACTTTTACTGACTAAAACCACACCTATGTTCCTTCAGTAGCCTTGCGTTTTAGTACCACGGGTTTGCCTTTCCCTTTGTTTACATGTAGCTGCACTATTCTTGAGTGCCAGAAATAATAATAATAATTTGTCTCAGATACAACATATTTTTGTTAGTAGTTATACTTAAAAGTTAAGTTATTAACCAAAAATTAACTACATTACTTCTTGACATGCATCTGTATAAGCATAAGCATAAGCATAATCAGCCTTTTAATGTTCCCACTGCTGGGAGTCAGGCCAGGCCATCTGTATACAATGCATCAATATTGGGCAGTCTGCTCGACCGGCCACAATGCTAAGAATGCTGTTGCTACTGCCGCGGACACACTTAGAAGCGATGCGGCCCGCTTAAGCCCCTCGCCCACGCCGAATTTTTGAAGCGATGCTGTAGCGCGTTCGCATCGATATAGTCGCGATGCTGTAGCGCGTTAATAGCGTATTGACATCTTTTCTATAGCGCTTGCAAATGCGACTAATGCGAGTTAGTAGCGATGCTGTCGCGCGTTTCGAAAGCGCGCGACAGCATCGCTACTAACTCGCGTCGAATCGCATCGCTTCAAAAAGTCGCCGTGGGCGAGGGGCCTTACGTAGGATGGCGTGAAAACCATCAATACTACACATCGCCGAACACGCCAAATTCACTACAGTGTCGCGGCAACCAGCACTTCTACTTTCATGCGGGTGAAGCCGCTGGTGGAAACTAGTGTAACTGTATAGTCAAAATATTCCCATGACGTCATTTCCCGCGGCTCAGTAACGTAGTTAACTATGGACTTCGAAAATACAAACGGTTACATTCCCTCGGAGCGATCCAACCGCGGCGAAATTAAGTCACTCGGTCAATAAAGCCGGTATTGTTTATTTATAAAGTCGATCAAGCAGAACTTTTGGTCAATCTGATTATGAACTAACCACTGTTCTAATTTCAACCTTGTCAATAAACCATGGTTGATTGGACGCAACACTTGTTACCATGATTTTTGGAGTTGGATTTTTTACCAGTTTACGGCAAACACAAAAGGAAAAAGAAAGAGTTATGATTTATTTATGGGTACACCACAATTGCGGCGGTAAGTCCCCTCTTTGAGGAGTGGCTAGAGAGGATCCACGGCGACCTCACTTTCTGCATGACGCAGGTACTCGACGGACATGGGAAGTTCGTGAGATTCCACACGATAATTCCCGGCCACCGTAGGCGCCGGTTTGGGTAGCTCTCCGTCCGGTCTTCCAATAGGACCGTAGGGTCGATGCCTGCTAGGGCTGCGAGATTGCTCAAGCCTGATACTCCCTCTCACTCCACCCAGAGTGGAAGAATTTATTTGATGATAATTTTGACTCATTGACAGTATTGTATTGACTATTTATGTATATACATAGTACATACGTATTATGTCGTACCGAAGCGACTATGTTATTGAACCGACTAATTTGTTTATCAATCATCGATCACTAATATAGTACTACACTAATAATATAATCACTACATAGTATAAAACAAAGTCGCTTCCCTCTGTCTGTCCCTATGTATGCTTAGATCTTTAAAACTGCGCATCAGATTTTGATGAAGCTTATTTTAATAGATAGAGTTATTCATGAGGAAGGTTTATATATATATAATACATGCATAATATAATAGAGAAACACTGATCATTTTAGAGGTTTCTAATGTGATGTTTTAAATAAACACATATAAAATACAGGGACATAGCGGTTGCGGTGGTATTAGCATTGCACTCGTGCGAAACCGGGGCGGGTCACTAGTTACATACTTATAATAAAAAGACCTTTCGAAGTTCTTTATTAGTGATCGGTGTTATCAATCGTGGTTTTCTATGGTCGGGTGTTTGCATATAACTGTATACTTCAATATATTAATCTAGAAACTACACCTAACTATATATTCCCCAGTTACATGATAAAGCAGAATAGAAAACGTGAAAACGTCAACTTGTCGGAACACCTACTGTTGCATATCAAACGTATAATTACTGTGATATCAATCTATGTAATACAAATACATTCGATACAGCGAATATTATCATCGATATACTTACGTTGTTTAATCATATAAGTGTCCCTGTAACGACATCTTTAACTTAAACATTTTGTAATTCGATTTTGTTTATAAGAACACTGTCAATAATTCACATTGTTGTCATGAAGAATTTACATAGCTATCTATAATCTTGACTGACTGAAAGAACAAATAAAAGTATGATTGAATATTAAAAATTATATATGTCACCGGGAAATTGCTGAGTCCGTATAATTGTAATAAATCTTTATTAGATTATAATTTCTCGATAAATTATGAAAAAATCGTTTAGTATACGACATATTACATCCAAATTGATTAGTTTCCGACATAAGCGTATCTTATTTAGAAAATATTAACAATCTCGCAATATTTTACAATTTCCCGACGCACGTTTGCAATTTTTCAGTGACAGGTATAAAGAAATTTTATTCATGCACTAGCGACTCGCCCCAGATTTGTACGGGTGCAAATTATATATACAAAACTTCCTCGTTTATTGCTCTTTCTATTAGTGAAAATCGAATCAAAATCTGTAGCGTGGTTTAGGAGGAGTTAACGGATAAATAGTCAGACGTGAAAACCGACTTAAATGCTTTGTAAAAAAAAAATCTTTTTTGTGGTGGGAAACTATTAAATAACCACTCTCGCTCTGGGAAGAGTTAGAGGGAGTTTCAAGACTTTTACTGATTAATTCCACCTGTGTTCCTTCATTTGCCCTTTGCGTTCCAGGGCTACAGTAACTCTTTCGAAGAACCCCGCAGCTAATATAAAAATTCGGTGCAATAAAATTACAAAGAAACAAATGCCTATTTACCAAAATACTTAACATTTTATAACAACTCAAAACGAATGCTCACGAGAATGTTAATGTAATGACAAACAACATTAATCTCAGGTATACAATAGAAATCCAGATTGCGGCAACAGTAGGTACCCTGAATGCATAATACCCTAGGTGGCGGTTAAAAACGTGAATCGTTGCGTAAGGAACGTTTAAGAATTCGGAAGTGAATGCAGTCGGCTTCCATTCTGGGTCTGACTGTACATGGTCCCTCGACCATGAAGTATTAAGTAACTGTTTACACTGAGCAACTATCATCATCTGCGTGAAGTGTCAGGTAATGACGCTACTTGATCAGGTTTTGATTTGTATATCAAACTTCATTCATCGTTATGTTATTCACAAAAGCTCTGTAATGTTTGACATAATCTTCTATACTTGATGTGTGTGAACTGCTCCACTTTCATTAGGACCAGCCCATTGTTTCGCATTCATTATGCAACTAATATTTAATATTACGAACTGAACTACATCTGTCTCACCATACTTAGGTTATTCACCTACTTGTTCCGATTGTTACCATTTAATTATGTACAGATGTTCTACTTTCACGTCAGATCCGACGGACATTTGAATTTAAGATCCGGTCTCGTGTTAATTGAGATGAAATCTATTGCTCAATCAGGTGGTTGACAAGCTGCCTGCTCTCTATATGGTGTTAGTTGTCCGGTCGAGTCCATTACGCGGAAGCAAGGTGACAACGCGCGTGAGACGGTCTTAGGCTTATTTCAATTTCCTATAGTACTTTCATATGAGTGAAACTGGCGATGCGCGCCAAGCGCCGATTACCCAAGCAGTACCGCAGTACCAAGTTTCCTGTGGAAGTTACGCTATCTGAATGATTTTTCCAGTCAGTATACAAACATTAACACAAATATGGAAAAGGGAAAATGAAAGTCAAACATTTTATTGGCATTTTATTCTAACAATAACAACCATAAAAACTACATTTATAAAATAATAAATAGACAACCTTAACTATTTACTATATTTACAGAAATTCACGTCGTTACTAACAACAGTTTCAAGCGGCGGTTGTTCAGATTAGATGCGCATCATGATTCAATATTGTTATTGCTAACAAAACAAGTTTCTAACCTGTCTGCGATGGAAGATATCAAGCTACATGATTATACAAATTATACACATGTTACCGAAAAGAAAGCACACCGACAAGATAACCAAAACACGTACGCGCCGACGCTTACGGCGAGTATCGCAGTGGTGCCCGCACAGCTAATTAGCGTAACGTACTCAAATAAATAACACCAAGTGTAATACTTTCGCTCACATACACCATGCTATCGTCCGCACCACGCCTACACACCCCTCACACAATACTGTCAACAACTATTTACACAAAACTATTCGCGAAAACTTATTTTAATGAGCTCGTGGTTTCAATTCTTCACTGTACTTGATAGTGTTGTACGAGGTCTCGCTGGCAGCGCCGTACGTGTCTTTTGGTGAATAATGAGAACTTGAACTACCGAAACTGTGTTTAGGACCAGAGGAATAAGAGCTTAGAGAACTGTGGCTAGAAGCGGGCGCCCTGTATGATGAGCTACCTTCTCCGAAACTGCTTGGGGAAGCGTGATGGTGCTTTGTGACATAATAGGGCTTGTTGGAAGAAGCTGCGTGAACATTGTTGGCTGAGTATGAACTGCTAGGGAAACCATAGGTGGTTCCAGGAGGTGCACCGTGTCCTGAAGAGAAAGCGCTGGCACCTTCTAATCCTTCACCTTTGGCAGATTGGTAAACAGGAGCGATGAATTTAGATGAGCCGCTACCGAAACCCTGAGATCCTCCGAAGCTGACACCGTGACCTCCTGTGTTAAGAGACAGACCGTGGCTAGCGCCGCGATAACTACCGAAAGATGGAGAACCGTAAGATCCAGATAAACCAGACAAACCATGACCGGAAAGTCCTTGGCCAGACAAACCGTGGCTAGAAAGACCCTGACTAGACTGACCGTGGCCAGATTCTCCTTGAACAGATGAACCTAGGTAAGCAGAGGGTTTGAAAGAAGATTTACCGGGACCAGGATAGCTACTCAATTGTTTGTAAGCACCACCTAGGGAATGTCCAGCACCACCGAAAGAATGTCCGGCTCCTCCAAAAGAATGTCCAGCTCCACCAAAACTAAGTCCAGATCCCAGTCCAAGTCCAGCTAATGAGTGATGACCACCTCCGCCGAGGGACAATGATCCGGCATCGAACGAATGTCCAGCGCTAGGAGATCCATACGACTGCGCGGGTGCGTTAGACTGGCTTTCGGAAGGAGTGAATAGGACTGGACCAGTGGAGTAAGAACCCAAGCCCTTGGTGCCTGAGGTGTATGCAGGTGCACTAGATAATTGCTGTTGTAACTGTTCAGATAAGACGAATTGCTGCTGCTGCTGCTGCTTAGGGGCCCCGTATGAGAACTGAGGGAATGAGTACTCTTGACCGCCTTGATTTGCTTGCGCATGAGCACCTTCGGCACCCTGGCCCTGGTGGAACTCCGCGACGGTGGTCGAAGGCTGCAGCGAGAGTCCTCCAGCGTTCAGGCCATGGGAGAGCTGGTTCATGAACTGAGAGAGGTCAGCGGTTGCGAAGGCCCCACCGTGACTGGGTTGAAGAGTGATAGGAGCCAGTTGGATGCTGCCGTGACTGTTGGGAGATAGCTGCGATAAGCCCTCAGCGGAATATTGAAGGGCACCGCTGGATCCTTGTCCGCCGAAATTGTAGCTGGGCTTTGCGCCCCCGATGCTGTAGCCGGCGCCGACGCTGATGGAGCTGGCATCGCCCTGGCCGAGGGAGGCTGGTGACTGATAACTATGCGCCGAGAGTCCAGGCGAGCCGTAGCCCACCGGCGCCTCACGCTTATCTTTATCTTCCACCTTCTTCGCCAGCACGGCCCATGACGTCGATATACACAAGAGTGTGGTGAAAACGATCTGAAAAGATAAAACAATAATTACATACTTTCATCCAGATAGTAATCGTTGAAGAGAATCAAGTCGAATAGTAACGATAAACATAAAATATTATGTTTTACGCTAAAGTAATTCAGAAACGGGTTTCCAAATACTGTGGCCGGGCAAATGCAAGTTTAACGACGACCCGCATGGCAATGTTAATATTTACGCCCACATTATAAAAATTTCACTTTTTCACTTTTACTTTAAACATAATAAATGTATTTTTTCTTGTAATAAATATTACAATCGAGGCGCATCATCAATTACTTTTGAAATTGCGTGTTTGAATGAGCATTTAACGATATAATAGTTATGAACACAGTAATAGCAGCATTCGAAGATGTTATATTTACAATGATGTTGTTGAACTCGTAAGTACTTGTAATTCTTTCAATGTATGAAGTACATACGACTATATTTCAAAATAATTATTATTTAATCGATATCTTTAACTATTTGGAATATTATAAAATTATTATCATAAATTTTGGTTTTCAAACTAAATAAATATTAACATAAACTTTTTCTAAATTTATAGTTGCACACTAGGGTCCTTAAAATCCAATTCGAGCCACTCTCGTTTTCTTTAACATCACAAACACTTAATTCTAGCACTTTTCCATCACAGAACGCGAACTCACCGTGAATTTCATTTTAGATGCTTATTTAATATACTCGTCGCGTAGATGAAACTAAATCACTTCACAATGTTTGGAGCACAACACAAACAAATATCTCCGTGTATCGGTCGGCCTGCCAGTACAGCCGCCGAATTCGTAATGTGATGTCGCTATGTTTTCACCGAATTTATAAGAGAGCGTTCGGTGGCGCGCACCCGGCTGTCGGAAGGGTAAAAGTGTATCGGAGGACCCTTTCACTGCACTAGCTGAAAGAATGGGAGCGAGCCAGTCAGCTTCCGAACCCAACAATGAGGTAATAGAAGCCGGAAGCGTTGCGTCACACTCGATCACGGATGCACGATTTGATGCACTTATCGACACAGATGTCATACGAACGCGAGCCCCTATTGCCGACCTGGTTTCTGCCACAATTGATGCTCTTTTTTTGTAATTTGACTATCAATTTAAATATTCGTTCAGTAGATCGTTTAATGCTCCGGAAGGAAAATTACGATAGTTATATGGTCATATCTTATCGAATCTACTGCTCACGTTACTTTTACGCTTTATTTACTCAAAATTAACTAGCTTAAAAATTTACGTTATTGTTAGCACGCCTTGCTTCATAAACATCTTACTAATTGAGTTTAAGAGTTCGGTTAAGAATCAATATTTTCCATACGAGAATATAAACTGTAGCTGTTCTAAAGTTTACATTCGCATAAAGAACAATGACCCATATCTTCGCATGTCAAAGATAACAAATATATATAGTCGTAATTATAATTTCATTTCAATTTTGAAATTTTAAATTGTTACAAGGTAATAAAACATCTACATTTTTTATACTAGAGCTGTTTTGAATGTATACAAAATAAATAGCTGTGCAAACTTTCGAAATGAATACCATCTCAAATTCTCCTAGATATACTTAATAAAATTATTTTAACAGTCTGTTCTAGACTGTTAAAATAATTTTATTGAATGTTAGAACAAAATGGAACTTTCGTACGTTAAAACAGAATGGAAAATTGTAACAATACGTATTATACGGTATTTAAAACCTTGTTTACCATCAGATACGACTTGGGTGTTCAATCACGCTTCATGCAAACCCATCAAGTTTACGTTCAAGTTTATAGCACTGACACTACAGATACAGACTACCGAGTTAGCGAGAACGAATGCACTTTCATTCATTGATGTCATTTGTACGCGAGATGAACCGCCAAGTAAGTGATGTGACTGTATGTACTCACATTACCGCAGTTCTAGACAAGCGTGAAGTATTACTGTATTAGACGGACTTTGTGAGACTTTTATTTTTTAGAGACTAACAAAAAGGATGTGAATTGCTTTTTCATCTTTGTTGTATTCATTAATTATTTTTTATAAAAAAAGGTGCAACTAACAGTCACATTATGACGTTTTACAACTACTCGTTTATTTTTCGTATGGGGAAATGGTGGAAGGTACATCTTCATCGATACCGCATATATAGGGTGACTGGCAATTAGTGTACGATACTTAAACACGTGATTATGCTCATGATAACAAACAATTTTTATTATGGGAGCAAAGCCGAAATCGCGAAAAAAAAATATCAGCTGTTCAGTACATTAGGCAAACATAAATGTACTGAACAGATGATTTTTTTTCACGATTTCAGGTTTGTTCCCAGCATAGTAAAAGATTGTTAGTTATCATGAGCACAATCACGTGTTTAAGTATGGTACACTAATTACCTGTCACCCTATATATCTCATTCACGGAATTTCGCGCCACGGGAATTTTTTGAAAAGGATACCGTGATTCTGAAAAACAAAGGGCAACTGAAGTGAGTATTAGTCATAAAAGTCTGACACACCCTCTCGCTCCACCCCAGAGCGGGCAAAGTTATTGGATGATTTCACAACTCAAAAAAAAATCATATCTTCTTCAAGGCTGCGGGTGCCCTGCTTCCCTAACCAAGTTACAACCGTTTCGTTTCGATTCTCTTTTCGTTGATCGCCTCGAGTCGGCCACACCTCCGATTCGTTTATTCTGACGTCATCTCAACGCTCAGTCATGTAGTCAGAACAAAGGAATAAGAGGCGTGGCCGACTCAAGGCGATCAACGAAAAGAGAATCGAAACGAAACGGTTGTAACTTGACTAGGGGCACAGAATAAGAAATAGTACAAGTACAGAAATTGCACTGGGTGATAGCAAACATACGAATTTAAACCTAATAACAACAGCGCTAATGTTCATAATACATTGCACGGCACGGACACGACCTTGATTATATTAGCCTACCAGTTCCAGTGGCGCTCGTAACAAATCAAAATGCACCGTAAGTCCGCGCAACGAGAGTTTCTTTTATTATGCCCGTTATGAACCTTTGAACAAGCCGCTTCTGTTGTAGGGTTGTGAGTTGTTGTGAGACACAAAGTCATTAGTCCATTGGGACCAACAGGGGCTAAGCCCTTGGTCTTAGAACGCAAAGGACAACTAGAAGAACATAGGTGTGGTTTTAGTTAGTAAAAGTTTGACACGCCTCTCGCTTCGCCATAGAGCGGGAGAAGAAATGATTTTCCACCAAAAAAGGTCGTAAGTCCATTTGTTTAGGTAGGTACTTTACTAAATGTAAACATTCTTGATAAGAAATGCCTTTTAAAGTAGGTATGTACCTATATTATCTACAAAATATTTTTTCGTAAAATGCGAAATTAGTAGTAGGTACACTACGTTTTATAGCATAAAATAAATTCAGAGTTTTTTTAAAAATTACATGGTAGATAAAATTACATGGTAGATAAAATTGATTTACATGTACCTAAGTAGTAATTTCCATACTTTAAAATGTATTTATAGAGAGACATGTTATGATTGTTTACATTTAGTTAGTTAGGTATCTAATTGTCTAACTAAACAAATGGAACAAAAGTAAAGTCAAGTGGTAGCTAGGTAGGTACTTGGATATTGTAATATAACTTTGTTGATTTCGGCCACAAAATTACCTAAGTATCTATTTTATGTTTCGGCTATGCGTTCGTAGGTAATTTTTAAAAGATGGTAGGTAATTCACGATTAGTAATATTGTGAACACGATTATTTAAAAAACATTACCACCGGCCGCCGCGCCAGCAAAAAATTACGAATCTACTTAATAGCGAAAAATGATGATACGAAAAGGAACACGAATCGTCCTCGTGTCTATAAACTGCAACAATAACCTACCTGTTATACCTACATAATAATTATCATAAAATAAGAGCCACTTTAAGAGTGTTGAAAATGTTATAATTACTTACCTTTCGGGATTCTTTGGAAGAGTAAAGAATGAAAAGTCCACAATAATGTTGAAAGTCATGCACCCATATGCTATGCAGTATCTTTTGGCTTTTTGCGTGCCCATATTTATAATAAAACCTCTGTAGAAATGCGAACATATTTTTTGTTAGCGCGCGTCAAGCGGCATGCGGCAGTTCGAACACGCGTGTGACACTCAACTGAACTAGCCCTATAAAAGAGGCCCCGAGACGTAGGTATAAATTCAAGCGCGCGCCGAGAGTGCGCCGGGCCTGCTAGTGGCTGGAATGCAACGGAAAACTGAAAGAACACGGGTATTGGTAAAAGTTCAGACTTTTACTGATACCCGTGTTCTTTACCGTGTTCAGACCTCCCTCTTACTCCACCCAAAGAGGGAGAAGTTATTTAATGATTTCTCTCACCAAAAAAAAGTGTATTTTTTCCGTCATTTTAGTAGTCTCCTTTCTAGTCATATGATCCAAAAGGCGGAAGGTTACATTATATTAAATAACGTTTTACTCACTGACATAACTGCTGACAGATAAGATCTTGCCGTCATATTCATAACCTTTTCACTCTTGGAATCAATTTCCAACCATAATACCCCCTTATCAGATGCACGAAACAGCTGCCATATATTAACGGTTGTCGATAGAGAAAAACAATATACCTGTTAGAAAGGCATTATTACGTCAAACACAAAGGTTCGATGTAATCAGGACTGAAGAATTATCCTGGAAGTTTTTCGACAGACTTCCACGGGTTACCAGACCTTATTTACAGACTAACCGCATCACAAGTCTTCCAGCTGCTGCCAGCGTCTTCGCTCGTTTGATAGTAGAAAATTGCCCCAAGGGAATATACTCCCAGAATAAAAAGTATCCTATATGCTATTCCAGCACATGGTCTACCTGTGGACCAAGTTTCATCGAAACCGGTTCAGTCGTTCGAGCGTAAAGAAATAATAAACATACACACATAAAATCGCTGTAGCTAGCAGGCTCCTGATATAGTTTAAAATTCAATTTTCCAAGCGTTACATTATATTGAACCTACAATTTATTCCCCACATGACTGCGTTCACGCGACCTGTGAGTTGGTCGCTTTTCACATTTGATCTTCGTCGTCAGATAGTTGAAGAATCTTTGTCATTTCCTTCGATTCAATCAGCACTTTCTCTACGAGTACGTGCTATTTTATAATACGCACATCAAGGTATATACTTCATAAATAATTACTAGATATTGGCATAATAATGTTATTTAATACACATCATAAGATGTACTGTAAATATTCTTTTGTGTTCATCGACTATCGAAACTGTTCTATCGAATTTGAAAGTAACTATTACATAGATAATTATAACTAATTTTTATTTCGCACAGTTTTTTGTTGTATTATTTCGACAACGGACACTAATAACACTATTGTTGATCGCTTTCATATGTTCCTTACAACCTGCGCGCCCACCGTGGCTGTCTAAATAATTACTATTACATAAAACTGTTGCATTGTGCTCTTGATCTGACATTGATCGCTTATACCACGTATTGTTTCGTGATGACGACAGTAACTGTGAGGTAATTTAACTTGAAAACAAAAGAAGATTTGCAAATATACATTTTTTCAAATAAACATATGTAAACGACAATTTAAAATACATAAGAAACTTTTTAACTACTATTTATGCTAAACTTTTCTATGAACATACAAAGACAAATATAAATAAAACACGTACTCCTCGACATCACTGTCATCCGGAAATGTCCCCAGAAGTCTGATAGCAATGCCAGGTTGAATGTTCATTTTTAGGGAAAGAACGAACCAGCCCTCCGATCACACACAGTGTCGATTAGTCGGTAAGAAATTTATTTGAAGAGACGTGCAGTCGGATCTCATGATCCAAGCAATTATTAGGAATTAAGATATCGATAGTTTTTAATAAAAAAATAATAATTGTTTAACATCCACTTCGTTTTTTGAGAACCAGTAAAGCTTGGCGTTCGTCGCCGTTACGAAGTATGAATTACAATGTAAAACATATTGCAAAGCTTCCGGGATAGTTCCTACTCAGCTAGTATCGATACTACGGGTAGTGAAGTAAATCGTAAAATAACAAATACCATTAGCTCATCTATACAGTGTATAACTGTAATATGTGATCATATTTTAAATACTGCTTCTGCTCATAGATATGACCAACTTTTTTCTAAGAAGTCACATTCAATTCCAAAAAAATAATATAGACCACTCATACTAATTTTGATAGGCCGATGACGACTTTGTAAAATCCAATTGTTCATTATCAGAATCAGTCTTTAAAGTTTAGAGGTGTTTTTTTTTTCGGGTGGGAAAATCATCTAGTGACATCCCCCGCCCTTGGGCGGAGCGGGAGACAGTGTCAGACTTTTACTTCCTGTTTCTTCTTTGCCATTTTTCCAGGGCCCCGGGGATCTCTTTCGCATCACCCATGGCCCCAGTAGGCTTCGACCCTGCTGGGCCCCTACGGTTGCTGACATCTCCTTGAGGCGCGCGTGGAACAGTACGCGCCGTCGACGACTTGGGCCCGGTCCGGACGGTTACCGGATGATCGGACGGCGAGCCACCCATTGCTCGCCGTCCGCAAGCCCGCGCCTACGGTGGCTGGAAATCGGGATCGGAATCCCGGCCGCTGGCTGGGTCGTGAGGACCTTTGCCTCACGCGATCGGCCGCCTCTTTTGCTAGCATTACTGCTTCGCAGAAGGAGGAGACCGCCTGCCACTCCTCCTCGAAAGTCTAGAGGTATGCGGAACAGAGTATAGAGTCCCACAAACCTCCATTAAAAAGGAAGGATCCCCTGACCAGACGCACGTTACGTCTGATTTTGGGCTGTTGTATATGTTCTAATCGCGTGGAGATCTCAAATACCGCGATACAGGATTTTGAAGTTTAGTTCCTATGTGACGTCATAGTGGTCCCTATAATAAATAATAAAAGTATGCGATTTTCGTCACTCCCTGTATAAGAACCTCCTGAAAAACTAACTGACTCCCGAATATTTTACATGTACAGTTGTGTAGTTAATGGCTTTTAATTAATCTTCTATATATATAAAAATGAATAGCTGTTCGTTAGTCTTGCTAAAACTCAAAAACGGCTGGACCGATTTGGCTAATTTTGGTCTTGAAATATTCGAGATAGTCCAGGGAAGGTTTAAACAGTGAGAAAAAAAATGAAAAAATCACAGAAAAAAAAAATCCGAATACAACACCATCTCTAATTAAAATGTAATTATATAATGAATTGGGCTGAAATTCCTGAAAGATAGACAATAGAGAATATGCATGTAAAAAATATTAGCCGACTAACCAGTTTATCAATAAATACCACTATTTTTTATTAGTACAAAAAATAATGGGGCTCTATCCGTACCCATTACTGATCATATTTGTGTCATCATCATCATCATTTCAGCCGAAAGACGTCCACTGCTGGACATAGGCCTCCCCCAAGCGTCGCCACAGCGAACGGTCCTGTGCGTCTCGCATCCATCGGACCCCCGCAACCGTTACCAAGTCATCGGTCCACCTTGTAGGAGGCCTTCCAACGCTACGTCTTCCGGTACGTGGTCGCCATTCCAGAACCTTTCGGCCCCAACGGCCATCTGTTCTGCGAGCAATGTGCCCTGCCCATTGCCACTTTAGTTTGGCGATTCTTCGTGCTATGTCGGCAACCTTGGTTCTCCTGCGGATATCCTCATTCCTGATTCGATCACGCAAGGAAACTCCGAGCATAGCCCTCTCCATTGCCCTTTGGGTGACTTTAAGCCTTCTAATGAGGCCCATTGTAAGCGACCACGTTTCGGAGCCATATGTCATCACTGGCAACACGCACTGGTCATAGACTTTCGTCTTGAGACACTGTGGTATATTGGACGAGAAGACACCGCGCAGCTTCCCGAACGCTGCCCAGCCGAGTCGGATTCGACGATTGATCTCTTTCTCGAAGTTAGACCTTCCCAACTGGACCGTCTGTCCCAGGTAAACGTAGTCGTCTACAACTTCGAGTGTAGAGTCCCCGACCTTGATAGGAGTGGGTGCTACATGGCTGTTTACCATGACTTTGGTTTTGTCCATGTTCATTTTAAGTCCCACTCTTTCGGAAGCTCTACTGAGGTCACCAAGCATTGTACTGAGCTCCTCCGTAGTCTCAGCCATGACTACTATGTCGTCGGCAAACCGAAGGTGAGTGATGTACTCGCCATTGACATTAATGCCTAGCCCTCTCCATTCCAAAACCTTGAAGACATCCTCCATTGCTGCCGTGAACAGTTTCGGAGAAATAACGTCTCCCTGCCTCACACCCCGCTGCAAGAGGATAGGTTTCGAGGTCTGGTCTTGTAGTCGGACTGACATAGTGGCGTTTTTGTACAAACACTTCAGCACTTCGATATACCGATAGTCAATTTGGCACCGTTGGAGAGACTGCAGTACAGCCCAAGTTTCAATCGAATCAAAGGCTTTCTCGTAGTCCACAAACGCTAAGCAGAGAGGCTGGTTATACTCCTCAGTCTTCTGTATAACCTGCCGCAGCGTATGTATGTGGTCCACGGTGCTGAAGCCTTTTCGAAATCCGGCTTGTTCGGGAGGCTGGAAGTCGTCGAACCTGCGCGCGAGACGATTCGTGATGACTCTGGAAAACAGCTTGTAGACATGGCTCAGAAGCGAGATGGGCCTATAATTCTTAAGCAGGGCATTATCGCCCTTCTTAAAGAAGAGTACCACCACGCCTCTGCTCCACGCCTGTGGCGTTTTCCCCTCGAGTATGACGGAATCAAATAGCTTCTGAAGGGCCTTAAGGACCGGTTTTCCACCCGCCTTCAGGAGTTCGGCCGTAATTCCGTCCTCACCCGACGCCTTGTTGTTTTTCAGCTGCTTCAGAGCCATCCTAATCTCGTACAGGCTGACGTCCGGGATATCTTCGGTATAGTGTCGAGTCAATCTAGCTCTTGGGTCGTTTACTAGATTTACAGCGGGTTTAGCGGTAGACGTGTATAACTGTCCATAAAAAGCCTCGATCTCTCCCAGAAGCTCCGATTTGGCGGATATGACTCTGCCATCGTCGGTCTTCAGTTTCGTGAGTTGGCTTTGCCCAATAGACAGATCTCGTGCAAATACTTTAGAGCCCTTATTCCGCTCAATCGCATCCTTAATCCTTGCGGTATTAAAGCGGCGAAGGTCACGTTTCAGGGACTTCGAGATTTGTCTATTGACCTGCCGGTATATGCACGCATCGTCTGAAGACTGCAGAATCATCTCACGCCTCTTCTTCATTAGCTCGAGGGTCGGATCGGAGAGCTTCTTGTTTTTATTTGTACGGTGAGTCTTGAAAAACTTAGACCCGACCGTATGGACAGTTTCCACGAACCCATCGTTATATTCATCCACGGAGCTTCCTAGGCACTCGAAACGATTGTGGAGTTCGAGCTGAAAGCTCTCGGGGTTTTGGATCTGGATCTGTGCTGGACGGAGCGTAGACTTCATCAGTCGAGACCTTTCAAGCTTAATGTTAATATTCAATGTGCCTCTTACGACGCGGTGATCACTTCCAGTTTTCACCGCGTTGATCACAGAGACATCATTGAATATTTGCTTTTTCGTCGACAGGATGAAGTCAATCTCATTTCTAGTTGCACCGTCAGGACTTTGCCAGGTCCACCTTCTATACTCACGCTTTTTGAAGAAGGAATTCATCATATAGAGGCCCTCCTTCTCCATAAAGCTAGCCAGTAGGTGTCCCCGGTGATTCCGACGTCCAAATCCAAATTGCCCCACTCGCAGCTCGTCACCGTCTCGTTTGCCCAGTTTCGCGTTAAAGTCCCCCATGACCACGGTGAAGTGAGTCTTAGAACCATGCATGGCTCTTGATATATCCTCATACATGGATTCTACTTCGTCGTCGGGATGTGTCGAGGTCGGGGCGTAGACCTGTATGACCTTCAGCGAATATCTTGATGATATTCTGAGTATAAGGAACGCCACCCTGGTCGACACACTCTCGATCCTCACGACATTGTTCACAAGGGACTTGTGGACGATAAACCCGACACCACCCTGGGACTGCTGGTCACCCTCCCGGAAATAGAGCAGGTTACCGGATTTGAGAATTATCGTATCCTCCCCCTGTCTTCGGACTTCAGACAATCCCACAATACTCCATCGCAACCTGCTCAATTCCTCCTCCAGTTCGGTGATCTTCTCGTCAGTCCTCAGTGTACGCGTGTTGAAAGTTGCCAGGTCGAGTCGTTTAATAGATGGGTAGCCAAATCTCATCCGGAGATTCTTCGCACCCCTTGCCTCGTCGTGGCCTTGACCGCTACCGGAGTCAAGGGTAGACGGGCTGCCGGGCACTAGGGGCCATTTTTTCCTTCTGTTTTTCATGTTGGGGGGGGGTTGCCATAATCGCCACGCTTGGCAGACGGGTTGGCGATCGCAGTTTGGTTGTTGTAATGCACAGAGGATGCTGCTGCCCATTCTCTGGTATGTCCCTTAGTCGCCTCTTACGACACCCTCGGGAAGAGATGGGATGGTATTATTCTTAACGTCCGAACACCATACGGAACAACATATTTGTGTAGTCAAAAGTAAAAAAAACGAAATCCCAAAATTGTCCACGAAAATTTGTCATAATTGGTAAATTCATAATTGAATCAATCATTCATAACAATTGCTACTAGAAAATACTACGCGCAGTGTTTTTCCATTTTGAACTTCATTCATTCATAATCAATGCACATCAAGCTTATATTTCCATAAATTGAGTGACATTTTGGAACAAACGATAATAACTGTGCTGTCTATGAGTATTATTTATTGAGACTTTATTTAAATAATAGCAAGAACTTTTCTAATAAGTCCTTTAAGTATTTTACTAATTAAACAGTAATGGTACTAATTGTGAAAATAATTTCTCTAAATTGATAGGAAAGCAAAAGAAGATATAAAAATTTGAAACAAATATATCTGTCTCTCTCAGTACAGTACAGATGAGTCATGGTCTTTATCGTCACAGACAATGTCGGAGTTCGGACAAAAAAATATAAAATAAATAAAATAATAGCAGCTTAGAAGCTTTTTATCTTCGTTGTTAATGAAGATATTTTTTTTCCATATTTGTTCACCAGAGCTATAAAATATTTAATTTAACAAATAAAAATATTGCGTGTATATTTCCTATTAGCGGCAGCAGAAAGAAAGAACGACAATAAATACTCTTGATATGATGTTAATTAATCCCTTACGCAGTAATTACGCCACCCACGAATCAAATAAATCATATAGTAGTTTATTACCAAACTGTGTATAAAAACCAGTGCCTAGCACGAACATTATAGGTATATTATGATTGTACGTAATGTTATTGTGACGGTTTTCTAGCTAGTGCCATTTCTTCACATTTTTATTTGCTTTTGTTCAGAATTCACTTCTCGGGCGCTGTATGTTACACACATATACATTCTTTTTTTTAGGGTCCCGTACCTCAAAAGGAAAAAGCGAAACCCTTATAAGATCACTTTGTTGTCCGTCTGTCTGTCTGCCTGTCTGTCAAGACCCCTTATCTCGGAAACGCGTGGAGGTATCGAGTTTTAAAACCATATACTCAGGTCTGCGGTTCAACAAATAAAAAACATATGGGCGTTATGTCGCAAAAAACGTATATTTCGATACTCTCAAAGGAATCAAAATTCATAAGGTGCTTCCCGTTGACCCATAATCCTGAATATTTGGCATAAAGCAAGATTTTTTAGCACAGGTATAGGAATAAATCCGAAAACAGTAAATTGGTTGTTATTTACGTCACAAAAAAATTTTTTTTTGCAATTCGGAAAAATCTTCGAAACTCCATTTTTTTTTAGGTGGGAAAATCATCTAATGACAAATCCCGCTCTTGGGCGGAGCTTCGATCCTCGCACTTGCCCAGTTATTTTATACAAATACAGGGTGGCGCAAAAGTATTGTCATAATTTGAATGGGAGGCCATTTTGTTAAAAATGGATTCTGATTTCATGAAAAGCTTGTTTGAAAGTGTAAAACTGATAACATTAATTGGAAAAATATACATCGCTCAAATGTGTGGGGATGTGGCCACATCCCGAGCTGATGCACAATGCTCCTTTTACGGCATTTTGAATTGTTGCCTGCAAAACATCTGTCTCTAATTTAATGATTTCTTCTTCAATGTTAGCTTTCAAGACTAGCAAGGTCCGTGGCTTGCTGTGGTAAACTTACGTGAGATTTCAAAAAGCTTCAAAGAAAGTCTGGTGCCGTTAGATCTGGCGACCTCGATGGCTAGTTCAAATCTCAAAACGACTGATTGAAAATTAATCAAATTAGCAATAACACGCTCCATGGCTTGTTGACGACTAATTTTCTTTATGTCTACAACATAAATGTTAAAGCATAGTGACATTTGGCGCCATCTGCAAAAATTAAGGCACATTCACATGACATTACTTTTGCGCCACCCGTTATTTAGGACACCATTAAACAACTTCTCCCGCTCTAGGTGGAGCAGGAGCGAGTGACAGATTTTTGCTGACTGAAACCCACATGAGTTCCCTCAGTTGCCTTTTGCGGTCCAGGACTATGGTAACTCTTTCAAACATTCACGTAGCCCAACCAAAAGTGGGAGGAGTTATTCAATGATATCCCATTTAAAAAAAAAAATACTCCGCTCTACAAAAAAGTGAGTATTGTCGGGATGGGGACGCAATGAAAGGCTTTATATTAGTTTTAGATTACTATTATATAGTATTAAGCACTTTCAAGTATGTTTTCCATAAAAATACCACCCGACATTTGTATGACGTCTCCCTATCCCTTGATTGAACATCAATCAAACCTAACTTTTTATCACATAAACCTTAAAAGTATAACATGCCAGTTTGCAAGTTAGTAATTATTAGTGGGACCTGCATAGTCGCCACAGTATACTCTCACATCGCACACGTTTACAACCATTACGTTATTTTTATGATAATAATGGTCATTAGCTCGGGTACTTCTTTTCTTTCTGTGTGAGATAATGAAAACATTATGTTGTGTAAACCTGCATGAATCGTATAAACATTCACACATTATCATCAGTACCTATATGTATACGTTGTGGTTAACGAAACAGTCAACATATACATTGGAGTTAGCACGATTTTATTCAAATAGGATCGGGGGGCACGGTAGTGCCCCCGCCAAGCCGAGCGCGAAGCAAACACTGCCGTACCATCCTTTACTGGAATCATTTCGCCGCATTTTCAGGCCCCTATTTGAGAACCTCTGGATAAGACCAGAACGCAGAAATTTTCGTCATCCAGTAAGCTATAATCACATACTTAAAATCTAAAATTTCAAGTCTGTAGGTCGTTTAGTTCCGAAGTTAAGCGAAAGCAAAGTTTCGCATTTATGACACTCACTCACTCATGATCATCAGAATAGAACTAGTACTTCCCATAAACTCAGAGAGCTGAAATTTGGTACAGAGTTAGGGTTTAATGGCCACATAAAGGGAAAACTATAAAAACTAGGATAATCGAAGATCTGGAGTACCTGGTGACCCTGATTAGAAAACACAAGAGCTCAACCAAACTATTAGAGATCGACATACCGCCTTTACAAAAAATATTCAACTTGGTGGGCCGCTTCATTTGATGTCAAAAATCGAAGGTCTGATGTATCTGGTGAAGAACCCTCAGCTGGTCTCAGCTGTATTAGAGATATGGTAATGCCCCCTTCTACTATTGTTACATAAAAAAATCGACTGTCATTGCAAAAATCAATCAATGTTTCTACAAAAAGAAGTTAAATCCCACCAAAAACATTTTGTAAAAAACTAGCCAAGTCTCGATGGAGCTGCTTGTTTATCTCTAAAAAGTAATGAAATCTGGACAAAGTCATGCCAAGTCTAAGGTTCCTTACTGCGATTTCTTTATTATTATAGTTAATGTTGTGTGACTTGGCCGTTGAAGGGTACACAAGGGTACAAAACCAAGTGATCCATGACACCTTTGCACCAATCTGTCGCCAGAATCGCTACCTATTGACGACGGAAAATTGCCACTTGGAAAACGTATTGTTCAACGGCCAAGTCACACAACATTAACTATAATAATAATAAAGAAATCGCAGTAAGGAACCGTAGACTGGGCACGACTTTGTCCAGATTTCATTACTTTTTAGAGATAAACAAGCAGCTCCATCGAGACTTGGCTAGTTTTTTACAAAATGTTTTTGGTGGGATTACTTTGATTTGTTGATTTTCAATAATATTGAAATGCTTTTGTATGTACTTAAATAATAAAATAAAATCAAAATATTTTTTTGGCATAGACTCAAATGTAGCGTTTCAGTCAACAGTTTTTTCAACTGGATAAGGTACGGACTATTTTAATTATTGAATTCCCTATTGAAGAGTAGACTTAAAGTAGGCATAATGTAATTAAAATTAAAGTATTAAATAAGTAGTTAAACACTAACGTTGCATGACCTAGGTCAAAACTTACAAACTGGTAAGTCGATCTAACAATTTCCAGCACGCTAGACAGTATCTTGCTTCAGGTGAGGCTCTAATTGAAACTAATTGTACACCACTAACGTTTCATGACCTAGGTCAAAAACTTACAAACTAGTCTCTAGTCTAGGTCAAAAACTTACAAACTAGTCAGTTAACATAACTATTTTCAATACGCTAGACAGTATCTTGCTTCAGGTGAGGCTCTAATTGAAACTAATTGTACACCACTAACGTTTCATGACCTAGGTCAAAAACTTATAAACTAGTCAGTTAACCTAACTATTTTCAACACACTAGACAGTATCTTGCTTCAGGTGAGGCTCTAATTGAAACTAATTGTACACCACTAACGTTTCATGACCTAGTTCAAAAACTTACAAACTAGTCAGTTAACCTAACTATATTCAACACACTAGACAGCATCTTGCTTCAGGTGAGGCTCTAATTGAAACTAATTGTACACCACTAACGTTTCATGACCTAGGTCAAAAACTTACGAACTAGTCAGTTAACCTAACTATTTTCAACACACTAGACAGCATCTTGCTTCAGGTGAGGCTCTAATTGAAACTAATTGTACACCACTAACGTTTCATGACCTAGGTCAAAAACTTACGAACTAGTCAGTTAACCTAACTATTTTCAATACGCTAGACAGTATCTTGCTTCAGGTGAGGCTCTAATTAATATAAATAGTAAAGTAAAGACAAAGTGTCAAATTCTCCGAGACGTAACAATAACGGCATATACACAAGGCACATAGTGTAATTCACACATTATACATAAATGATACTGCTTTCTTATGGTAATGTGACAATACTATGCGTTACCTATGTGGTTACTTATAACGAGTTAGTAATGGTTTACGACGTTTATGTAGTGTCGGATGATACCTTTATACTCGTAATTAATGTTATAATAGATACCAATTGAAACTATTATATTCATTAGAATGATATTATCGACAGATCGCTCCCAATAAAGTTTTCGCATAGAGTCAGAGAAAACTGTTGCGCATGTGCTCCTCGAGTTCCCTGCCGTCACGCGTCAGTGACATAAGAATACGAATGTAGGGATCACCGAATTCACTCATAGACGCCCTAAGCAAACTGAAAAGACTAATCTGCTTCTGAAGTAAGGTGGGCTGGTTGGAGTGAAGACCGCCATGGGTCACGCACAATAGTCCAATAAGGACTAGGTGGGGAAACCAGACCACAATAAATAGATAGGACATAGGATACTGTTTCTTCTGAGAGTATGTTCCCTTGGGATAATTTACGAATTAAACGCGGGCGAATCTACTAGCATAATCTAGTTCCCTGTATCAGAAGTCAAACTGTGATGACCAACCATCCAGGCAACCAACCACGATGATAAAAACACTCTACTTAAACTGTCTTATACACTAGTTTCATCAGTGCCAGTGCCAACCATTAATGGTTAATTAATACGAGTTGCTAAGGGCTTCGATTATGAATGCAGGGCAGCAAGCTATAAAACAGAAGGAACAAAATAATCAACATGCAACTGTTAATGTCGAGAGCTGCATTCAGTAAGCGAAGGCAGATCTTATCACTGTTAAGCTGTCAGGTTGAATTTTAAATAAACACTCGGTGTGAACGCAATCGCGAGGCGCGAATATATGCGCGAGTCGACAAGACACTCACTGCTGCTTCTAAGAATGATTTACATGTTTTACGATTAATTACAAAATAAGGGTTTCCCTGTTCGTCATGCTTACTTTTCACATAGATGAGTCAGTCTTTTTATTTTTGAGATATAAACTACAAATAACTCCTTTAGCTCTGGGTGTTCTAGGTGACCGCAGGAACTCTTTCGAACATTCCCGTAGCCCCAGCATGCAGGTGCGTCAGTCTTTACTAACCATTGATTACAAGAATTAGTCACATTAGTTACTGTCTGCCTGTATCTGAACAAATGCCTCCCTCCATTAGTTCTAGCTGTTCAATCCAGGACTAGTTTCGATCATTACTTATTAGCCACTACAAAATATATTAAAATTTGGCGTACCTACATTGCTTCATTTTAGGAACTATCTAATGGAGAACTGAATTAAATGTCTTTTAAAAGTTAGTGACAAATGAATAATCATGACCCAGATTAGGTTCTACCTATTTCCATAACCCAGTTATTTAATCATCCATTAAATTAAAGACTAATGACCTAAGTCAAGTCAGATAAATTCATTACGCTTGATGACTACTCTCAAATCAAATCATCAATTACATAACATTTTATTTTTAGTAAAACGCCGCAAAATTAGGCACGATCAATTTTATTTTTATTACTACAAACTGTCCGCTTATTTTTCTGAATGAAACAGTCTAGATTATCTAGAAGTGGAACATCGAACGCTGGCAAACACAAAATATTTCTACTAGTTACATAACCCCTAAAACATGACTATGATAACTGGTCAGCATGAGACTTTTCACTTTTATCAGACCTTATGACTTCTCACAGTGAACACGCCCAAAGAAAGTCGGAATGTCGCAATATGCGTAAACCGAACATAATATATGCGGAACGAAACAAATGCATGCATCGATCTTACTGAAGAAAGCACATCTGCAAGCAGATCTGAGCCAAATTAACTATCTCTTTAATCCTTATATAACCTAACTGAAGGTACACACGTAAACGAACTTTTTATATCATTGTGATTACAGTTACAATATCTTTGTCATTCTTTGGGGAAGACCGTAATAAATAAACAAAACTTCTCAAACTTCTGATCCAAAATTTCAACGTAATCTCTCATCTCACTCTGACCCGGGGCTCGGCTGGCGGAATTCAAAAAGAGAATATTGTGCAAGAATGGTTTAAAAAAAGAATCAATTTCCATAGCTCTATTATGTCTGCGTCATTTGATAGCGACAGTGATGGTGTAACATCCGAACACTGTCTGGCTGACGTCATCTCCTATTTCTATTCCTTGTCTGCTTAGAAAGCGGCTACTGGAATACCAGTTAGTCATGCACCAATTCTTAATATAAACCAAGTTGTTTATTCAATTATTATTCATTAAGTTTTGCATGAGTTAGTATCGACCTACATTTTGAACTGCAGTTGACCCGTTCATTGGTAAGCTCGACGGTGAAAAAATTCGCACTTCAAGTAGCTTTCGTCCTAGATTTTTTGTCTTGATGTGTTTTTAACTTTTAATAGTTTCCGTTGAAAATTTCACGGTGACGTCTTTTTATTTTTATTTAGTTGTCAGATCCTATTAGATCCTATCTTAGCATAAACGTGCTTGAAATCGGTTATTATTTTTCAATTATATTGGATTTGATGATATTCATTCTTGTCGTTCCAATATTTTTCTTATTCCTTCGTTTGTGTGATTTAGAGATAGATTTGTGAAAATCTATCTGTCTCTAAATACTTTTTTATTACTTATCATTTACTACACATAAATATATAAATATAACTCAAACCATACTATAAAGCTGATTTGCATCTTTACACTCAGTTTAAGGTTCGATTAAAAACCAGCGTCAAACAACTACTTGGTAGTAGTCTAGAATTTTGTTACACGGAACTTAGTTGACGCAGCCGTGAGGCATGCAATGTTATTGTTTTAAATTTAAGTTTTTTTTTTTTGTTTATGTATAGGTGTGCTAAATAAACACGGTTTCTTTTTTTCTTTCTGGTATATCACCAAGTATAACAACGATTTCATCTAACAATTCAGATGTCAATTTTATTGAACGTTCAATTTCACAACGGCAGCAGAATAAACAAAACGAATCCTGTTTCTGAAGGAGGAAGTTTTAAGTGCGGCTTCACAACTTCACGGCGCCTACGAAAGTCTTTAATCGATAAGTGGGTGATACCCACTTAACTATCTAAAATCTCTCAGTCAATTACGAAACCCAACGCAGTAGGAGGTATCTCAATCATAATATAATCATGTCCCTTTGCTAAGCCATCGTTAGTATCTAAGCACGTTACGTACAGTTTCTATAACCGAAAGTCCTATACTTATCAATTGTGATTTTGTGATTTTGTGAGGTCAATGATTCTCGTAACCTAATTTAAGAACTGTACCAACGCATGGCTGCCTATGCTGAATATTTGCCGAATCCCGATAATGTAGCCACAGCCATTATACATTCATAGTTCCCACTTAGAGTTAGATATCCTGTTTTTTCTCTTTTTTTCTTCACAATGTTTGTTTAATTAGCCAGTGTCAGGTTTAAAAGTACATACAGAATACAGTCACTACGTTTTCCAATAGAATGTCAATATAAACCATGCTAACGTTTTTTACAGTATTTGGATGCAAATATAATGAGTCAGCCTTCTATGCAAACATCGCTAAGGTAGTCTATATACTCGTATATAAAAGGAGAAACTGACTGACTGATATATCAACGCACAGCCGAAACTACTGGGACTAGGAACGTGAAATTTTGCACAAGGCTAACTTTTAAGACGTAGGTGAGCACTAAGAAGGGATTTTTGGAAATTCAACTTTTAGGGGGGTGAAACAGGGGTCCAAAGTTTGTATGGAGAAACCTACGTTCACGCGGGCGAAGCCGCTGGCAGAAGCTAGTCTATAACTCTTTTTTACCGAGATCGCGCCTGTTTCAATAATTCCATCGTCTAGTAGTGTACACACCTGATATACAAAATTTTAAATCACAATATCTTCTAGGAATCAATTTACGAATAATCAAAACAGTTACTGAACTCCACTCGAAAAAGTGCCGCTCAAACTTTCGATGCTTTGTTGATTTTGATTTGTGGTTGGTAAACCTGAACTTGACATTAGTGGTGTTTAGTGAGCTCTATGCTGTCCTCTAGATATGTGTGTGTATGTGTGGTAGGTATAGGTACTCATTCGAGGATGTTGCCTTTAGATAATTTTCTACTTCTGCACGGATAAAGCCGCTGACAAAAGTTAGTCTAGTATATCTATAAATTGACTAGCATCTGCAGTAGAAAAATATTTCGATGTCACTCAGTAATAAACTAGCATTCAACTGGTGAATGAATTTCTAAAATCGGGCCAATAGATTTTGAATTTATTCATTACGAAAATCTAAATCTTTCCTCTTTATTTACTAGCTGTTGCCAGCGTCTTCGCCTACGTGAAAGTATAGAATTGTCCCAAGGCAACGACCTTATAGTCACTAGCGCATCAAAACAATTCTGTCAACTAGCCGAGGTATGGGGAGCGGGGTACTACGTTCTGATTGGTTCTGATTGATACGGGGGAGCGGGGTACTGCGTTCTGATTGGTCGAGACATCAGATCTATAATCATATGTGTTGACAGACATGCGTCGCCTGTTATTAGACGTCTAGTGGCTGCAAGGTCGTTGTTCCAAGGGAATATGCTCCCGGGATAAAATAGTAGATTATGTGACTAGGGATAAAGCAGTGTCTTTAAGTCGCGGGCGGCCTGTTGAATTCCGAACGAAACGAAGGTTGCTAATTTTAATCCCGAACGATAGTGAGGGATTTATATAATTAACTCCCGAGCATTGCGAGGGAGTTAATAAAGAAACCTGAGTGAAGTGAGGAATTCAAGCCGCCCAAGACAAAGACAGCTTTATCCCCGTGTTGGATACTCTACTTTTTACACCATCTGTGAGATAATTAAAAGACAATTTAGTCAAACAAATCATACAATAGAGAAATATAAGTATTATTTACAAGTTAATCTTAACTATCACTCAACATGTTTTGAGATTAGAAACAAACAAAATTCACTACTCTGAGATTCTACAATTTCAATTTTCTATAATGCTCCCGCTTTTTCATTACTATTATTTTCGTTAGTGGCCAGTTTGAATTTTGAATAAACTTGTATGATGCACGTACATTTATATTCACTTTTCGCGTTCCAAATTCAAATCTCATTATTCCCTAGGGATCGCCCATACTGCATTATCTCCCTAGGGACATAATGACTTGCTTTAAGTGATGGTTGTATGACGTATAAAAGGGCATTATCGAGCAGGTGGTGTAAAAAGTATCTTATTTATTTATTATTTATTTATTTATTTATTTATTTCTGTACTAACTGTTAACTTTAACTGTTAACTCTGTGTGTTTAACTGTTTTCTTATGTACTATTCCAGGACATGGTCTACCCAAATCCGTACAGCCGTATATAAAGAAATAACTTTCGCCTTTTTAATATTATTGTGGCTCCTAAGATAAGCAAACCGGTACCGCGCTCTGCAAATAACATAACAAGAACTGTGAATCTATTACTTTGTTAATCTAACTTATCTTAGTTACCAGCTGTTGAATGTGGCCTCTATCTAATGGAAATTATGATGTCGATAGGAATCTAGGTCATATTTAAATGTTTACTCCCAATGAATATGTTGAATCGGGATTCATGGTGATAACTGTCGATCAATTAAGTAGTACAATTAATTTGAACTGGTTTTATTCCAAGGGCTTAAAATAGTTTTTCTTGTTGTACTAGTTTCTGTTCTACGCAATTTGCTATTTATTTAAAACCACTTTTATCATCATATCAATAGAATTTAGAATATAACTACCAAAAATAATTACATTCGTGGGAACCCCAGGCCTGTCATTATAAGTACATGTCATCGGAATAAGGGACACTTTTATACACCCCAATTAGTAAATTAAGTGACAATCACAATTCAATCACTAAAATGCACTTTTAGGTAGGTAGTGTTTTTTTTAGAAATTAGTTACCCTAATTGTAGGCAAATAATATGGGAATCGACGCATTATGCCCCGTTTACACGTGGGCCCAGCCTCAGCCAATCACCATCCCTAGCCTTTGTGTAAACAGGGAAACCCCGTTTAAACAAACGACGAGCGACGTCGGGTTCGTTTAATGGCGATTGGTCGAATCTGGGCCCACGTGTAAACGCACCATTACATTGGTAACGCATCGGTATTGGTATCTACACACACACACAAACACGCTAGTGACACACCTAAACAAGATTTATCAAGAATTTACCAAAAAAAATAGTCTGTAATTATCTAATAATCCCAATCGAATTTCCATCATGATTGCCATGCTTATCAAAGGTTAGTCAGGTACGAAGTAGATTATTATAGTACTAAAGCGTGTGTGCAAAATCAGGTGCACTCACTGTTCCTTTACAATCATAGTCCGATTCGCAGCATATGTAACCACAGGCTCAACAACACTTATGTAAATCATCCTGAGGATGTTGGAGTTTAGTCCCCACTGAACTTTGCTGCCCGCGCAACCATTTCAAAGATGTTAGCCGTCTTTTTCGTGACTTCTTCAAGATGCGGAAGGAAAGTCAGACCCGCATCTATCGTGAGCCCGAGGAGTTTAAGTCGTCTAGTGAGAGTCTCTTACACGACTGGGGAGAAATGAGGCGCTGGACCAACAGCTTTATGAACTTTCCAAGGTTTTACTGACTTGGGGTGCGTATAAGACTTTTACTGACTAAAACCACACTTGTATCCTTCAGTTGCCCTTTGCGTTTTAGGACTACTGGTTTCCTTTTTAGAAATTCCCCGCGGTCCTAGCGGGCATCGGCCCTGCTGGGCACCTTTTTCAGGAGCGCGTGGATACGGGGGTTTATTACCACCAAATTCGAAACTTCGGGCTGCTACAGAGTAATTCTATCCTAACGATCACCTAATAGAAATAAAAATAGGTCTGGGACCTGAAAAACTATATGTAACCTGCAGGGATTAATTGGATCTGAGCTACTGCTGAGCAGGAGGACCTGGGTTCGATTGCGAACTGTCGTTTACGATGTTCTTCCTAAAAAGGCTCGATAAATAAAAACATGCACACACACTAATATACACACACAAATACACACTACACATACTACACTATATATACCAGTCCAATATATACTAATATTATATCAATTGTGAAAGGAAGTACTCTTTAAGTTGTGTATTTGTGAACTATATAGGTCTACCACCTATATCAAAGGCGGAACTGCTAAACAGCTTACCACTGTAATCTACAACAAGAACCCTTAGAACAAATTACTTCGCACTCTCTACAACCGCATTTGCATAGAATAATGTGGTGCATAAGCTGTTTGAGTAGTTTTTGCGGGGACATGTAATTATGTTGATTTTTGTTGCAAAACATGTTTTTGAACTATTATTATGTATTATGATGGCCCGCTTTCTACGTAGACTACGACTCTCAACTGCAAATCTGAATTTAGTATCCATTTCCGACGTTGATTAATTTGTCTGTGGTTTGTAATTCACATTAACATAGGGGGTTTCGCACCACGTCGGGGTCGCGGCAGACCACGAAATAAATAAGATGACTTAGATGTCTATAGTAATAATAATATAACTCCGACACTTCCAGTCGACAGCGATGCGGAGGAATTTTTTGACGCCATATTTTAGTTAGGAGTTATTTTGACGCCATATTTTAGTTAGGAGTTATTTTTATTTTTCTAATTTTATTATTTAATTAGTACTATGCCTGCGGCTTCGTTCGCAAAAATCTTTTCATAAAAACTTTAATACCCCGTATTTTGAACGCAGGTTTGAAAAACTAATAAGTAAACCAAGCCAGTTTTTATTATTCATTTTGATTAAAATTTTTATTTATTTATTTATTTATTTATTATTAAATATACACACACTATCTTCACAGGCGGAACCTAATACAATAGTGGTTTCCAAACCGAAAAAAAATATAATAATTGAAAAAAGTCATAATCT